>JAKRZM010000245.1:116133-143771 GCA_036379175.1 Heliconius cydno galanthus
TGTATCCCGTATGGTCTAGTGGCTAGGATACCTGGCTTTCACCCAGGAGGCTCGGGTTCGATTCCCGGTACGGGAAAAGTTATTGCAAGGTTCGTTTTTTTATTTTTTATTATAGTATCCATTATTCTTCTTTTCTTTCTTAGATCCTGTGATGTGATCCTGATATTTCTGCAATACCTTGGAAAATTTTTCAAAATAGATATCTTAAAGACAACCATTTTATTTCTCTATCTGAAACCACTCTATTTGGTTAGTGCGTGGTGATCTGTAGAACAGGTCTGTTACAGGACACCAGTCTCTCACACTGGCTTTTTACTATTCACCTCTGGTTTCTTCGTCAATTACATATTTATTATGGCCAAGTTGACCTTTGTGAGATGAAAATAAAGATTTTATTATTATTATTGTACCTACATATTTTTATTTAATCAATGACTTGCCAATTTATTAACTAATTGAGTACCTACTTCTTTTTTAAATTCCGAATATTTCTACGATCAAGATTTAAAAAACCTAGAAAAGCAGATAATAAAGTGGGACAATAGTTTTATTTGCTAATATTGCTATTTATTCAAAGCGCGGTATAATAGAGCTGAGGTAGACAGTGTACGGCGTTTAGTACCGCGACTATACACATAGTGTCTAGAATTCCGGCGGAACGAGGAAAACGGAGTGTTCTTTACACCGGTTACCCTCCTATATACGAGTCAAAACTAGATTCGTTATTATATTGTCTGCAATACAGTTCTCAATAAATAACACAAAACGAAATCGAATTGCAGTCTGGAGTTTCAATTAAGGTCTATTTGTGTATAGTACTGGGTAAGCCGACTCGTACATCATCGCGACGTCCGTAGTCGATTAGCTTTTGTTTCATGTAGTTTCGAACAGCTTTCGTCACACGAGTTTTCTCTTTCAGTTATTTTTTTTTATTTTGACATAACGTTTCTTGTACACTTTTATATTACATTGTCATTATTTATTAATAATTATTATGTATCTAAGCTGTCGTTTGAGAAAGTGTCTTACTTACTATAAAAACGATGATTGTGGAAATGATTATATTTATATTGTTTGTGTTTCTTCGCCTTTTACCATTCAATGTCTTGAAAAAAGAGGAGATTGTCAGGAAATTAGTGTCATAACACCAAGGATCCAATGTATATCCTGGTAAAAGCGTAAAGATATAATAGATTTTTTTTATTTTTTTCGAACATGTGGATAATGCTGTTAACCCTATTGGCTTTTACAGCGACACCGGTTGCCGGGCACTATCGGTACCTACATGTTACATACAGTACGACACCTATATAGTACGACATTGACAAATGAAGCGTAGAAAACTGAGCATCCATTCGTGTGATTGACCGTTTTTTTCTAAGGACTTGATAAAAATAGAAAATCTATTTTATTACTACCGGTATTATATAACGGTGGAAGCGTTTACTTCTTTATCTAGACTTTTTACTTTAATACATATAGAAACCTGGCATCAACTATAAAATCTATAAGAATAAGTTTTTTCTTAAGTTATATCAAAAAATGTTAAACACATCTAAAAGTACTATTTTACATCACAAGAACTGTTTTTCCATATGGCTAAATTTAAAAAAAATAAAAAAAAATGTTATAATAATAATTCATAATTGTTATTTTGAATTTTTACCTCACGCTGTATCCTGCACATAGCAGAGTTTACAGAGGGAACCTGAGAATCTAGTGTTAAAGACACCCCATCCCTTATTCAGACACTTCCCTACTTTCCTGCGAATTCTTGAGACACTACGTGATGAGTGGCGAAACTCAACGTCGCCCTTTACTTCGTTACGAGAGCAAGGAAAAGAAAATATTAAATATTTCATTCCCCCAAGAGGGAATCGACATCCACAACCGTCGTGTCTAAATCACAAGCTCGTGCGTCTGGGCCACGACTGCTTACCAACATAAATTCAAATGTTTTTAATTAAATCCGAAAACTAAGCATTTATTCACCTGAGTGTTAAATTTTTTGTAATGTAAAGTAAAAAGGAAAGTATGATATTTACTTAATTTGGCGTTCGATCTATCAATCGGCATTATTGAGCTTTTATAAGATTTCAAGGTATTGTAGGGTAGAAAAAAAAATTCATAATTTTAACTTGTTGCTTTAATATAAAGATCACGATTACGGCGCATTGAGGCCGAGTCTTACTGTTAACATAATGGTTGTGATTTCGATTTCCATTTGAAGGAATGATGTAACGGAAATATCTACAAGTTAGGCTATATTTAAATTTTTTATTTATTATTTAGTCCAAAACTATTATACCCGACTTCAACAAAACGGCGTAAAAGTGTAAGTCAGCGATTTTGATAAATGATACGTCTCTGTTTTATTGATAATTCCCTTTTTTATATTATGTCTAAATTATGTTGTGTAGTAAAACTAGAGATAAATCTGCTAAGAGAAATTCTATCTTTAGAAATGTTCTTTTAGTGAGCTATAGCAGTGTTCTTTAGTACCGAATGTGTTTTACGACCTCGTGTAACAGCTTTGGTTTATGCGAGTAGTTGCAAGTATATGGTAAATAATAAAGATGTCTTTATAATTTTTTGTTTTCTGTATATTTTTCGAATATAGTAAAAATTGCAACTTTCGCGTAAAATGTTAAAGAAATACCTAAATAATTTAATATAAATTTAATTTGGAAGTTACCACAGCCAATGATATAATCATCAATAAAAATAAATTACTATTATAATACTCTCGAGTCTAAACTATTCAATGTATGGAATAAAGAAGCTATGATTTTGACATAAAAATGCCTAATTTAATAGATTTTCCAGAATTCAAATGTAACCAAATATAAATATTGAATCAAAATGAATATTTACCTAATAAAAATTTTTTTTAAGTACTAATTTTGATATATATTTTTTTTATAATTTATTTATTTATAATTTTTTTAATTTTTTTTCAGGAATTCCATTGCATCCTCAAAAAAAAAAAGGAATTTTATACAAAAAAGCATAACTCATCAGACTTACCTGTACTTAGTTATAAAAAGTAAACTTTAATTCTGATTTGATCCCACCGCTGTTATATTCTGTCAAAATCAAATAAAAAAATAAAGTAAATGAAAAATCGGAATGGAATGGTCCCAAATTACGCGAAAAAAGTAAAGCACCTATATAACATAATTATAACATAATTAAATAAACCATAAAGCCTATATGTTTGCCTCGTGTCGTACAAGCCTATTGTTTCACAAACACACATGTGTCTAAAGCTCTATTCCCGTAAAGCTTTAACCGCGAATGATTGAATTAGCTATAGCTATTTTATTCGCTTCGTTTGTTGAAACCTTATTATTAGATGGCTTCATTTAAAATTAAATATAAATACTACTATTTAATTAGTATTTTAAAATATGAATATTCGACATATTATTAGAACAAGTGCAGAAAAATTTAAATATCTGATTGCATTGACTTATGTCCCTTTAATGAGGGTTCCGTTCTTACCATTAAGGTACGGAACCCAAAAAAAACACATATATTTTCACGTTTCTCGTCTGACGAGATAATCTAATAAATATGATTCATCAAATTATAAGGAAATAGTAATTAATAATTATTATTTATTTTTGTATAATTATATTCGGGTTTAATTAAAAACTATTTTATTTAGAAATTTGAAAATCTCTTGAAGGTTTCACATTGACGAACTATTTTTAGACGTTGAATTAGCCGAGCTCGGTTGCATTCGATCCACGTTTTTCATTCCGACTCACTCATATGAAAATATGACCTCAATATGTGTTTCAAGAGGTTATTTGCCACAGTAATTGAAACACTATTGAAGTATATTTTGGACAAAGTATAATTTTCTAGTTCCATAACATAAGATCAAAATAAACTATGAAGAACACTATTATTCCCCTATTTGTTTACCAGGCAGATTAAAAAAAATATATTAATAAATGAATTAAAACTGAGTAGCATTTATGTTTTCACGAGCAGTGATATATTAAATTGTAGACACCTGTCATTTCCATTTCGCCCCACTCGATTATAAATGTCGACAAAATGTTGGAATTATAATTAATAATTCTATAAATATATTACAAAGCGATCAGTAATTAATTAATTATAACAATGACAGACAGGTGGAAAATTTATAATATTTTTTCCGAAAACGTTTATATTAATTATTTTAATTTTAAATGCAAAGTTATATGTAAAATAACAACACAAATTGCATTTCACGTCTAACTTCCCGTCCCGCCATTTTACATGTACTAAAAATATTTTTTACCGAAATAAAGCTTGACAGCCTATTAAGAGTAAAAATAAAATCTATTCACAAGCTCGCGAGCTTGCAGGCAACCTTCCAGCAGAGTGGGCAGAGTGTTTCCAAAACAACGGGCACGGAACAACCCATCGTTTATAGATCGCTATTTGCATAATCTATATGGCGACGGCGCTGTGCTTTAAACTACACCCATAATATTTTGACTTAACTAAGACTTAGTTTTTAATTTACAGAAAAATATATATAAATAAAGTGTAGATATAGTAAATGCAGTACTGTAGTATAATACACTTGCTGGTAGAGCAGCCAAGACGTTTTAATTAATAAAAAATATATTAGAATACAGCACAGTATAAAATAATAAAAAAAAGGAAGATTAAGTAAAAAATTTAAAATTTTTGATTTTTTATTAAATATAGCACAAAATCATATGATTTTATATTTACTAATATAATTATCACCAAAGTTGTTTGTTTCATTTTGTTCGTATAATTCTTCCGTTTTAAATAATAATGTATGCTTTTGATTTTATTTTCAAATCATACGTAATTTATATTTGTTTAAATATCATCAGCTTAAATTTCTTTAAAAAACGAAATCTTGAATAAATTAAAATAAATTAAAAACAAGAATAAATCTCAAAGTTCTTCATGTTTATATGAAGGAGCTTTTAGCACATGTGGTGGCGGCGGCGGTGGTACTTTCAAAGCGCGCTTCAGACAATATGTCAACATTTTACCTAATTCAGCATCAGTTAGCGTAAATAGCCGTATTACTCTCCTACGTAACTTTGGAGAAACTGGTATTAACGTGGCTATCGTATTATTAACAAGTCTTTCTCTTTGTTCCTGATCTAAATAATGATTGAGGAAATAATTGACTGATTCTAAATCGACTGCATTGGCTTCATATACAGAAAACCTTTGTTTGGGTCGGCTAGGATCAACGTACGGTACGGGACCATTGAATGAATTTGGATAATAGTTTGGTGCATCCCGCATGTTGCTCTTTAATGGAGGAAGTCCATCACGATCATACACACTCCAATGGAGTGGAGCATTTACACTCATCTTGTTATGATTGACTCCCAAACGGAATACTTGAGCTTGTCGATATGATGCTCGTCTACTACGGTATAGTGTATCCATAGGTCCGGGGATACCTGGCACTAAATTAAATGGATTAAAGGCGCTTTCCTCAGAGAATCTAAACATATTGTCCGGATTTTTATTAAATACTAGACGGCCTATTTTTACTGTATGGTATGTCCCTTTTTTCCAGAGTCTAGTTACTTCAAATGGATTATAATTGAGATTCTTAATATCTTCAAGAGTCATGACATCCATTTCTAATTCCCATGCTGGATAGTTTTTATTTTCGATTGCATTGTATAGATCACGAATATAGTAGTCGGGGTCTCGAGCTGAAATGTCTGCGGCTACATCAGACGGTAGGTTTTCTAAGCCTTGTAATGTTCTAAAATTAAATTTAACAAAATGTTTGTCACCATTTTTGTTATTAATTTCATACACATGAATAGGAAATACATCCATTTTTCTATATCCATTTGGTATTCCAAAATCAGATAATATCCACATAAACGAATGGAACATATCAGCGACTTTTGTGATAAAATCCCAACGTATAGAATAATCTAGTATATTAGTTTTAGGATTTTTTCTGAGCACATGAGATAAAATTGGAAACTGAAGTGGATCTTTAATAAAGAAAACTGGCAAATGGTTGCTTAAAAAGTCTAAATTGCCTTCTCTAGTATAAAACTTGGTAGCTAACGCTTTTACTTCTCTAGCTAGATCGTTTGCTCCTACACTCTGCACCAGTGAAGAGAATCGACCCAAAACTCTTGTTTTTTTACCGATTCCATTAAAAACATCTGCTTTCGTATACTTAGAAACATCGTGGGTTACTTCAAAATAACCTATGGCTGCAGTACCTCTAGCGTGCACCATTCTTTGAGGAATTCTTTCAGCGTTGGTATGCGTTAGAAGGTCTACATGATATGGATTAGACCACGCATCCGAGTTTAGTGTAGTACTTTCTCGAATTTCTACGAATTTTCCACTACTCGTTGTTAGTATGCCAACGGGTTTCTACAAGTTAAAAAAATATATTTTATTTATAAAAAAGCAGAAACAAAAACAAATAATTTATTCCAAAAAAATATTCATTACATATTATTCTTTTTACTTTTAAAAATTTTAAAGTGTTCTTCCACACTTGGCAAAGAAAAACACTTTTTAGAAAACTTATAAAAACTTGAACGTAGCGGAAAGTCCGACGCTACGTTCGAATTATACATTATCTAAAAAGTATTCTTTTTTCTACTTGTTGCAAAAAATAAATTAATATAATAACTTAAAAATAAAGATAAACATAAGGTTTATATTATTGAACTCTAAGTGCACGGCAAGTAACATTTTCTTTCGTAAACTAAAGTATAACGTACCGGGTGCTCTTTAGCGAACTCAACAAGTTGTCGAGTCGCAGGGTCTGTTCTGTTGCAATATTCAAGTAATTCATAATCAACACACATTATATTTTTCACTGTAAGCACTAGAAGACAATACACGACAAGCGTCATATTGAAAGAGGCGTTGCCTTGCGTAATATTTACTTTATATACAACGGCCATGTTCTTATAAAAATAATTGATTATATATAATTATTATTGCCGGTGAAATCTGTCTAAAGTTACGAACATTAGAAATCCCTTCCGTTTAAATCTTATTTTTTTACGCTTCTGGTGCGTTGCATATATTATTATATGTATTAAGTAACTGATTTTAATTTCAAGAACATTTTAGTTTAACTTTAATTAAGATCTATCATTGAAAAACTACCCAAAACTCGTGATTTTTTGCTGATACCATTTAAACTATATCCTTTCGATCACTTAAAAACATCATGCATCATCTTTAAGGAATTCTTTCAGCTTGGGTATGTCTTAAAAGGTCCACATAATATGCATTAGACAACGCATTCGAGTTTATTGTAATGCTTTCTCGAACCTCAACAATCTTTCCTTCGCTTGTTGTTAGTATGTCAACAGGTTTGTACAAGTAAAATAAGTGCTTTATTTATAGATAGTATAGAAACGAACAAATAATTACAATAAAAAGGTTTCAATAATTACACAAACAAAATGTGATTATTTCTACTTGTTGCAAAAAATACTTAAATTTTAATAACTTAAAAATGAATATGTACATAAGTTTTTATTATTCAAATCTAAGGGCAAAGCAATGAAAATATTTTAATATCATAAAACACGACATACCGGGAGCACTCTCTCGAACTCAAGCAGCTGTCAAGTCGTAGGACCTGGTCTCTGGCAATATTCAATTCGCAATTCACACACAAAAGACAAAACACGACGAGGATCATATTGAAAAGGCGTTACCTCGTATAATGTATACGTTATATACAACGACCTTAATAAGCATAATTGGTCATATAATTGCTGGTATAATCTGTCTATGTTACGAACAATAGAAATCCCTTTATTATTAATCCTTTTAATTTTACAAATTTTAAATGGTTCGTAAATATTTGTATGTATTAAGTAATTGAAGCTAATTTTATAAACATTTTATTTTAGGCATAAATAATTAAAAATTTTAATTGGCCATGGCCATGGGATACGACTCCTGTTCAAGAAAATGATCATGTTTAAATTATGCTGAGTAAACGCGACGATCAGTTTTGCCACAACACATAATTTTTCAAAAATTATATAGAAAGTGAAGATTGAAATATAAGATGTTTTGATCCTCACTTTCCCTAATTACCCTAATGACACTAAGTTCCCTTTTACTTTCCCATTTGAGTTCCACTATAGTACAAGCGCTAATATACCTGAAACTAAAAAAATATATAAATATGTTTCTTTCTTTAGATTTCTTTATTCATTCTGTAAAAAAAACTCGTAAGACAACAAAAAAATATTTAAAAGGTGCCAGGTACTAAAAGTATATAAAACCCCAGATAGAGGTGTTATCACACATTTAAAATGTACAAAAAAATTGCTTGACCAAGTATGAGATCGTGAGTTCTCTATAGGTATCATAACTGTACCTAATTGTTTATAACTTTCAAACATTTCACAAAATAACCAAAATTAAATAAGTAAAGTAATAATAATATCTTGGTTTTATAATATATTTTGTATGATTAATCTTTTAAAATCGGTACAAAATCATAATAAAATAAAAATTGTCACCTTAATTTTATTGTCACACTTATATACATTACTAGCGGACGCGCGCAGCTTCACCCGCTTATTTGCACCCTTTAGAGTGTGAATCTTTAAAAACCTTCGTGGTTTTTGTGTTCAATGAAATATTTTTAAGAGCACAAAATTTCAAATGTTATAAAAATCGGTGCCGGTTTTAAATTTTTTTCATACAAACTTTCAACCCCTATTTCATCCCTTTAGGGTTAAAATTTTTCAAAATTCCATCTTAGTGGATGTCCAGATTACGAAAATAAACATCTGTCCAAATTTCACGTTTCTATTATCAGCCGTTACGGCAGTGCATGCGTCTTGCCTTAGTGGGAACACGTCCTTTTATATTTATATAGATTTGTTTAAGCACAAATAAATGGACCTACTCATTAACAATGTCGGCCTGAATAAGTTGTAGTATAATTTAATGATAGAACAACCTATCCAAAATAAGGAAAATTCTTAGAGTTCTTCATGCATACACGTAGGGGCCTTTAATACTTGTGGGGGCGGGGGTGGTGGTACTTTCAAGGCACGCTTTAGACAATATGCCAACATTTTACCTAATTCAGCATCAGTTAGTGTAAATAAACGTATCACTCTCCTACGCAGCTTTGGAGAAACTGGTATTAACGTGGGTATCGTATTGTTGACAAGTCTTTCTCTCTGTTTCTGATCTAAATAATGGTTGAGGAAATAGTTTACTGATTCTAAATCCACTGCATTAGCTTCATACACAGAAAGCCTTTCTTTTGGTCGGCTAGGATCAACGTACGGTACGGGACCATTGAACGAATTTGGATAATAGTTTGGTGCATCTCGCATGTTGCTCTTTAATGGAGGTAGTCCATCACGATCATACACACTCCAATGGAGTGGAGCATTTACACTCATCCTGTTATGATTGACTCCCAAACGGAATACTTGAGTTTGCCGATATGATGATCGTCTACTACGGAATAACGTATCTATAGGTCCGGGGATACCTGGCACTAAATTACCTGGATTAAAAGCACTTTCCTCGGAAAATCTAAACATATTGTCCGGATTTTTATGAAATACTAGACGACCAATTTTGACTGTCTGGTACGTTCCTTTTTTCCAGAGTGTAGTTACTTCGAATGGATTGTAATCGAGATTTTTAATATCCTCAAGAGTCATAACATCCATTTCCAATTCCCATGCTGGATAGTTTTTATTTTCGATTGCATTGTATAGATCACGACTGAAATAATCGGGGTCTCGAGCTGAAATATCTGCGCCCACATCAGACGGTAGGTTTTCTAAGCCTTGTAATGTTCTAAAATTAAATTTAACAAAATATTTATCACCCTGTTGGTTATTAATTTCATAGACATGTATGGGAAATATATCCATTTTTCTATATCCGTTAGGTAGCCCAAAGTCAGAAAATATCCACATAAACGTATGGAACGTATCAACAACCTTTGTAATAAAGTCCCATCGCATAGTGAAATCAAATATATTTGTTTTGGGGTTTTTCCTTACCGAATGAGATATATGAGTAAATACAAGTGGATCTCGATGTAAAAAAATTGGAAAATGGATACATAAAAAGTCTAAATTTCCTTCTCTTGTATAAAATTTAGCAGCTAAACCTTTCGTTTCTCTTATAACATCATTCCCTCCTACATTTTGAGCTATTGTCGAGAATCTACCCAAAACTGGCGTCTTTTTACCGATACCGTTAAAAACATCGGCTTTCGTGTACTTGGAAACATCATGGGTCACTTCAAAATAACCTATGGCTGCAGTACCTTTGGCGTGCACAACTCTTTCAGGAATTCTTTCAGCGTTCGTATGTGTAAGAAGATCTACATGATATGGATTGGAAAACGCATCTGAATTTATTGTAGTACTTTCTCGAATCTCCACAATTTTTCCTGCACTTGTTGTTAATATGCCAACAGGTTTCTGCAAGTAACATAATTTTCCTTTAATTTATAAATGTATTATATATTTATAAATATATATAAAAAAAGTTTATAGCTTTAAAATTGTAATAACCACTTAGGATTTTTATAACATCAGTTTCTGACTAAAATATAACGTACCGGATGCTCTTTAGCGAACTCAACAAGTTGTCGAGTCGCAGGATCTGTTCTGTTGCAATATTCAAGTAATTCGTAATCAACACACATTATATTTTTCACTGTGAACACTAGAAGACAATACACGACAAGCATCATTATGAAAAAGGTTCTACCTCGAATTCCATATACGGTTTATATACGACAGCTTAATTTTTTAATCGTAGGTGTATGTAAGATGTGTATAATTTTTTAAGGTGTGTATAATTTTTTAATAGTAATTATTGGTGAAATCTGCTTAAAATTGCGGATATTAGAAATCACTTTACTACTCACAGGAAAGATAAATTTAAATTATACATTTGAGCGTTTCTGCCGCAATCAGTAGAGTGGTTAATAATATCAAGGTTAATTATCATTAATTATTCAATGTAAGCAAATTTTTTTTCATAATTTCTGCATAATGAACGTTTTACACTTATTAAAATAAACAACCTGTTACGGTGGACAACAGATGACGAGATGACGGATATCCGACATCGCACTCTGTCGCCCTTTCGCCATATCCATTTCGGAAACTGGATACCGATGCTGATGTTAAAAAAAATTAAATTCAAAGCTGTGACGGTGGATAACGGATGACAAATGTGAGATGACGAATATCTGATATCACCATTAAGTCGCCATCATCCGTTGATGAATGATGGTGAATTCTGAATGACGAGTGCCGTACCTCCGATAACGGATGCCAGATACCGGATGCCAGATGCCTTAAGCTGTATGCCGAATGTCTGATAACCAATAGCGGATGCCGGATACTGGATGCCGGGTACCGGATGCTGGATGCCGGATACCGGATGCCGGACGCTGGATGCCGGGTGCCAGATGCCCGATACCGGTTTCCTGATGCAAAGGCAGGAATTCCAATCCATAAATGCACGGACGTTTTTAGGCAAGGAACCCTAAAAAAAATAAAGTCTTAATAGATAATATGTAGTATATCTTTCTGAGTTTGTAAAAGGAATCATAGATTTTGAAACGTGGCAATCTGTGAAACGTGTTGCTATTAGTATTTTTTGGAACTGATGATGAAGACTATAGATGGCCTACTTAGGCCAATATAAAACAATAAGAATACAATACAATACAATACAATACAATACAATACAATACAATACAATAAACAATGCCATACAATAACAATACCCGATGTCGGATACTGGATGACGGGTACCGGATGCTGGATGCCGGATGCCTGATGCCGGATGCTGGATGCCGGATGCCGGATGCTGGATGCCGGAGGCCGGATTCCCGATGCCGGATGCCTGACGCAAAAGCAGGAAATTCTATGCATAAATGCACGGACCTTTTAAGGGAAGGTACCCTAAAAATAAAAATAAGTCTTAATTTACAATAAATTGTAAATCTTTCTGAGTCTGTTAAAATAACCATAGATTTTGAAACGTGGCAATCTGTGAAACGTATTGCTATTCGTATTTTTTGGAACTGATGATGAAGACTATAGATGGCCTATTTAGGCCAATACAATACAATAGCAATACAATAACAATACCATACAATATAAAACAATACAATGTAATACAATACACAATACAATGCAATATTACAATGCAATAAACAATACCAGATGTCAGATACTGGATTCCGGGTACCGGATGCTGGATACCGGATGCCGGATGACGGATGCCGGATGCCGGATGCCGGATGCCGGATGCCGGATGCCGGATGCCAGATGCCTGACACAAATGCAGGAAATCCAATGCATAAATGCACGGACATTTTGAGGCAGGGGATCTTAAAAATAAACATAAAAGTCTTAATACATTATAACATGTATTCTGAGTCTGTTAAAGGAATCATAGATTTTGAAACGTGGCAATCTGTGAAACGTGTTGATATTAGTATGATAATGATATTAGTATGGGGTATAATAGTTTTCTTTAGTTAATCGGTTCACCATATATACGCCTGAACCGATATGGATAATTCTTTTTTTTTGGTTGAAAGGTTTGTCCCATGGTGACCATGTCGAGATCTGATGATGGGATCCTGGAGAAATCAAGGAAACTCTTTTATTTTATTGGCACATTTACAAGAATTTGAATATTTTATGTAAAGTCTCCTGTATAAGCTTTCGGAAATCACAATTTATTGATGACGTGGAACTGATTATGAAGACTAATAGATGGCCTAAGTAGTTGTACTATTTTTACTGTAATAGTTACAAGGAAAAACATTGTTAAATCTTTTCGTCAGATATGAGAGTCCTCAATCGTTACGTTTCTTTTTAACCAACTTCAAAAAAGAGGATGTTATCATTTTCAGCCCACTTTAAAAAAGGAAAGGTGCTCAATTCCCGCGAATATTTTTATGTATGTTCTTCTATATGCTAAAATTAAGCTCGTCGTTTTAACAAACCGTGTCAAGCTAATGCTACAACAACATTACACCGACTTCAAAATTATAAAATCTTCCTTCATTTTTAAAAGCTTTTTTACAATTTAGTTTGTTGTTGGAAGTCGGTTAGTTTTTTGTTAAAAATAATTTATTATTTATGAACTGACCGGAATGACGAAATCGATGGGTCCTACGTATATGGACCAAACTAACAATTTGGCAATTTCAACTTTTTTATGCCAAACGCATTCTATCAATATAATTTATCAGGTCAGCTCTTAAAAAATAGATATTTTTGCACAGAAACAGGACTTTTTTTGTTGTATTCATTTAAACGTACAAGGGCCAAATAGTCATTTGAGACTTTTACGCCGGACATTTCAACAAATTTATTAATGTTTGGGGCCAATCAGCCAGTTTGACACTATTATACGCTTGCACTATGTTCACTGCAAAAGCTTATTATTGTGTCTATTATGTTCGTCATAAGATAAATAACAAAACATGTCTCTTTTTCACGAATTATGAGATAGAACGGCCAAAATGGTAAATTGATTGGTAATTGGTAATTTAGAGTGTTTTTAGAAAAGAATAAATATAACAAAATCTAACGTATAAGGGCCATTGTACAGTAAAAAAAAAATTAAGATAAATATAAATAAAATATTGCCGTATAAAGAGGATAGGTGTCTTAGCTGATAAGCAAAGTTTCGTTTTCTTTAAATTTACCAAAATAAAATTATAGCAAGTTTAAACTTTGGGAGCCTCTCCTATAAAGCTGTGATTTCGCACTTTGGCCCTTATACTTAGGAGACATCGAAATGTTAATGTTAAGGCAAACTTAATGGCCCCAGGGGGCGAAGCTAGGTATGGTTAAAAGAAAACCACATTGGTAATTGAAGAAAAATCTGATATCGTATCACGTTTTTCGCCAGCTTACCTTATTTATGTATATATATATAGATACTCGTAGATAATAGGCATTCCAGTCACAACCTTTTAATTTTAGTTAGTGTAGAGGAAGCAAAAGTTCTAATATATATGTATATGTAATTAATAATTATTAATTATATTGTATGCGTAAGACATGTATAGTTACTACACATTACTCAAGATCCATGCATCATTCGAAATAGTCCTAAAATAATGTTATCTTATTATATATTCTGGTTTTTTAATGTAAATCGCTAAGTATAAACTTCGCTAAAATTTATACATGTCTTTAAATATGTTCTTGTTTTTGTTGAACTGCTTATAGCCTAAAGCGTACACTACTAAAGGCATTATTTAACTAACGCAAACATAAAATATCTTTTGTTTGAAACTGCGAGATTTCAGGGAGTATTACATCTTAAAGTTACATTTACATTTTGATAAATAATAAATATTGATTGTACATATGTAGTTTTAAATTTAATATGAAATATGCTTAAATACTTTTAAATACATTTCTATAGCTTTAATTCCAATATTTTTTTATTAATGTTTGAAAACGCAAATTGCACTAAGTAAGAGTACCTATTTATCCGTATATAATAAAAGTGGTTCTTTAGTAATTATATTTTATTTAACTATTCACTTGATATTTTAAGTGTATAAAAAACATTAAATTAATTTAATTAAATATTTAATTTCTTATAAAATAAATTATTATCATTTTAAAAACATAAACAACTGTCCAATACGACGGCTGTAAATCGTAATGTTTACATATTGTTATCGCATATCGTGGTGTTTACATCAGAATTGTTTAAAGCTATTTTAAATAAAGCTTAAGCAAAAATATTTTAATTTAGTAAATATAAATAAAGGTTACATATTAAAAACATAAACATATTTTGAAAAATAATTTATTATGAATAAATATTTAACTTTAAAAAACTGTGAAAACAATGTCAAAGGCTATACACCTGGTTAAATTAATAGTACGAGTGTGTATATTTCTTCACAGTTCCTAATTTATATCTTGGGACCTTGTATACACATGGTGGTGGAGGTGGAGGCATCTTCAAAGCATCGTCAAGAGCTTCAGCTACATTCCTACCTAACTCCGGATCTGTCAAAGTGAAAAGACGTATCACCCTTCTTTGTATTTCAGGAGGAGCTGGTACCAGTGTAGGTATCGTGTTATTAACAAGTCTCATTTGTTGGTCGCGATCTAAGTAATGATTATAGAAATACGACGCAGGCGCTAAATCTACAGCATTCGTGTCATATATTGTAAAACGCTGGTTCGGACGGCTTGGGTTAACAAACGGTATTGGCCCGTTAAAAGAATTAGGATAATAGTTCGGTGCATCTCTCATATTACTCTTAACTGGTGGACGTCCATCACGGTTATAAACTTTCCAATACAAAGGGCTATTTACTTCAATTTTATTAGAATTAACATTCAAACGATACACTTGAGAGTCACGGTATGAATTACGTCTGGATTTAAAGAGAGCATCCATAGGCCCAGGAATACCAGGAACTAAATTACCTGGATTAAAGGCTAACTGTTCATTCACTCTAAATACATTATCGACATTCCTATCTAACACTAGTCGGCCTATAGTCACTGTATGATAGGTACCCTTTTTCCATAACCTGGTGAGTTCAAACGGATTATAATCCACCTTTTTTATATCATCCAATGTCATAACATCCATTTCTAACCTCCATGAAGGATAAGTTTTATTCTCAATAGCGTCATACAAGTCCCTAGTATAGTAAGCGGCATCCCGTTTTGCTATATTTAGTGCTTCATAATCCGAAAGGTTTTCAATGCCTTGTTCGGATCTAAAGTTAAATTTGACAAAATATATGTCACCGTGCTTATTATTGATTTCATATGTGTGAACGGCGTAACCATTCATTTTTCTGTATCCGTTTGGTATACCATAGTCAGAAAGTTGCCACAACGTTGCATGAATAAGTTCAGGCTTCTTAGTTGCAAAATCCCAACGTGCAGTATAATCGTATAGGTTAGTCTTAGGATTTCTCTTCAAAGCATGTAAGAAATGTGGAAAGTCAAGAGGATCTCTATGGAAGTAAACAGGATAATTAGCTCCGACAATATCAAAATTTCCTTCTCTTGTGTAAAATTTAACAGAAAATCCTTTCAATTCTCTAACCACTTCACCTCCTCCAAGATTTTGAAAAGATGTAGAAAACCGAACAGCTACAGGAGTCTTCTTTCCCACGCCGTTGAATAAGTCCGCGCTTACATACTTTGAAACATCATTGGTTACTTTAAAATAACCGAATGCTGACGTTCCTACGGCGTTCTTAACTCGTTCTGGTATTCTTTCAGCATGGACGTAAGAGAAAAGGTCAATATGGTATGGATTAGAGAATGCATCTGAATTCAATGCAATAGACTCCCGGATCTCAACAAATTTCCCTGAGCTTACAGTATGCACTCCAATAGGTTTCTGTAAAGACATCCGAATATTAATATTACAAAATAATTTTCACTAATGTAAATGCAGGTAAAATTATATTTGATTGATATATATAGGCCGGGTAGGGTCATCTCTCTTCTAAATTACTCAACACTTTAATACATTAATTAAACATACCGGGTGCTCTAGCGCGAACTCATAAATTTGTCGGGTCGCGGGATCTGTTCTGTTGAGGTACTCGTATAATTCATAATCACTGCACAGGATACTCTTTACTGCGAGCACCAACAGACAATACAAAGCGCGCTGCATGCTGAAAGGGCGTTACCTCGTGTATCGTCCGCCTTATATAGACAGCCACATCGACCGTGTTCCAATTATTATGAATCATTAAATCCTAGTGAAATCTGTCTATATTTATAACAACAGGTGGTTAATGTTATTTAATTACTATATTTTCCGGTACGATATAGTAATGGGTTCAATTCTCGTCATAATTGATAATGATAATAAAAGTGAATAAATTATAATTATTTATTCTCATAAAAAATGTCTCTGCATGCGTTTCCAAAAAAACTGAAAATTAGTGATTTCAAAATGTTTGACTGGATGAACCGATTTTGATAACTCTTTCTTTTATTTCAAAGCTGGTGCTTCTCATGTGGTCTATTTTTGACAATGGTATCCATGACAAAATCAAATAAATCTTAAACTTTCGTTAAGTATATATGCGCGCAAGACATAGACGAATAACTGAGTATCACACTAACCGACTACGATGTTCCTTTTTTTATTGAAAGGATACACTTCAAGGGTAGTTTGGTAAGAGTTTAGTTAGGTTCTGATTATAATCCGGTTGAAGTCGTTTATTTTTTGTTAAAAATTATTATTATGTAATGTTAATATTTTATTTTGTTCTTGAACATGCTTTTATACTCTTTCAAACGTGTAGGTATATTAAGCACTATTATTAAAAAAAAAATTCTGATCCTATATGATCGATAATTGCTTAACCAACAATTAACTTCTTTATATATTTTCTTCAGCTTCATACTGTATCCCGCATATAGCAAGGTAGGCTTAAAAAACATTCAAGTAAGTAAGTACATTCATTAGTCAAGAGATTCCTGTCTTCATTTTTTTTAGACTTAGGTCTTAGCTGAGCGACAGACAATGAAAATAATTAATTACCCCAAGCATCGAACCCATATCCATCGTGTTTTAGTCATAAAATGGATTAATGTTAAGAAATATAACTGAGAGAAGCGTGAAATTTAATACTATATGCTAATAACATATTGAATGGTCAATTACGTTGGGTTTGCCAGCGTCTTTAAATAGTGTTATAAAAGGAAGTTGAAATCAATAAGAAACGGCCTTTAAGTTAATATAAACGTATTTTATGCACTTATTTTCGGTCTAAAAAAGAGATATCCTGCCCTTTCAGCGTTATCTACTATTATATTAAAATCATAACGTATTGGTGTTTTTGTATTGTGATTTAACGTATTGGTACATGGAAGTTAAAGTCGATTAATAAAATAAAATACGGATTTTAATATTAAACAAATATTTTTTTATATACGGAAACAAACAATAACCCTCAAAACAAACCAGAGTGGCGCAAGCATTGCAGATTTCTATAAATCTGAGATAGTCTGGCCGTGATCGTGAGCTATTCTCGCGCGAGGTTAGATTATGATTGTCCGTCTTTAGAAACGTCCGATAAAGATAGCGTCAGCAAATAAAAGTAATAATGTATTATGTGTACGGTTAGTTCAATAACAAACATTTTGCAGTACATATATGCTTATTTAGGAGTTAGATGCCCATCAAAATATATTAATTATGAATATTGTCAATAAAAACACTTTTTATTTTTTATTATTAAAATCGTATCGACGTGAGTAAATTGATCATGTAATAAATAGTTGTTTTCACGCTATATCCCGCTCACAGGAAAGTAGGCAGAGGGGACCTAGTGTTAAGGCACTCCGTTCCCCATTTTCCGACTCATTCTTTAGGCATTGTATGTTGAGTGGCGGAACTCAACGTCGCACTTTGTTTCGACACCAGCACAGAATGAAAATATGAAATATTTCAATTCGTTGAATAGGAATCGAACCCACAACCAGTCGCTTTTACAGTAACACACAAAATAGTTGTTTATAATATAACATTATGAAATGGACAGATGGTGTGCATTAACTGCGTTAGTATATCTAAATTATCACAGATTTATATATAAAGAAAATGTATATAAAGATATTGGATGCCAATATTTTTCAACCATCTGTCCTGATGTAAAATCAATATACGACGCTTGCCTTTCGCCAAATCTTCCTAAAATGCATAGAATCAATACCTCGACTTGGCTAAATATCTCGCGAATGTATTAGGCATCTAGCTCAATTACTGTAAAATATACTTTACGTGCAGGGTACAAAGTTGAAAATCGTTATACAACTATTTTATTGACCCGGTTGACACGAGGACAGAAATGGGTCAGGTCAGTGTCTCTGAATCTCTTTAATTGGTACGAAAACAGGTGTGTATATTTGGAACCAAAGTTGTTTATATGTTGACAGTTACGTAAATGATGAATTTGTAGGTAGTATAATATTTTGATTGTTTTTAAAGTAACACCGTTTTCTAATAGATTGTTCTAGTAGTTGATTGACATAAAACTCTCATTAGTTTTTTTAGTCGATCATCGCTATAGTTAAGACACTTTCTTTCTCCACTTTAACGGTATGAAATTCAGCACATATTTAATCCAACGTTACTTCGAAATTTGGCACGAAGTGACAATTTACAATAGAAATAAAAGAACAATTACGACATGTGAAAGTTTATAGGTATTTCATAGAAAAAGATGATTACAAACTTATAATTGTAGTTCATTTCATACAAAATGAGTGGGATTCCCGCAAACTTAGGTTTGTCAACTTTTATAAGTTGTAATTCCCGTTGACCTACAATCCTAAAATTCGTAAAGAAGCCTCTGTAGGCGAGCCCTATTCGAACTTACCGATTTTTTTATTTACATTAGAATAGAAACTTTAATAAAGCATTGATATTTACTAAATTCAAACTAAAAGCACTTTACTAAAGATAAACGATCTTTGCCAATTACTTAGCGGTAAGAGAACGAAGTTGAACCATTAATTCTGGAGTCCCACATTATTACATAGCTTTAGTACCTACACTCGTACGTACTGAGGATAAAAGTGAGCCTTGATACATGTACACCATAATTATTATGTTTATTTTTTTATTGTATGAAAAGGAATCGAACCTCAAGCCGCCGTGCTTGCTGTGGGACGTCGTGTCACTGCGCTATCACGGTTTCCTTTTATCTTAAAACTCCTCGTTGGAAATGTACTATACCCGTACATTTCCTATGAGGAGTGTGAAATGTACTAGCCTGAGGAGAAAGTGATAAATCACTCGTGACATTAAAATATTGTAAGGCTTACACGTGGATAACTTATTCGCATTCAGTTTGAATGGCTCCCGCCTGAGGCTTCGCTGGCGTTGAATTTAAAGTTCTAACAGTATTTCCAAGTTGGTAGTCTGAATTCTATTATTCGATATGTGCTATTTGGTTAGCTTTCCTATATGGAAATGTTGAATAATAGAATTTTATTTTGTTATCTTTTGTCTTCTTTCTAGAGCTATAAATAAAAGTAATTTGTTCCCCTTGAATGTGAATCAAACCTACAAAGGTTTACGAGCAAATATATAGCGTTTACAGGCAGACGCTGTACCGATGCACCGGAGACACTTCCGGTCCCTTTCCGCCGAATTCTGCCACTGCGTGTTGAGTGGTGGAACACAACGCCGCGCGTTTCTAGAGCGAAGATAAATATTAAATATTTAATTTCCTCATGTAAGAATTCAACCCAGAACCTGTCGTGCTCACAGTCACCTAGCTGTGGCCTTGCGCCACGACTTTCCTAATTGCACACGACACATAATATATATTTTTTTATTTTTAATATGACTTTTTAAATAAATATTCGGTTAGGCAGTAAAATCTAGTAGCAAGACACTAACCATTTATATAAATTTAGTAGGTACGATTGAAATAAATATCTGTCGATTTCACTATCCATATAGATTTGGCTACTATCATAGTACTAGGAACGATATGAGAAAAGTAAATCTTTCCATTCCACACCCCACGACCCGTCTGACCTAGAAAATCTTTTAAGGGTAAGTAACTGTTTGCGTCACACTGCATAATAGAACATTTCTACATAATAACGTTGGAGTACTTCTCGTTTGTTTTAACTGGTATACGAACCTTACTTTATGTAATATTTTGAAAATTACAGTGTCAGGTGCAATGGTACAGAGTCTGTAATCTTATGGTTGTAGATTAGATTTCTACTTAAAGGAACGATTTTATTTCAAATTATTTCAATATTTTATTAATCCACACCTCTTAGTATAAAGCAGGATTTTTCTACTCAAAATGTATTTTCTAATTTTTTTTCGACAGCTGTAGGTAGGCCAGTAGATTCTCTGAAACTACTGTTTGCAGGAATTCCGTAAAACTCTTGAATAAATGGTATAATGGTAGGAGCATATCTAATAGAGGATGCGCCTTGTTTACTTTAAGATACATTACTTATTCTAAGCCGGAAATTAAAAAACCTCTTATAAAAAAAAAATACACGTTTAAAAAAAAACATTAGAAATTTAAATTGGAACTCCTCCGTCAAGCATTTTAATAGTCTAGAATAAAACTTTGAGAGCCGGTGTCGAGTGAAAGATAAAACTTTTGTTTTAATTCAGATCGATTCTATTCAAAGAAATGAAAGATGAGAAACACTTTTTAAGCTTTTAATGAAAGAAAGATTAATTTGCTGCGGAGAAATAAAATTTTGTAAAAAAAACTGACGTAAGAAAATTGTCAACTTAGGGATTTCTAATAAGTTCAATTCTTCAGTCAGAAGCTTAGATTACACGATAGACGTATTTATACACGTATGCTATGTATAAATCGACATATACAAAAATTATATTTATACATTTTTTTTAATATACATCGAATCCAGTAGGTCTATCTATATCTACCCCAAAGAACATAGAAGATGAATGGAGCCAAAAAATCTTATATCAATATAATTTTCATTTTCATTTATGATGAATTTTGAATAACATATTAATTTGACATAATTTATATATATTTTTTGATCGTTTTTGTCATAAATAGCTGAATGTACAAGTATTTTTTTATTTGTAGTAAAATCCTGCCTTACCTTTTCTTTAACCATATGTTTTCCTATTACAAAATATTAGATTAATAAAAAAATAAATACTTTATAATTATCATATCTTACATTCACCAGGCTCACCAGGTCGTTACCCGCGGAAATCTAAATGTGCCGATATTAATATTTCAAATTTCAAGACAGCATTTGCTCAGACTTGGCAGACATATCACCACTCAAATGCAGACGTAAATCTTAAATATGTATATTAGAATAAACAAGTTAGTTATTAGTAAATATTTAGATATTTAAATTATTTATTATTTACCCTACAATACAATAGTATTAGATTTAATTTTTTATTGTCTGTGAAAATACGAATATTTAAATGGTAATACAGGTATACAATATACATCAACATCAGAAATTATGTAATTCTAAAGTACAATTCCTTTAAATATTCGACAAAAAAAAGAATAATAAATACCTATTAGCTTTTACCACCGAGTGTGCTTCAGTGTCGCGGTCGTCAACGCAACGTGAGCTTTACGAGCACAACTCTTATAGATCGTTCCTGAATTATATGCCATTAACTACAATTTTATTTGCAAAATGTACATGAATCGTGTTCTTTTTGTTGGATCTGANTTATTTTTTTTATTGTCTGTGAAAATCCGAATATTTAAATGGTAATACAGGTATACAATATACATAACTATCAGAAATTATGTACTTCTAAAGTAGAATTTCTTTAAATCTTCGACAAAAAAAAGAATAATAAATACCTATTAGCTTTTACCGAGTGTGCTTCAGTGTCGCGGTCGTCAACGCAACGTGAGCTTTACGAGCACAACTCTTACAGATCGTTCCTGAATTATATGCCATTAACTACAATTTTATTTGCAAAATGTACATGAATCGTGTTCTTTTTGTTGGATCTGAGATTTTTAGTGAAAACAACTAAGTAATGCAGTAATTAATAATGCTTGGTTCTAGCTAAAGCTGTGAGTTTAGTTTATATATTCTTAAAAAAATCACGCAATGCCTACATAATTCGATGGAAAGTGGGGAACGGAGTGTCTTAACAGCTAACACGGGGTTCCCTCAGCCTACCCTGCTATGTGCGGGATACAGCGTGAATCTGTAAAATATTCACATAATTATCCTTTCTGAAAATTATTTTATATTAATATGCTTTTATCTTGTAATGCGGCAAAGCGTTGACTACTGCCACTGAACTCGCAATGCCTCAAGAATCAGACAGAAGAAGAACCAAACGGGAACGGAAGTGTCTTAATGAGGAACGGTGTGTCAAACACTAGGTTCCCAGGTTCTCCTGGTATAGGTATGTTAAATACGACTTGAAATTAAAGAGATATAAATAATATTAACATATTTAATTGGAAGATACTGTCAAAGTCAGCTGTCGTCTTAGAAGAAGATGACAAATTTCGTTTGTCTTTTAGGAAAAATCTTCACATTTATAACGCGGAACACGTTTCGCTGGAACAGCAAAATTATTTTATTATGAACATAAACCTTACTGCCCGGATGTTTACTATACTATACGAATTATAGTACCAGCGACATTATTTTTTTTAGTATTTTTATATTTTTTTATAACCGTCTGTGTAAAAATTAGATATTTACTATCTTTTACATTTATAATACGTTTGAAGTAAAAAAAAATATTTTTTATTCATAATTTTATGCGGTTAAAATTTTGGGAAAAACTCTGGGAAAAAATCTTTCCTTCTGTACATATTCTCAGTATTTGAGTATGAGATCCGCCACTCAACACGCATTGCCCCGAAAAAATAGGCAGAAAGTGGAGAACGGAGAATTTTAACACCCTCTGCCTGTCCTGCGGTATACAGCGTGATGTGATTTTTTAACGGAAAACGGAGAGTAACTACTAGATAAAACCGTGACAATGAAATATATAACAATTTATAGCGCTATACAAGTACACGCAGTGAGCAATCAGTGTAAACATAAACTGACCAACAAATAGAACAGAGAGACGTCGCTGTGATATATGACTTAACAACTGGAATTCATCCATGTTCGCAAATAGAGTTGCGATACTAAAACACATTTAAATATTTATTATTACGCAATTTCTGAAGAGAAATACTTATTGATATATTTAGAAAGATTAGGCGGAGAAAGCACTGAGTTTTTCCAGTTTCAGCCAATTTTAGATATACTTGTTTTTTGTTTTTTTGCCACAGAATGAAACGAAAAGATCCTTAAACACTATATAAGTTTCACTAATTGTTAATTAGAATTAATTGGAAATCGAATTATTCTTCCTTTTAATTATTGTCAACCGAAATAATGCGATTTTTTATTTTATTTTTGTTCAAGTTTTTTTCGGTAAATATAGGCATATTTGTCATCTAAATAATAATTATGTGTTTAAAGTATATTGTAGTTAGTATAAATTTCAATTAATATTTTCATAATTTCATCACGTTAGTATAGTTTTATTTCTTAACTATTTTTAATTCTCAGACTTTAATTTCGAGCCAATAAATCTCATTAGGTTCTAACCAAACAAATTGGCTCTAAATAAACGGAAACTGAAAAACGAAATTTAAAATTTCTCATGGAAGACAGTTCCAGTTTTTCTCTGTTTTCTCGCAATAAGAATAATCTCATAAAATTCGTGAAAAATAATAACTTTTCTTTTAAAAGATAATTATAATCACTTAACGACCTACCCCATAATGAACACAGTTCAGCGATGCAGTATATATGCATATAAAGTAACTTACTCGATACATGCAATATATCAATATTCATTCTATTTGTGGAACAAACGGCATTATGTTAGAATAACGCAGACACTCGTTATTGTTTCGAATAAACAAAAGCTTTGCGAATGGAGTAATCACCACTATTTTTATAAGAGAGCTTTGAAAGAACAAAATGTCTTATAGGATTTTCAAGCTCATTAATTCTTTCTTTTAAAAGAAACGTGTTATCTTTCTTGTAATCTATTAAACTAACTAAATTAGTTGATACATAAATTTTAGTAGCAATTCAAAAATCTGGTCAGCTTCAGCTTCACGCTGTATCCCGCACACAGCAGGGTAGGCTAGGTTAAAACACTCCGTTCCCCACTTTCTGCCGAAATCTGATCGATATGCTATTTCTGTAAAACATATTATATAAATGCAAAGACATCTTTAATTATATTATATAATTGTAAACGTGATCTAGTAGAGCAAAAATAGCAAAGAAAAAATATTATTTATTCTATTTTTTCCTGTTCTCATAGGAATTTCAAGAAATCCGCTCTCGTGGTCTCCTACTACCTAATGTGCATCTTAAGTCATCTGTGCATTGTCAGTCAGTTATATAAGTAAATATATATATATGAATAGAAGTCTATGTATAATTTACAAAATAAAAACCTGAAATTGTCGGTCTCGTAGTGGTGTATAAACATTAAGCATTCAACCTATTTGCGATTCTAATGGCACTGTGCTTGTGAAGGCTTCATTAAAACTTTTATTATTTTCTTCATTTCGGATAAAATATTATGATTTGTTAAGCTTTTTCAAGTTTTCTTTTCAGTTGACATAAAAATATTGAATGAATGAATGCTCTAAATGAGACTTTTATTTATTACAAATATAATACATTTTTATTATTGGGCTAATTTTGAATGTTATTGTCTTAACACTACATATTTCGTCTGTCTACCCTGCTACCTATATGTAAGATACAGCGTGATGTTCGTATAATTATAACACCTCTTTTTTTCTTCAGCATTAACTTACGCTCAAGCTCTATCGTACACGGTAGTCCACGTATGCGATTTTTTTTTATCAGTATCATAATTTCAAGATACGTATTTTGAGAAAATTATTACGAAAATATTATATTACTAGCTTAAGATTATAATGCGAACTCATCAGTACAGGTCGAGAGACGTTTCTCTCGGTACATAAGATTCACCGCCTTGTCGATACTATCTTCTGAAATTCGGAAAGCAATAAATATAGCTCAGCTGTCTTTTTCGATATCAGACAGGCTTTCGACAAGGGTTGGTAAGGGGAGTTACTATATAAAATTAACAATATAGAAAATATTTTCTCCATTTCTAGACATTTTTTGTAACAAGGAAATCTATCAATGGATTAATAATATATTTTTTTATTATTAAACCAATTAGTTGAGCAAACAGTCGAAATTTGATTGCAAAATTGTTCACTTATATAGTTTTTTTATGATAATTACTTAATTAAACATTATGCAAAGTTATAAAACCAACACTATAAATCTAGAACATTAATAACATTGTCCCTTAACGACTGCTAACGTCACGTTATTATTTTATAACAATTTATGCGTTCTTTTCCCAAAAAAGAGGTCTCTTGGGCTGCATAAAAATGGACACCTAACGTGTTCTTGCTATTTATATAAGTTTATCATATCGAATTTTATGCGATTTTATATTATTTTTCCTTCTTTAAGTCCTGATAACCTCCAATTTGCATGCCGATTAGAGTATACATCAATTGTATTCATTGCTAAACGAGACATTACGCCGAAATAGGTTCGTGAGGAGTCAGCGTTATTCATGAATCGAAATGTTGTTTTAAGCTTGGTCTTCTATAGGATGCGATATACTGCTGTCGAAGATTTCTTTAATATACATATAAATTTGCAATTTATTACACCAATTGTCAATCAATATAAATGTTGTTATAGACAAAAAAATGATTATTAAGCAAGATTTTTGGATTTCAATTGTAGCACTAATGACTTCCGGAAATACGATAAGGATTTGTAAGTCTCGGTCTTGTAAGATTTTTTCTTGTAAGTCTCGGTCTTGTCTTGAAACAAAAAAAAACGAAGCGAAATAAAATCCATTTCTTGAGATTATTCAACACAATTTATATAACATTATAATACTGGTTAATATTCATATTAATTTAGCTATATAGTAAACATATTTTGAATAGAGTTTATTTTCAATATATCTTCAACACTGCTCTTATTACATGTTCAGTGAAATTAAAGCCCTAGCATAGAAGAAATACTTTGTACCCAAGAACTAACTGACAAGTGAACTACGAAGAGGCAAGTCTACTTAAATAGACTTAGAATAACTTCACAATTGCACTTTACGTATACGTTGAATGTTGAAAGTTACCAATACACGTATGCATTTACGTTGATGAAATTGAAACGAAAGTTTGTTTAAATATATGAATTTAATTAAACAATATTAAATTTGCTATAATTTTCAAATAATACTAATGTTTTTAATGGCGCCACAGTAGATTCGATTCCCACTCAGGGGAATGAGTTATTTTCATTATCTCGCTTTGAGTTTCAACTTATGCTAATGACACATTTTATTTTTATATATATAACATAAATGACGTCAGCTCTGTAATTCCTATAAAAAGTTAGCATTAAATATTCATTTCAATATTAACTATAACGAGAAACGAATGACAACTACCTATCATTGATAATTTTCCAAAGACTAACAGAACACGCTATCACGCTAAACGGTTACGTGGGAGTCCATATACTTTATGAAATTAAATACGCTTTAGTTCCTTTTTTTTACGTTTAAGAAAAAAGTTTTAATACTAATATTATATGTAATTTTTACTGTGTTACAACATAACCAAAATAATCTTTAAGTCGTATGTATATTTTTGAATATGTAATAACAAAAATTTAGATAATCTACTTTTGGAAATCTTACATAAATTTAAAATACAGTACTTGGTATTTTTTTAATATCACAATAATTTATTATGCATATAAAATTCCATCATTTTGGAGTACAAAACAATATATTTTTTTAGTTAAAATGTTAAATGTTGCTCTACTTACCAGAATTTGAAGTCGCGTCTCTTTAAAGCCGTCAAAGCGAGTCGAAGTTAGTACAAAATTTAATCTTATAACCATTTTCGTAATATATATCGTAACAGTAAAAACAAGTACTACTCCAGTTACTCGTAAATTGGTCGCTATAAAAAATAATGT
>JAKRZM010000245.1:150702-178675 GCA_036379175.1 Heliconius cydno galanthus
CGTAGTCATGGAGACAGAAATGAATAATAACATAGTTCACGCGGGTGTAACCGCGAGCGGGCCGCTAGTTATTATATATTCGCGTAATATGATACTATGCTTTTTATCAAATAGGCATTTTTTACTTTAATGGAAATCGAACCTATAACTAATGATGCCGTCTGAATATACATATAAATTTATACATAGGTAATTTCTCAAAAAATATTGTATTATTAAATGGCGATTCTTGATGAAATTTACTTTTTCTTCTTCTTTCTACTGCATATTCATTTTGCTTTATTGTCTTTTCATCTCGATCGAAATTAATTTTAAAGTCACTGGCGATTCTCGTATTTTCTAAGAACAATGTCGAACGCCGCAAGCTACTTCCTTCCTTCTTAAGAAATATATGAAATTCATAAATGTTCTTTAATTTTACTTTTATTGAAAATGGTATAAACTTTTTTACAATAAAATATATAGGCGTAATATTTATATAGGTAATTATTTATTGTATTATAATAAGGCCGAGCAGGGACAACCTAGTGATAACTTACTTCGTCAAGTAGCGGACGTCAACGCCTTATTTCCCCCGACTGTAAAGGTTTACTAATCTTTCAAAATTATAAATTGTTTATAGACATTGAAAGAAATTACCTATATAAAATTTTTACTGAGTGAACGTACAGACGGCGTGTCTATAGGTTAAGAGATGAAGGAGATTAATTACTAAGAAAGGATTTCTTGAAATTACTACATGAATATGAAAAACTTGGCTCAAGGAAATGAAATATTTAATATTTTCTTTTCTTCGCTCTAGTAACGAGCATTGATTTTTGCCATTCAATACTCTGACTCAGTGCCTCCAGAATTCGGCGGAAAATGGGGAACAAAAGTGTCTTAACGAGAACGGAGAAACGACACTAGGTTCCCAAGTTCCCTCCGCCTGACATGACCCTCATATGTGCAAAAACAAGCAATAGTAGATTTTTCCACACACAGTAATAAACGAGACACAAGTAATATAAATACATTTGTGTTGTCTCAGTAACGTTTTATATAATAAATCTGTAGAGCACCCATTTCGTTGAAACAAGCACACTTTAAATAAAAGTCGGCAAACTGAAACTGAAACAGAAATTAAAATATCGGATATTGTACATTTTAAAATATTTAAAGATAATTCTCATTGCAATTTTAAATCGAACAAGTAATTCAATGAGTTTTCATCTGAGAACATTTACAATTTTATATATATTTTTTTACTATCTATACAAAAAATAGATAATAAATAATAGATAGTTGTAGGTTTTCTCTCTCTACCCTGCAGTGTGCGGAATACACAGAGAAACTAAAAAAATCTGCGATTATACGATAATACATATATCCCTAACTAAAATCGAAACTAATGGAATCCGGAATAAAAAAAATATTTTTAGCGCGTAATTACAAAGAAAAATGCACTAGAAAAACATTTACCCGCATTATAATATAAACAAAACAACTTTTCTTCATCTAAAAACGTATTGTCCTCTATATATATATAAACATTCATAAAATCTTGACATAAAATTGAAATAGCGTCTATTATAGTAGTTACAATGATATAAAATCTAATCTCTAGGAAATCCCACTCCATACAGTACATTATGGCTGAAGAATAAAATATTATTGTGTTATTTAAGATAATACAATATGGAGGAAGGAAATAAAAACAGAAAGGAAGCAATAGTACTTCCAGCGTTTGAACGTTTGCCAGTTCAGACAAAGAAATCTTTATTAGCTAAAGAAAGGTTTTACGATTATTGAAAATGGTTTATGATTTTCATAAGTTATATAAAAAATATTCTAATATATTTATTATATTGACATTTACAGGGCTACGTTAAATCTATCGGTGCCTTTATTTGTAAATTATGTGTAGTTCCATATAAGTTCCGTGATTATTATTTTTCTTAAAGGAACTAATTGGAAAGGAAAAGGAACTAATTTTCTAGTTAAATTAATTGCAACTGGAAAGTACATGCATGTATGAAAGGGCTGGAAAATTTAAAAAAAACAGAGAAAATTATCGCCAATTTTTTATCTCCTTACGTTCTAAACCATTCATGATGAAAATATTTTTAAGAATACATAAATATATATTTAAAGCACGGTTATCAGAAAATCTATAACAATGCCACCTCAGTTACGGTAGAATTCCGCCTATTACAATAAAACTGGTGATGGCGTGAAGAATTTACGTTAATAAGACAAAGGCACTATAATATAAATCTGTATTATATTTCTTTACAAAATAATTTAGAAACTATTTTTGTAGGGTACTAATTATTATTTGTTATTGCTGTACACTCTGTATAACAAGAACTTAAAAATGATTTATCGTCACCGTCTCCGTCGTACTTTGATAATGAATATAAAGTAAGTCAATTTCACGCTGTATCCCGCACACTGCAGGGTAGACAGAGAGAACTTTGTGTTAAGAGACTCCGTTCCCCATTTCCCACCGAATCTCGTAGGTAATCCGTGTTGAGAGGTGGAACTCAACGGCGGGCTTGTCTTGGGGCCAGAGTGAAGAAATGAAACTATTGCTAAATAATAATTCAATTCCCTGAGTGAGGATTAATTACTTTGCTTACTGTACGTCATAATTGTAGGTGAAAGAACTAAAGGTGAGATCTGGTTTTATAATCTAACACAAACTATTTAGAAGCCAAAAAAAATACACCTGAAGCAATTTGACTATCTCGAAAAAACATATCATTATAAATTGATACATAAATCTTATCAATAACTAAATCTAAAAAATTATACTAAAAGTAAACATTTTTTAATACCATTTACACCTCTTTACATTATTAAGCTTCTCGGTGAATACTTAAAGATTCCAATAGGTATCTTAAAAGGCTTGGGATGGATTAATAATTTATTTTCATTTAATGTTTCTTAAACGAATTAGGTTCAAAGAAAATCTTTTAAGTCGCTATAAGTCTTATCTACTTAAATACAAATAGCTTTTATTGCTTCACGCCGTATCCCGCACACAGCGGGGCAGGCAAAGGGAACCTAGAGTTAAGCCATCCGTATTCCATTTTCGCCGAATTCTGGAGGCATTGCATGTTGAGTGACCAAACCCAACGCCGTGCTTTGCCTCAACACCATAGCGAAGAAATGAAGCGAAGCGAAGCGAAGATATAAAATTTCCTCGAATGAGAATCAAATCCACAACCTGTCACGTTTACAATCTCACACTCCCCCTGCCCCACAACTGGCAATCAAAGAAAACTTTAAAGACTATATNACTGCATGGTAGACAGAGAGAACTTTGTGTTAAGACACTCCGTTCCCCATTTCCCACCGAATCTCGTAGGTAATCCGTGTTGAGAGGTGGAACTCAACGGCGGGCTTGTCTTGGTGCCAGAGCGAAGAAATGAAACTATTGATAAATAATAATGCAATAGCGTATTGCATAGCAATAAGCATACTGCACGTCATAATTGTCTGAGACACAAATACCAAATGTGAAATCTGGTTTTATCATCTAATGTAGAAGCCAAAATAATATACCTGAAGCAATTTGACTATCTCGAAAAAAATATCTTAATAAAATACATATCTTATCAATAATTAAATCTAAAAAAATATACTAAAAGTAAACATTTTTTAATACCATTTACACCTCTTTATATTATTAAGCTTCTCGGTGAATACTTAAAGACGATTCCAATAGGTATCTTAAAAGGCTTGAGATGGATTAATAATTTATTTTCATTTAATGTTTCTTAAACGGATTAGGTTCAAAGAAAATCTTTTAAGTCGCTATAAGTCTTATCTACTTAAATACAAATAGCTTTTATTGCTTCACGCCGTATCCCGCACACAGCGGGGCAGGCAAAGGGAACCTAGTGTTAAGCCATCCGTATTCCATTTTCGCCGAATTCTGGAGGCATTGCATGTTGAGTGACCGAACCCAACGCCGTGCTTTGCCTCAACACCATAGCGAAGAAATGAAGCGAAGCGAAGCGAAGATATAAAATTTCCTCGAATGAGAATCAAATCCACAACCTGTCACGTTTACAATCTCACACTCCCCCTGCCCCACAACTGGCAATCAAATAAAACCTTAAAGACGATATAAATATTATCTATTTACATATAAACAAACAGGTCTTCTTATTAAATTACATTACTCATACTGTAAGTATATTATAATATTTGCCTTTGAAATGTTCTGAATGACTACAAATATTTCGCAAGCCCACTTCTCTGCGGCACAATGAGAATTCGTCTCATACCGCTGGGAATAAAATTTCTCTGGCGTTCATTTCATGGAAAACTTCAGGAAATGCTTAAAGAATTTTATTTTAAAATCCTTCAGGGAATTCGAGGTAGGTAATTACGATTTTGCCTTCGTTATAAAAATATTTAAATATATTTATTATGAATTTAGAACTTCTACCATTAAAATATAAAATACAAGTTATATTTTTGACATTTGAGTGGCGTGAGACGTAAAATTCTTTCTTATTTTGTTTCTGTAGAAAATTCTTTCTTAGTGCTTTCTTATATTGGTGAGGGTGCATGCAAGTTGCATACCAGACTTCAGAGTCTTTGACTGTAAACGACAGATGTTGGGTTCAATTTCTACTCGAAGAAATACTATATTTAATATTTTGATTTTTTTGCTCTGGTGTCGAGGCAAAGCACGGCGTTGAGTTCTGCCACTCACCACGTAATTCTTCCAAAATTCGGCGGATATTGGATAGTGGAGTATCTTAATACTAGGCTCCCTATGTCCACCCTGATACATGTGAGATTATATTCTGTGATGAAGTTCTTGTACTTTATCATCATGTTATACATGTTTATGCATATTTTGAATTTATATCTTTATTACTTTTGACCGTACCGTTATTATTTGTTTATTAGTACTGGTAATACAGTCTTCCCAAGACAGGCCGAATTAGAGGCGAAGTGACGGTAGGAAAATAACCAATGGATATATGCATTTAAACACGTTCAAAAATTACAGCTTACCCAACATCATCTACTGCAGATTAAAATTGTTACCACTTCTGCCAGTGTGTTAAATTTGTAATTACAAAACTTAAATAAAAGTAATAATATTAAAAGTACTGTCGACTAAAAGAATTTGGTATATCTATGATTTACTTTTTAATAAAGCTTTTTTTTTATTTATTCAAATAAATATAGGTACCTACTAACTTTAAAAACGAAAAGAAAGTCAATACCTCTTCTCAATGAGAAACAAAAAAATGTCTTTATACTTAACAGCAGGTACGCTTTTAAATCGTAAAATGCTAATGAAAAAAGGTCGTAGTCGAATGAATCAAAGGCGACAAAAGACAAAAGTATTAGGAGATTAAATTAATTAAAGACTTATCGTAGATTTCCTGCCATTTGAAAAAGTTTCTAAAGCTAAACTTAATTATCACCATCTATGTGTTATATAGGGCCGTTGCGGCGCAGGTGCACAAGGGTATGCCAATAACGCGACGATTGTGGGTTCGATTCAAACTGGAAGCTGATGATGAAGATGAATTATTATTTATGAATGTTTACCGTATTTACCTTTTGAGGCACGAAACCCTAAAAAATGGTAAATAAGACAATTTATGCTAATAGCTAATAGTTTTTAGACATTGCGTCTCTTGTAATATTTCAAAAAGGGAAAGTAAATAATTAATAATTTAATTTAGTGTATATAGACGACATACAGGTTAAAATGTACAGCATCACATCAGTTTCGTTTTGCAAAAGATTAATTTGAATATATTCTTCATTATATATGTAGGTTTAGCCGCAGTTGTATGAGTTTTGGCATTTCTAAATGCAAATGTATTCCCTTCTCGTGTACTGATATATGACGTCAACGGTTCTACGAATAACGGTAGCGAGTATTAGAGTATAAATCATTCATTTCATTTAGACAACTATTAGATAGTACTGTAATGTGAAACGTGTGTTTTATTTAGAAGTAGCTGAAAGCTTCACTTCATATATTTTATCGTTTAAAATGTTTTTAGTAGAATAAAATTGGAATTTTAGATTTACAGTGCTCTTACCTCCACTAGCTATGCTGAAAAAGCGAGAGATAAAAAGGAAGTAGGTTTTCTAAATATATAATATTTAACTTATTTATGTTATTTCTCATTAATTTTGAACTACATTTATACACTTAAAAAAAATCCTGTATACAAGGAGTCTACTTGACTGACTGACTTTCAAATTTTTAAATTTCACTTTAGAGATCTTGCTTACAATAATAAATAAAACGATTGTACATCATAAAAAACATATATAAATATATACTATACTGGAAACATTACAACAAACAGCTGTCGCTGTCGGTACGCACCACCACGTAACCACCCGCGGTAATTAATTATCCTATTCCCGAAGCGGCGAATGCAATTTACTCGATTTATATACGTTACACATGGACTAACATGTCAATAACCATTATACAAATATATATATGTATGTAATAAATAACTTATAAAAACAAACTTTAACTAGAGTCGTTTTGTTGTTGATCACACTTAGTTAGAGTAGGTAGAAAGAGCCTAGGAACCTAGTGTTAAGACGCTCCGTTCCCGTTAAGTCACTCCCGCTTCCCAATTTCCGCCAAATTCTGAACGCATTGCTTGTTAATTGGCGGAGCTTAATGCCGCACTCTGCCGTAACCAGAGCGAGGAAATGAAAATATTAAATATTTTATTTCCTCGAGTGGGAATCGAACCCACAACCTAGCGCCTTTGCAGTCACACACTTATGGCACTACGCCAAGGCTGGCCTCACAATTGTTATCGATATTTCCAATTGATATAATACTTAATATTGATTAAACTTTATTCTTTTTATTAGCTTTCTTTACTAAATAGTCAATAGCTATCACACAAACCTTTACAGCTATTTTCATATTATTAGATGGAATGGCAAAAATACTCTTTTAAAACGATTCACTTAATAGAAAATGCCACAAAATTAGCATGCTTTGAATTTCAATGACCTTATTTCCACTTTAATCATTCCGCCCAGTAGAAAATTAGCTTTTTAACCGACTCCTATAAGAAAAGGAGGTCGGTTTCCAAGAGGCTTGGGTTCAAATTCAGCTACTTTCAAATTTTTATGTTTCCTTAACAAGTATTTATCTTTCCTGAGTGTGGAATAACACTTTAAATTCATCAAAAACTATAAATATGATTATAATTCCTTCTATTCTTAAAGTCTACGTTAAAAAGAAAATTACATAAGTAGCTTTTAAAGATACACTATTTGGCTTAAACTAACATAGCAACGTTTTTTTTGGCTCTGCCGTTGGCAAACGATCTAGTATAGATTGGATCGTAAAACAAAAGTAAATATTCTGCCAAGAATTTACGACATAATATTACAATTTGAACTGTTTTTTTAAACATAATAAATAATTTCTAGAGAAGCGAAATATATTGAACTGTGGCAGTGAATCAAGTAAAGTGAAATATATTGTACTGTGATAGATTGTTATATCAATGTACTTGTAGTTTAAGACAAACGACAGCATAAGTTCCATCACTCACCATGCAATGACTCTAGATCGGCCAGGAAGTGGAGAACAGAATGTATTGATACTTAATTGTCTGCAAATCAAATCAAATCAGCTTCACGCTGTATCCCGCACACAGCAGGGTAGGCAGAGGGAACCAAGTGTTAAGACACTCCGTTCTCCACTTACCGCCAAATTCTGGAGACATTGAACGAAGAAATGGAAATATATATTTCATTTCCTCGAGTTGGGATCGAACCCACTATCTGTCGTTTATGTATTATAAAGTTTGTACGAGAAAATTCTAAACATGGATGAATATTTTTTATATTTTAAAAACCCATCAGGCTTATAGTAGACAAGCATCTCTAGCTCACGGCGTAAATATATTTTAAGGAAGAACCTTAAGAGATTACGTTGTAAAAGCTGTCACATGTCATATTTTAGCAAAGCCGTCGCTTACGTACGGGTTGCACGTTAATATTGATGATACTGAAAATAAGTCTAATTTCTCGTACTTTGCTTCCTACTATTTATATTATTTTTATTGTTGTACATGTTTGTGATAAAAATTGTTTAGAATAAAACAAACGATACAACCAGTTTACTTCAAAATTATACAAAACAATTTCGCTATTAAAATTGAAAGGTATACCTTACATAACACCAAGCTCAATTCGTATTAGATCCCTGAAAACATCCTAAATTAAAAGGATTACTATAATTTGGTAAAACGTTTAATGTTAATGAGGCGTGAGTTCTGTTGAGGGTGGGATGAAGAGCGACAGAATATTTCTCTTATATTTTCACTTTATATAATAGAGGATAGGGATATAGGATAGATAGTATAGGGATAATTAAGAAAAGTATAAGATTGATAGATGATTTAATAATGGTCGTGCTATTTTAATGTTTTTTCTAAATAAAAAAAAACTCTTTTTGGTACCTATGAACTAACACCTCAGCAGGATTTTAGGTGGTGGCGGCTAGGTAAGATAAGATACTTTAAAACTTAAAAATGACTAACCTAGGCTAGGTTACCTAGGACTTTACTTGTACTTCAAAACGACCGCTTTTGGAGTCCTTTTTGCCTTGCTTGCTGGTTGTTGACTATTTATAGAGCAATGAAAATATTTATTTGAGATGTAAAATTTTCAAAGCTACAAATTACGAATTTATATTTACGAAAATGAGTATTTGGACTTTTTTTTTATCGCAATTTATTTTTTTAATAGAGGCTAGGATAGATTAGGTTAGGTTTTGTATAAAATTACATAACCTGAACTGCATTGAAAATACAAAATCTGTAATTGCGTTAATATTTAAGGATCGTTAATAATATAAGATGTTTTTTTTTAAATCTCTAAGTAAATATTTAATTTGAACCATCAAAGTATAGAACACTATAATTTATTTACATATTTACACTAATCATAATCGTACCTATTACATCCAAGCATATCAAACGAAGATATAATTCAACAAAACATATATAACATAAAAATTTCTTAATCAATCCAATCGTCCAGATATCCGTGCCCGAATAGAGTAAAAAAACTCATTCACATGACCTACTCTCCTTTTCCAATCTGCGTAACTTAACAAGTAAAGTAAAGGGTTAGGCCATCCAAGCCTCGCTCCAAGGTCCCCAATCAGCAAGACACGCTGAATTCAAAATCAGTGGCAAATGAAATCGCACATCCCTTGAGGTCCGACCCTTGAAATTTGTAGAGTAACCGCCATTATACACAGTTAACATTTTGTTAGGGCTACCTATTCAGATTTTATACATTTTGTATAGCTTTTTTAAATTTTAAGAAATTTTTAAAATAAAATATATATTGCCTTTCACTTTGTTATATGAAACCGTTGTTGTTTCGAGAATGTCTTGAAAATTGGCGGTGTTTGAGTACTGACAGTAGATTACCTCTGCCTAATTTCCTAAACACGGGATAGAGTGAAGTAAAAAAAATAAAAATGAAAAAGGGTTGATAAAGAGTTATTAAAAATGTATATAATATGCTTTTTTCTTCTATTAACGCTTAGAGGGTTTTATATCCTTTTTAAGATAAATATTTGTCTTTATGTAATTTTTACAAATAAGTGCACGCATCATGAAAGTGATGGGTAAAGAGGATTACTTTAATTACATATATGTACATCAATGTACTTTAATATAATTATACTTAAAAAAAACCAAGTTAAATATGTAATTAAATGCAGAAAGACTATTTCCAAACAATGATTGCGTTTTTGCGTAATTTTTCAAAAAGTGCAAATACACCATTGTTGCACCAAATATAACATTCAAAGTCCTTAAGTTATTAACGTCGTCAATTTCTCTAAACGACATTAACACACCTCTTTACCATGAAATAGATGATAGTTGTATAACCCTATGAATATCAATACACTGTTATAAACAATTTCCCGCCGCTGTGAATAGATTTTGCTTATCAAAGACATTAGTTAATATTAGTTTACCTCCTATTATGTATTCACAAAGCTCAATTTGTTCGAAATTAGCTTAAAGTACGTTTATTTGTATTTAGACAATTATTTGTATAAACGCCATCATGGTGTTATAAATAATCTGTGGTAATTGTGGTTATCATTAATTAATGGCTTACAGAGGCAATCTAGCGTTAACACATTCAGTTTCCCATGCACCTCCTAATTTTCAAATCATTGCTTGTTGAATGGCGGAATTCAACGCCGCACTTTCTGTTATTAAAAGAACGAGAAAGTGAAGATTATTAATTCTCTGAAGTGGCAATCCAACCCACAACTACTCATAAGGAGCAACATTTATCCATATTATAACATAGGTTCTCTATATCTCCAACTTTGTTTCATAAAACTTAAAACCTAAACAGCTTACAAAAAAACTTAACTTGAAACTTGAAACTATGGTTACCTTTAAATATACTCGTAAGTAATGATACTTAAAAAGTCAAAATCGACCAGTCTGCATTAACTGAACATCAAATTTATTATTGTTATTACTTTCCAAGGTAAACTCTGCTATCAAAACTGCTTAATAGGTCCTTATATTTTTGCCATCGCATATAAGTTATATTATTTCTGTTTCATGTATAGAAATTATCTACTTAACGTGCTATTTACTAGCGGCCCTCAATTTTATCGCCCAAGTATAAGCGTTAGCGACTTTGATTATGGTTAGCTGAATTAGTTACCCATTTTATACAGTTATTTATTCATTTATCTCTCTATTACGAAAACAATGTGAGTTCTTACTTTGGATCGTTTTATTATGGTGTTTTTATGTATGATGTTTTTAATTTGATATAAGAGCTTTATTAATCTGTTAAAATAAAATGAATTCCTTGTCTAGTGGCGTAACTCAACGCCGCGCTTTATCTTTTCAGAGCAAGAAAATTAAAATAATTAATTCTCCCGAGTGGATCGAATCCACGACCATTTTTTATCGTTTATAATTTAAGATTGCGCTACGATGACACCGATTCGTTACGATTTTATTATAATTATAAGTATAGATGATAAGAACATACTTTTAAAGAATACTAGACAGAATATTTTATGCATCCGTCTTACTGAAGTGCCAATTTGTATTCAAAGACAGGCTTAAAACTAAAGGCCGCTTGGGTGGGATGAGCCGCCCACTAACTAACTTCCCTCTTTCGTTTAAAAACATTTTCATGTTCTTATTTTCATTTCATATTTGACGTGAAATATGGAAAATTAAAGATAAGATTTCGTTTCTTATGTTGAGTAAAATGTTTATGGACAAAAAATGTTTTTATCAATTTTCCCAGATCAGCATTTCCAAGTTAGTGTATTAATGTTAGCATTGTTTGTTTTGTTTACATTTTAAGAAGGAATAAGAACAAAATATTATAATACATGAAAATCTTTTCTTTCCTCGTTCTGGTAACAACTTTAATAAGAGAGAGAGAGAGAGAGTATTTAAAAAATATGAACAAAGCAATTGTTAGTAATTAATTTTTTTCAGCTTGACGCTGTGTCTCGCATTTAACAGTGTAGGCAAAGAAAGCCTAGTGTTAAGACACTCCGTACACCACTTTTCACCAAAAACCATACACTTAAATATAAATAAATTCAAAAAACACAATTTATACAGGAATTCCAGCAGCTATAAAAATTGAGCGGCTCGTTCAAATATGGCATTCCAGTTACCTTATACAGGCGTATGTGTTGACAGGTAACAACTTTACAAATTACACGATCGATCTACAATTTTATTTTGATGTTTAACAAATATTTTTCAAGTAATATTCGATTTTAAGTCAAGGAGATAGAAGCTAGAATGTTATTTTGCAACAGCACGTTTAGTTTGCGTGAGCTACAATTAGAGCGTCAGTACGCATAACTCACACGTGACCCGCTTCTTAAGTGGTCGCAAATATTCGACAAGACTTGCGTCTTAATAAAATTGAGTCGATTTAACGTTTTTATTATTGTTTATGTAACTAATAGACTTTAATTATCATATTTTATATAGTTATTATATATGTAAATAACGTTATTATATATATAAAAAGTATTTTGTTTATTTCTACTTTACAGGGGGGAACCTAGTGTTGAGACACTTCCGTTCTCCTTTCTATCGAATTTGATGTACTGCGTGATGAGTGGTGAAGCTCGAAGTGAGAACTTACAATACGAATAAAGGAAAAAAACTGAAAAATGAAAATTTATAGATATTTCATAGAAAAAAATATTACTAATTTACATACAAAATGGGTGCATATACCCGCAAACTAAGTTTGTCAACTTCTTACGATGTACTCCCCATTGGCCTACTGTCCTGAAATTGGTATTGGAGCCTTGGTGAGCGAGTCAGACTCGCATTTAACCATTTTTTTCTCTATGCTCTACTTTTTATATTATGAACTGTATTATTATTTACTATATTTACATAAGTCGAAAGTCTGAGCTGGTTCAGACTGCGCGCCATCTTTACGAGTGACGTTGTATTTAAATAACCTGTTAGAGTAACAGGTCGTCGATATCAGTTAGCTACAATTATTTATTCTAAATAAATTGTATGTTCATATAAAAATGCCAGAGCCGATGTTCTGTATAAAAATTAATTTAATAATTTTCTATTCTACTTATTTTGCAAAGTAATTTGTTTCGTCTGACATCCATAAACGTACTCTTGTGTTACTAAATGACAGACAGAGAACGCACAGATGAAACCACTGGGAATTGGGGAGCTTTAAGAGAAATTTTCGAAATTTCTACGGGAACGGGAATACATTATACGAGATTTTACATTTCCACACAAACAAGATAGGACTATCGGAGACGAAGAAGTCGGATTGGACAACATGGTAGAGAATGGAAAACGAACTTCCTTCTCCTATATAATCTCTGCCCGTCCAGTGAAAATTGAAAGTAAGAAAAAAAAGAAGAAAGAAACCAATTAATATAAAAAAAATCCTTTAATCATTTGAATCAGAGATCTTTGAAAAAGCAATTAAAAATAATCAGCAATCATTGTACTATACCTTCAAATTAGAACCTGTTGGTAAGATAGGCGTGAATCTAAATAATAAATCATAATAAACCATTATACTGCAAACACGTTACCAAATAGCGAGACCTCTAAAGGTCAACTACAACGTGACATTTAGCGCGGCTCTGTCCTGTTTGCAATGTTTGAGAAACACTATGGAATGTTATAAAAATTAAAAAATATATGATGATTACAAAACATTAGTTTTAGAAATATTATCATAATTTCATTATATCTAAATTATATTTTATTTATCTGTAGTATGATACGGAACGTTAACTGGCTTTTTGTATTCTTCACTTTTTACTCGAGGTAAGCGTAGAGGAATTCAATGCTTGTTACCAGAGCGGAGAAATCAAATAATTAATTACCCAAGTGGGTATCAAACCCACAACCGTCTTGCTTACACTTAGACGATGTGCCATTGTGCCACGACAGGCCTAAACTGGCCAATTATTAGACAAAAAAATTAAGAAACAAATATTACAGCAAATCAATAAGGGTTTAATAGACAGGCTAGACTATTTATGCACTTGGACTTTTTATGTCAGTTAAAGTAACTTAAGTTCGGCGTCTTTGCAGCTAATAGTCTATGTCTAGGTATGTAGGTAAGGTAGTAGTACTGTCAATTATAACTGATTTAAGACATATCTACACGTATGTGTATGTATAGCATATGAACATATATTATGTTACAATTCCTAGCAAACTATCGATTAATATTATATATCTCATAAAAAAATATACTTTTATTTTATATTCCTTTTCACTCTAAAACTCTATTTACTAAATAATAAAATATGTAGAGTGGCAGTGACATTCCTTTTTTCCCGAGTAGGGTGAAGCATAGAAAAAATGTTATATAAAGGTCTAATCTTCTAGTGATAAAATCTGATATTCTAAATGCTGTAATAAAATTTTAGAATAGCTTATATCTTAATTAATTTACAGATCAAAGTTGTAGAAAGTAGCATATAAATCTACTAATATCTACTACTACTAAACTAATATGACATACATGAGTAGGCACACAATTTTTAAATGAAGCAAAAAAATTGTCAGAGTAACTCTAACGTTGCAAAACAGCACAACAAGTTTTATTAAATTTAGTTTAGTTAGTTTCTACTAGAATACTTTCGATTTTAAAATGACGTACATGCACTACTGCAAAGTTTTTGAAATGCCTCGATCAATTCCGATATAAGTAGTAATTGAATTATATTTAATGAAAAATACTAATGCATTTTTTATGTATTGTTAATACATTACAATTCAAAAAATAAATCAGCTTCACAGTATCCCGCACACAGAAGGGTAGGCAGACGGAACCTACTGTTAAGACACTCTGTTCTCTATTTTCCGCCGAATTGTGGAAGCATTTCGTGTTAAGTGACGGAATTCAACGCCGCGACTTGCCTCGACACCACAGCGAAAAAATTAATATATTATTTTAAATAAACATTTAATTTCCTCTAGTGGGGATCGAACTCCCATTCAGTTGCATCTGCAGTCACAAACTTTTTCCCCTGCGCTACGACTGGCTTCAAAATTAATAGATTAAAACTTCAATTAAAAAACCATTTAATCTGAAAATACTTTAATATCGCCCAAATTGAATAAAAGCATCAGATTGCACTCGAGTATTAATATTCAGATTGATTGCAGAAATCGTACATAATAAATACGTGCACATTCAACAAGTCCATTAAGAGATCGGACAAAATGTTGTTGTTGTTGCCCTACATATTAGTTTTCATAAGCAAAAGACATATAGTATCTAAAAATCTATACTATCTAAATATAGTATCTAATATTCAAAGCTTTTGGAATTAATTAGCTTTGAATATTTTAAAATTTACCTACCTACACTAGACTCATTTGAGGGTCGTACTTGTTGGTTCGAGTCCAATCTAAGGTGTTTCTTTTATTTCACAATATCTTAGTTAAATTAAGTGATGTATTCCTTTACCACCATCGCTATCCAGCCGAGATCAGCTACGCAGTTTCTAAAATGAGCAAAATTTAGATAACAAAATGGTAATTGTTAATTGATATTTTTATGCGGGAAATAAATATTTATTTATTTTATTTATATACCCGCTGCCTATCCCAAAAAAACGAGAGAAACGTCACTATCCCAAAATATTTTTAAACAAAAATATCACACCATGCCAACAAACATACTAAAGTCTAAATAAATGGGTGGATTTAATTTGGCGGATGATGTAAACACAATTTGCAAACGCTTCGGCCTCGGGGAGGTCGAGCTTGATTCACTATTACTAAAATAATAGAGTGGGCGTCCAACGTGGCCAGCTAATCTGAGATAGTAAAGACCTTAAACGTTATCTTGTCAGTAAATTAAAACATATTTTCATTTAATTTAAAAAGTATTATTATTTATTTTTATAAAATAACTAAAAATAACAATGAGGCAACCAGTATGAAGCTTTTTTAAAAATTGTGTAATTAGGAATCGTTAAACAATTTAGTGATAATTTACCACCAGAATTATATTTTAATTAAACCTTTGTAAAGTACATTGGAGTACAAAAAACATAAAACTAATTATTAGATACCAATAAGAATTACCATAAAAGACTCACAAAGGAAAACAAAAAGCTTTTGGAACATAAAGTCCTCACTAAATGACTCGATGCTACCAAAGCTACTGAAATTAACACAATTTCACCTAGCCTCTTGTTCAATTGGGTATTGGAAGTTTCACCTGCCGACTGAATAGAATTCAACTCAGCCAAACTGGCAATATTGTTTTCCAAATAGTACCGTATACCTAAATTGAATTGAATAAATAAGCTATATTCTATATAATCCACTGTTCACTAATTCACATTCACATTCTTTAAGGAAACTTTATTAAAGTAAATGCCGAATTACTTTGACAGCTCTACTTTTTAATCTGGGATAAATAGAAATGGCGGGAAGTTGTTAGCTTTTTCCTCGATCACAGAGTGCGTAAAAAAACTTATTGTAAAATGTTAGTTTATTTTATATTTATTGTATGTGAGATATAGATGAATTAAATTAAATAATAAATTAAAATTGTATGATAATTTTTATTAATCTAACTACTTTCTTTAAATTAAATATATACCGTTACTTTAATGTCCTGCTGTAACTAGACATACGCATTTGTTATAACTTTGAAAATCTCGAAATATTTGCTGTTTTTTTAATTATTTAGGTAGTAATATTTAGTAATTGTCAAAACATTCGCACAAAAATGAAAAGACGACTTAAGAAAAATGACGGAATATTTTAATTTAACTCGTTACTTGAGTTAGCTCGAGTACATGATAATAAAAAAGAATACATTTAGTTATAAATCTAACTTCGAAAAAATGGCGAAAGTATTAATTTTACTAAAATAATCTGATAGCCACAGATTATTTTAGCATATAAATAATAAGTGAACAGAACAAATTAATGAATAGAAATGAATCGTTGCCGTCCCACACGTCAACTGAGCTACAATTACGTTTAAACCATATTAAATTTACTTAAATCCAAATTATTTATCGCATTTCGACAATTTCACAGTAATATGAAACAACAATTAGCTGTAGGGTAGGCGTCTAGGCTCGAGGCTATTTACTATGTACAGTAAATAGAACGCAAAAACAGATGTTCCTTTGACCGGCCTGCGCTTGTTTGATGAATAATGGCTGGGGGATTACACTCGACCGATGTTTATTAAATTTATACTTATTGTTAGTTTTGTTGTTAGTTTATTGTATAGCCTATTATAGAAATGAGTAGATTTAATATTCCATATAAGGTTAAATCTTTGAAAAGAAACTTTGAGAGAATAAAAATTGCACTCCTAAAATCAAGTCGTTTCTGTTTTTGTTATCGTTTCATCTTTTATATAGCAGGGTTGGCAGGATAGACCAGTGTTAGGAATCTTCATTCTCCTCTTTCCGTCTAAACTTAGCAAATAAAAATAATTTATAACCTCTGGAATCCATAACCATCACGATTACAGTCAGACGATGATCTCAATTTTATATATACTTACGTTATTTACATTATATAACATTAGAAAATACAATTAACATATTTTATAATGAAAAGTTATTAATAAATTGGCAAGCAAATTTAAATAGAACATAAATTAAATTTCTACAATATACGAATTTCGTACAAACATCGTTTTAGAATCCCACTCATATTTTCATCAAAGCTCCATAATAATGAATCAGCATAAACGACAGCCTTTGTTTACGCCTCCAGCAAAAATATAACGGAGAATTTCTTTTATCGTATATTTTCCTTGTTTTTGTTTATATAATTAGCTGTAGTAGAATACAATAAATATATAATTTTAGCACTAATTATATTAAAATAAGTTCGTTTAAAAGTTACTTAATGTATATTAGCAATTCTATGAGGAAATGGTAAATTAACTAATAATTCAACTAATAGTTGTGTATGGTACATGTCACATACTAAGTGCCTCAGGCAACTGTGACCGCTGTTATCGATATGATATCATATACATGCTTCTTAATTAATATATTATATATATTATTACAATATTACATATAATATTAATATATATTTAGTTTTAAATTAATATTTTTAAATATAAATTAATATAAAAAAATCCTCTCTCGACGGTGGGACAAGGGTCTAGAGTATCAATGGGTAGAGCTCCACACAGAGAAACCATATAATACAATTAATACAATTCAATTATTTTTAAAACATTAGGTACCAATTATAAAATAAGGTTATTACTTAACTAGAATCTAAAATCGTCAAGGTGCTATGTCCAATTATATTCAACCTTTAGTTGTGTAATTATGACATGATCACTAACGAATACATTCTACGTCTATATGAAGAAACAAAAGTTTTACGGAATTAAATTTTGATATCAGGTTCTATAATATTGAAAGTTTTTTTATATAAGTTATTTCACTTTATTAATAAATATAAATTGTAAATGATTGGGCAATAATAAGGTTTTAAAAAAAACAAGTTAAAATAAAAAATAAATACTTGTTTTTATACAATTTCGAATGTATGAAAAAAATATGTACATATATAACGTACAGCATATCTGCATTATTAATTATAATAACTTTCTTTTCACGGCTTATTTATTTTACTTCCATCTAAGCGATAATGAAAACAGTTCAGTATAGTAGTAAATCATACTTGTATACAGTACGGTGAGCAAGCTGTGGCTGTTTTGAAGTTAGCTGTAGTATTTTTCTTACTAAGTGAACAATGCGCGTAAGTTCAGTAAACCTAACTTCAAGGCGGCCACGACTCGTCGACCGTACTGTAACCCAACGATCTGCCACGGATCTCTAGCGTCCGAGTTTCTATGCAATTAGAATTGTTAATTTGTCCGACGCGATGCGACGTAATGGCCACTTGCGTCACATACTTGGGATGGTTTGTTTTTTCTATGTTAAAATGCAAATATCTATGTATACTTTGGAAACGTATGTTTTTAAATACATATTATTATGAATGCAGCATACAGAAACAACATGAAATATTTAAAAATTCAAAGATTTTTGTATGGATTTTATTTGTCCAATATTATTTTTGTTGTTAGAGTTTTTCGTAGTTAGACTATATTTCAATTTATAGTTATATCATATTTATACAAATTAATTTTCTTGTTAATATATTAAATATAAATATTGTTGTTATCTTGATATTCTTAAGAAAGTCGCAGCTATATGTTGTAATCAGATAGCACGGACGTATCTAGAGACATTTTCCTGGAAGACCAGGCGTCCTGGTTTACATGGTATAATGACAATTTATTTCAAATCCAAAGTAAGAAAATATTATTTCTAAAAAAAGTACCAAACTTTCGTGGTCTTGTGTAAATATTTTTTTTTTACTTTTCAGTCAAAATTTTTGTTAATAAAAAAATTGAGATGGGCACCAAACTACTACTCTATTTGGTGCGTAACGGTAAAAATACACTTACAGCGTGGCTTCGACCAAAGTACAGGTTCTGAGTAATTTTCATTGCATACTTTCATTCCATACTACATATAACAGTTAATGTCATAGTAATAATTAATTTAATTTAAATTAATTTTCTCAAAAAATATGTTTCTAGATATATTCAAAATTTTGATATTCCTATTACTTATCGAATATTTACAACATAATAATTTATACGAATATAAAATATTAAATTTAACATTATTGCATAATAATATTCCAATATTACAAAATCATACAAAACCAATATATTATAAGTATCTCTATTCCAAGTACTTAGTTTGATGGAATTTTAATTTGTTTGCGCCACGACGACCCATGGCTGACGCCCGCTGTTATTATATTAACACTGTTAATCGTCAGTTGAACCTCTTTATTTTATATAATTTATTAAATTTGAAGGAGCTAAACTCACTGAAATTAGTACTAAATAGATTATCTTATTTTATAAAAATGGATAAAACTTAGATAAAATTTTATGTACCTAAGCTTTATGTTATAATATTGCTTTGCTATATTCTGAGGAACATAGTTACATGGCTTCACGTGGTATTCCGCATATACCAGGGAAGACAGAGGGAACCTTGGAACCTAGTATTAAGATACTTCTTTCCCATTAGGATATTTCGTTCTCCACTTTCCGCCAAATTCTGGAGAACTTGCTGGTCGCTTTGCCTCGATACCAGAGCGAAGAAATTATAATTTTCTATTTCCTCATTTTTCATTTCGCTATCGAACTCACAACCTGTCGCATTCCCACGCTTATGCTTCTGCGCCATGGCTGCCTCATACCTTTTTTAATCAAACTCATCAAATCAAATCTCAATCAAAAAAAAAAATTTAAATAAAGATCTTAGGAGTTCAATATTAATACAAATAATTTTATATAATTATGTAAGAATATCTGTTTATTATCTTAACCTTTCGGATTACACGATAAGAACGTTTGCAGATACACGTGTATGCTATGTTTAGATTTGGCTGTTCAAAGATAAAAATAAATGACTGGCAGCAGTTTTGCATCAAACTTATAAAAATAATTATTATATTTATTTACTTCATTTTTTTATATTCCGTTTGAAATGGAAAAAAACGTTGGTTTACGTTGAATTTTAATATTAACGTACGTCAATTATTCTATCCAGCCACCATATTTAACCAGCTCTAACTAACACGGCAGAAGCTAATTAGAATAAAGACAAGAAGAATAGAAGAAAATAGATAATAAAAAAAATATATTAATTTACCTTTTTTTACTTAGCCATAAAGAATTCAAGTAATTATTAACGATGACATTGTAAAGTTATAACAAATCTAATCCTAAAATTTTATTTTAAATATTTCTGATATAATATGAAATAATAAAGACTTAATTTGGTTACTTTATTCAAAGAATTTATTAAAAAGTAACACAAAAAAATAACCACAGATAACTTTTTTATATAAATTCAAAGAAAAGACTCACACTCGAATTGGCAGCTTTTCAATTAATATTTGGACGAGGGATTTTTAAAAGCTTTAAGCTTTAATTTGAATGTCTTAAATTTAAAATAATGTTTTTGCCTAATAAATCTGATGAATTTATTATAACATTTTTTATTAGTATTTAATTAATTATAACTCGACATTTACTTTATTTTTTCTTTTAAAAAAAAATTCAATATTAATTCCAAGAAGTTTATTAGTTAAGCAAAATTAATAAAAAAGCAACATTATGATACAAATATAAATATCTTTTAATGAAATGTATGGAGAAAGAAAAATAATTTAGTATATCGGTATCTAATAATTCCTAAGGATTAATTTGTAGCATCAACGAATTAATGATTTATTTTTGTTATTATTATATGTGAATGAGTAGTGACAAATTGTAAAGAATACTTTTTTAAAAGCCTTATCTTAGTCTATATCTTGTATAAATAATATTTAATAACTAACTGCTATTATATTGACTTATATTTACCTTTATTCTCTATAAAACCTATTTTAGACAAATTGGGTGACATTTATTTACAAAATAACATACAAATACTTCATATTGACTTTGACTTTGAATACCGTGCCGATATATTTTGTTCCAATGTTATAACTTATTATGAATATAAGATATTGTTACATTTTTATCAATAACAAATGGTAGATATTAAGTTATCAGTCAACAACCTTACTCTTATAACAAAACAAGTTACTTAAAAAAATGTTGAAATGATTCATAAACAATTAATCACTATAAGATATAGCATGTTAGGCAGAGGGAACGTTCCGCCGAATTTTGGAGGCATTGCGTGTTAAGTAGCAAAATTCAACGCCGCGCTTTGCGCCGACACCAGAGCGAAGAAATGAAAATGAAAATTTAAATATGTCATTTCCTCGAGTGGGGATGGAACCCACAACCATTTTACAGTCACGCTTTGGGCCCCTGCGCCACGACTGGCCTCAACACTCATTAAAATCGTAAATTTAGCAATCAAATAACAAATAACTATACAACCGTTGCGCAACCAAACATACATTATTGATTACGAAATAAGCAATGGAAAAATAAAAAAAACACATAGTCAACAGATAATTGTGCTAAAACATTTAGTTTTATTAGATCTTTATCGCGATACCTCGTTAAAATACCTGTATAATTGCGGCATGTGGCGAATAAGGCTGGCCACCATAGCTAGACAAATAGCGGTACGCGAGCTCGCTTTTAATTAATATCGAATGCAATTTGTAAACTTTGAGGCATGGAGGATGATTAATACGTTCAATATCGTCTAAATGACATGCCATTTACCTGTGACGTTGCTGATATTAGAGATAGCTTGAACTTTGGTTGTTTAAGCTTCATATATATTAGATAGAATAGCATATTAGAGAAATAGACGAAATTTAATTAAGTTATATTTCATTTTTCTATAGAATTTAGTATTAAAAACATTTATGCTACCTTTTTGGACATTTTAAAAATAGATTTAGGTTGGTGATAAGCGTATTGCTTTTCCGGATTGAAGTAATAAAACCAGCACATACTTACATAGCAGTAGTGACTATAATCTAAAAGAACCTATGTCATCTATATAAAATACTAGAGGCCCGCCCGCGGCTTCGCCTGCGTGAACTTCGTTATTATTAATTTCTGTCCCCATGAGTACCTACGTCCTATAAGTGACGTCCATGCAAAATTTGAGACTTCTAGCATTTGTAGTAACGAAGTTTCATAGAAACTTTCAACCCCAAAAACAACCCCTTAGAAGTCGAATTTTGCAAATTCTCGTCTTAGCGCGCACCTACGTCCTATAAATAACTCCTATGCAAAATTTGAGATTCCTAGCACTTGTAGTTTCTGAGATTTCGTGATGAGTGAGTGACCTTTCGATTTTGTATATATAGATACACTAGCGGCCCGCTCGCGGTGTCACCCGCGTGAACTATGTTATTATTAATTTCTGTCTCCATGGTTACGTCCTAGTGACGTTCATGCAAAATTTGAGACTTCTAGCATTTGTAGTAACGAAGTTTCATACAAACTTTCGACCCCAAAAACAACCCCTTAGAAGTCGAATATAGCAAATTCCTGTCTTAGCGAGCACCTACGTCCTATAAGTAACTCCTATGCAAAATTTGAGATTTCTAGCACATGTAGTTTCTGAGATTTCGTGATGAGTGAGTGACCTTTCGATTTTATATATATAGATTATTTCTGGAGCTACATTTGAACTCAAAATCTAACCTCAGCTAACCGCAGCATCAAAAAACACTACTGCCAGTCTTAAATAGTATGAAATTTTCGTAATTTACATAAATAGTTATATTAACATAGCGTGTTCGCGTTAAAAAATTGCGGACGTGCCACAAAGGCGCTTTTTACTTAATTAGGCGGTCGCCCGTAACAAGAATATTTTCTCTTTGAACTTTGTTGGTAGTTGCTGCTAAAAAAAATCTAAAAGTAAAATTTTTATAAGAAAATTATATCTTATGTCAACTTACATTTCTACTTTTTATATAACATACAAATTTCTAAACTAAAAACATAAAACAGAAAATTATCGCGTTTCCTCAATTAAAATGTCCTTAAAATATATTTGTAGAAGGTCATCTTAACACTTACCAGCAATTTAAAGAATAACGACAGTCATATTAAGCAATTAACCAAGTTTTAAGTTTTCTGTAAGTTTTAAGTTAACTAAAACAACGAAAGTATTAACAACGAAATATTGCGGCGTTGAATTCCGCCACTCAAAATGCAAATTCTTAAATTCAAGCAGAAAGCAGCAGTGTCTTGACACTAGATTCTCTGTCTCCCATCCCATCCACTGAAATCAATTTTAAATTTATAGGGTTCTTTGGGAAGATCTAATTGGTTAACTAAGTAGTTAAGTTCGTTTTGATTGTAAAACTACTTCAATAGTGTAGTTATTCAGTATAACTTTTGAAATTGTTAACTATTGGACTTGTTCCTTTTTCTTTTTAATTTTTTCATGCAGTGGATTTTTTTGTGTATACAAATCCATAATATAGTTAATTTTTATCTGTGGCTTTGCCAACGCGAGAACTCGATAGAATGATTTTATTTAAATTATTTTTTTCTTTGCTCTGGTAGACAAAGCACTGCGTTGAATTGCAATACTTAATACGCAATGTCTCTTGTCATCATGAAAATTGGGCGGAGAGTGGGGAAAAGGTTGTCTTAACACTCTCACCTCTCCTTCTACCTACCCTGCGATGCCATCAAAAAGGGTGAAGCATTTTGTTATAAATTGTAGAAAATAACAACGATTTGAAATAATATAATTATCAATAGTAGCATTATATTATCAATATAAGAAGACACCACCCACATAACAATCAGACATTATGCAAGAAAGTATCAAACGTAATTCTAGTTAGAGATAATGTGTTTATTGTGCGCATTGACGTCACGAACCGAACCTTTGACTCTAGCAATTGTACAGAACAGATTACTACCTCTATTAAATTGAATCTACTTCTTAATTGCAAGTCCGAATTGCTTAATGAATTACGAAATGTTTGTTACAGCATATTCTTATTGTGTTTGTATTAAATTGCGTGTTAGATTGGAACCGAGCAGCTGGAATCTGAGCTTAATTACGACTGGAAAGGTTTAGGGTTCCATCATAAATAGACGGGACCCTTATGAGATTTGTTTATCCTTCTGTCTATCTGCCCATCAGGTTGTCAAGACCATTTTTCTCAAGATGCGTTCTTGAGGTATAAAGCTGAAAATTTTATTATGTATCCAGGTCTATAGATCTTTGGATCCGAAAATAAATATGTTGACACATATTCTATTAAATTCTATTAAATTAAAAATATATAAATTAAAAAAAATCGAAAAGAGCCCATTGGTAAGTAGATACTTTCTTTCTCTTATTAGCTTGGTGATGTTCAACGGTATATGTACTTCAGTTTCTAAGAAAAGAAGAGCAAAAATATAAACATTTCACACAGACATTTATCAAATATATTAATATTAACACAAATATTTATTATTAATACTAATAAAAATGCTAATAAAAACTCACAACTTAGACATAGACACAGATTTAGACACCGATTTCACATTTTTCCAAGTATTAATTTTAAGTTAATATTATTAAGATTCGTATTTATTAAACCAAGTATTACTTTGCATACTTGTCTCAACAAGTTAGTTTTGTTACATTTTAATTACGAATAGGTAATAAAATATACAAAATTATCAAAATATGCGAGCGTGCAACATATCCGCCAAATGGCCAAGGTTGTTCAATTAGAACGTTTCTTACTCTTCAATTAATATAACGTGCGAAGTGACGAAACTCTACATACTTTAAATATTTAACTGTTTTCTGACCTACATTTTTGTAAAGTTAATATTTTAATACGATAGCTGTGCTTAAATAATTAATTTGTCATTTTGAGCCTTGTAAATTTGTAATGCTCTCATGATATTATACACCTTTTTGCTGTAAATAGTAAATGTCAAAATAATAAAATTACATAAAGGTAAATACTGATGTATCTATTACATTAAAAATGTGTGTCAATATAATGTAAACAATGTTTTCTTATTTTTTTATATATTATAAACACAATTCTCGTACAAAACGAGAACCACTGCAATGAACTTAAAAAAACTGCCACTTCCTCATTCACTTTTTGTAGAAAACATCAATTATACTATTTAATGGAAGAAGCCGGAATTAAATTGTAATATGAAAACGTATGGGCGGTCAAGAAAAATCTCAACAATAAAATATTTAAAAAATAATGTAATACGTGTGGATTGCAGCATTTACTATAGAGATTATTCCACAGAGTTGTTAATTTAGAGATATCTCTATTTCTGAGATATGGGTTAATTTTTATGAAATATTTAAAATATTAAATTTTTAATTATTATTTTTAATTTATTTACTTCGCTCTGGTGTCGAGTTCCGCCACTCAACACGCAATGTCTCCAGAATTTGGCGGATAGTGGGGAGCTCTTAATACTAACCTCCCATAGCTTTTCCTGCTACATACGATATATAGCGTGAAGCTGAAAAAAAGATTCGTTTTAGAAACAAGGGTACTTAAGTAAACTATTGTTTTTGATTATAATTATTAAATTGTTACAAAAAAATTGGTGCAGCCGTGCCCGTGAGTAAAAGTTTTCCTTTTATGCCACTCAACACACTATGTCTCGAACATTGGAGAATAGAGTGTCTTAACACTAGGCACGTTCTCTCTTTCTACTCTGCTGAATTTGTATTTTTTTTTAAATAAAGCACTGGCACTGTTCTATAATTGTAAAATAATAGAACAGTTCCAGTGCCAGTTATTGAAATGTTTTCATTCAATAAAAAACCTTGTGAGAATTGTGTAATATTCGTTGACCTTAAAATTAAATGGGCTGTGTTCTGGCAACATTTGAAATCACGAATTATGTACATTCAGGCCACGAGTCGCTCCTTTAGCCAAATGTTTCGAATAACTTTAAATAGGTCGTAGGTACTCTGTTAGCATATATTTTATTGAAACATCCATGTGGCGCAGTGGAATAAAAAATAAAAATATATTAATCTATATTAATATTATAAAGCTGAACAGATAAATTGCTTGAACGAACTAAAGACAGGAGCTACTTTTGAATTGAAAATCGAGGAAGATTATAGGCTATAGTACATCACGTTAATACGTCAGGTTTTATACAATAACTCTTAGTTATAACCACGGAGGGAAAGCCGTAAGCAAAACCTAGTTAATAATACAAAAGATTATCTTGTATAGTTGATAAAACGTGCCGTTTTTGCTGACAAAATAACATATAATATACCAAAATGGCCACCCCACAAAATTATAGACATGCGTAAACCTTTTATGATGTACTTAATATAAATAAGCAATAAACGATAGTTTATATCACAGTTCACGTTAAAATAATAATAAAATAAATCAATAGTTTAACGACTTTCAAGTTTGATGACAAACAAGTACTATGAAAGCTGTAGTTGGTATTGGTATTGATATTTATGAGATGAACTCACATAACTAGCGGATTGCGAATGTACTAGCTGATAACATAAATTATAATGTTAATTTCTATTTAATTGCCCGTATGTTGATATAATAAAATTTACTTAGTATATACATATATAGAAATAAATAAAACATAATATAAATTAAAATTAATTTTGCCTCGACATCAGAGCGAAGAAATGGAAATACAAATATTTACGTTTGTATTTCCATATGTGAGGCCGTCGTGGCGCAGTGGCACAAGGGTGTGACCGTAACGCGACGGTTGTGAGTTCGATCCCCACTTGAGGAATTGAAATATTTATTATTTTATAAGTTTTTCACATTTGTATATTCTAAAAGTTATTTTATAACGATTTGCGAGATCTTAATCCATGCATTTTACTTCGTCTTCTATGAATTTCAGATGCAACGAGATGACAAGGGCGTTGCTTGTTCATGAACACATTTTAGTTCAAATATAAACTTTAATAGTATTCTTGCGCCAACTATTGGAATGGTAAGATATTATTTTTATTAAAAGACTTGTAATTCAGAATTTAAAACGAATTGGGGTGTTTTACACATGGATTTGACGATACGACAAACATATCTAAGAGGCTAGTAGTAGCGTATGGGTACGAACGTGCGACTGAACGTAAACACAGGTTGTGGATTTTATAGCACTTGATAACGACGATGTTGAGAATACAATATTTAATCTTTTTATTTTCTCGCTCTGGTAGTGAGGCAAAGTGACGCGTTAAATTCCGCCCCTCTTCTAAATATTTATCTATAGGTCTAACCTTATGAAATGTAAACAAAACATTATATTACAATAATTAAAATGTCCACTCGTGATTTTGAGGGTGCGGAAGGTTACGGCAATTTGCACGCGAACTTTGAATAGTGACAAGCGTCGTAACTAACTTTATAATATACATAGGAGTATATAAGTATATAACACTACATATTATGTTTTAATAGAAAAACCTATTTATTTGTATTTTTTTAAAATTTCTCAAGATGTTACCTACACCGGAACATAGTATTAAGACCTAGTAAGAACACTTGCGCTTCCCACATCCCGCAGAATTCTAGAGGCATTACGTGTTAAGGTGGAACTTAACGCCGAGCCTCGATACCAGAGCGAATAAATAAAAATATTCCATTTCCTCAACTGGCAATCAAATCCACAACCTATCGCGCTTATAGTCACACGTTTATCCCCTACGCCACGACTGGCTTCAAGCAAAATTTTATCTATATATATAAAAGGACTTGTCCTCACTGACTGAGGTAAGACGCAGGCACAGCCGTAACCGCTGATGGTAGAAACGTTAAATTTGGACAAAAGTTTACTTTTGTAATCTGGACATCCACTAAGAAGGGATTTTGAAAAATTTTAACCCTAAAGGGGTGAAATAGGG
>JAKRZM010000245.1:179430-222870 GCA_036379175.1 Heliconius cydno galanthus
AGGAATTTCAACTCATATCTTTCAGTCAAAAAGCAATTTTCCTTCGTCATGATACTCATAGTTATATCACACAGGAATAGGTTCCCCTTCACTACTAAATCTTAATTCAACTTGACAGCTAATAAACTGTAAAACGGTCACGATTGCTTGATGCTTCCGTAATGTATAAAATGTCAAATCCCACTTTTCCTTTTCGCTCATGAAACTCTAAATAAGAAGAAGTTCCTTAATAAAGTAAAATCCTAAATAAGCTTAATTCTCATCTACGCCCTCCAAGAAACCAACATGCTAAATTTCAACGTTCTGTGCCACGTAGTTTCGGCTATGCTTTATCTGGTAGGTACTCAGTAACAGAAGAGTCCCATGAACGGAGTATCTTGACACTTGTGTTTGCCATAAAATTAACAGAATATTTATTTTTATAATGAACTTATAGTTTAGCAAAATGTCTAATCAAACCGTAGATAAATCAATACTTAAAATTAAATCAACTATAATGCGATCTCTAAAAAAAATATCCGTCGTCAAAGGAGGCCGTCGTGGCGCAGCGGCACAAGGGTGTGACTGTAACGCGACGGTTGTGGGTTCGATCCCGGGGAAGTGTAATATTTATTTACCTTTATATTTCCATTTCTTCGCTCTGGTGGCGAGGCAAAGTGGGGAACGGAGTGTTTAACACTAGATCCCCTCTGCCTACCCTGCTCTGTGCGGGATACAGCGTGAAGGTGACTTAATTTTTAATTTTAATTTAAATATCCCTTATATCAAATAATCTGGCTAATTGACAGTAATAACAAATCTTTTAATTCACTTAACTCACTTCATTTCAGTTCATCTGATATGGCGTTGAAGCATAACAATTGAGCACTAATCACTTTACTAAGACCATGTACAATCAACATGTGAAGAAGATTGAAGGATGAAAATGTTACATAGTATTTATTAAATTATATCTGTGTTGGATTGGTTGCGGCGTTGGGTTACGCCACTTATCAAAGAAGATGTGTCAATAACTAGAAAGTGGATCTTACTGGCGCACATGCTGTTCCACTCGGGAGAATTGGAAGGGAGGGAGAAATATCTCAAATTCTATTGTAACGTGGAAAAACTAGCGTCTTAACACTAGGTACTCTACTTTCCTAGGGTTAAGATAAAAAAATCCTGCTTGTAGCAGAAAATTGAGAGTGACTGAACCTTGACAAAGAAACGTTTAATAAAAAGATGTATTTTATTTAACTTGTTCTAAAGTAACATTAATATTCTAATTCTAATCTTCATTTAAAGACAAATTTCGTTTTAAATACGATTTGAATACTGTTAGTAATTTAAATAAGAGATAGTACCTTTGTGGGTTCACCTTATCAAGTAGCGGGTCTGGCGTAAAATTTTAATAAGTTGTTTCATCCACGACCTCGTCCAAATTACAAAAGGACATCCCACACGCGGTCCATATTTTATATTCACCCTGTCAGTCGAGATAACCTTTGCTTTATTTGACATTTCAACAAGTTTTATTATTTTGCTATGGATAAATTAACTGGATGCTATTTTTAGATTAACTTTAAAAGGGGTTTTGAAAGTATGAAATTTCAATACAAGATTTAAATACAGGTTTTAAGGCTTATTTACTAGGTACTATTCCACATATTTTCTTATTTTAAGCTCATTGTCTTTTTACATATAAGTAACAGTGTAGACAGAGGAATCTAGTGAAACTCCGTTCCCAATTTACCGAGATATTGTGTTTTGAGTGGCGGAATTCAATACTTAATAGGTAAATGAGTGTACAGGTTATTGTATAGTATATGATCACGGCCGCCCAGCCCAGGCTCAGGTGGAGCTAGACCTGCTTTTTGAACGTAACCATGTCGTATTGACCTGGAAATACTAGCACAGGTAGGAGATGCTACAAAGCAGCACAGTAGTAGCACAGCACATATTCAGATGATGTGGATAATATTTAAACTTGTAACACACTGTGCAGTCAAACGGGTTCTACGTTGTATGCGATCAAATGCTTCAAACTGATACCAGCCGAGAGAAGAGGACAGTACTCCATATGAGGCAAAACCTGGGCCCCCAGGGTCAATCGGTGTTTTGGCGTGTATTAGTGTCTCGCTCTGCCGATGATACCCAGTTTCTTCGAAGTAAACTTGGCCTTGCTTACCAGATGGTCGCGATACTAACAATCACACGAAAAATTAAAGTCAATATTACTTTTATTCTTTTGTTCTCCACTCGACTTATAAATATTTCATGAATATAAATTCCTATCTACATACTTATACTATGATTCATTATAATTTACTTAATTGACTGTAATATGACTTGGCAAAGAATCATTTCCTGAACATATTTTTTTTGTACCTTTTCTTTATCTAATGCTATCTGAATACATATATGAAATAAAAAAATATTAGAGTTTCTACAGTATCATTATAATGAGGCAATAAACGAGTAGGCACATAACTAGTCCAGTATTGGTCTATTTAAGGCATTTTTAGTTTCACGCTGTTTCATAGGGTAGGCAGTGAAAATCTATTTCAGGAGACCTAGTGTCAAGATACTCCTTTTCTCATTTTACGCAGAATTCTGAAGACATTGAGTAGTGGAACTCAAAGCTGAACTTTGCCTCGCCACCACAGAGGTAAAGAATGAAAATATTAAGTATTTCATATCCTGAAGTGAGTATCAAATACACAACCTGTCGCATTCACAGTCACGCGCTTGTGCCCCTAGGCCACAAATGTCCCGTTCGAAAAGTAGGGACCCCCTTAAATTTTACACGGCACGGCGTAAAGTTCCATCTCTCAATACGCAATACCTCGAAAATTCAGCGAAAGCAGTGTCTAAACACTAGGTTCCCTCTGTCCACCCTGCTACATGTAACGCTGAAAAAAAAATATTTAAAAATTCCAATTAGCACATTTTTCTTAAGTTGTATTTAGTTTCAATACATATTACAATAAAAGGAACTAACATAATAACTTCACGATGAACGTAGACCAAGCAATTGAATAACAAATTGCTATTAACATTCGATAAACGAAGTCAAGGCAAGCCATCGCGTTCTGAAGTAACGTTGCAGCCATATTTGTCGATGGCATAAATAAAAAAGAAAGTTCATTTCTAATTATAACAAAAATATTTTGCCAATCATTGATAATTTTTATGCAAATCATATCTATATAAATAACTANAGACATTAAACGAGTAGGCACATAACTAGTCGAGTATTGGTCTATTTAAGGCATTTTTTAGTTTCACGCTGTTTCCCGCACACCATAGGGTAGGCAGAGAACATCTATTTCAGGAAACCTAGTGTCAAGATACTCCTTTTCTCATTTTACGCCATAGAGATAATGAATGAAAATATTAAATATTTTATATCCTGAAGTGGATATCAAATCCACAACCTTTCGCATTCACAGTCGCGCGCTTGTGCCCCTAGTAGGGAAGGGATCCCCTTAAAGTAGGCACCCCCTTAATTTTATACGGCACGGCGTAGAGTTCCATCACTCAACACGCAATATCTCGAAAATTCAGCGAAAGGTGGGGAATGGAGTGTCTTAACACTAGGTTCCCTCTGTCCACCCTGCTACATGCGGGATATAGCGTAAAGCTAAAAAAAATATTTAAAAATTCCAATTAGCACATTTTTCTTAAGTTATATTTAGTTTCAATACATATTACAATAAAAGGAACTAACATAATAACTTCACGATGAACGTAGACCAAGCAATTGAATAACAAATTGCTATTAACATTCGATAAACGAAGTCAAGGCAAGCCATCGCGTTCTGAAGTAACGTTGCAGCCATATTTGTCGATGGCATAAATAAAAAAGAAAGTTCATTTCTAATTATAACAAAAATATTTTGCCAATCATTGATAATTTTTATGCAAATCATATCTATATAAATAACTAGCGGCCCGCTCGCGGTTTCACCCGCGGGAACTATGTTATTATTAATTTCTGTCTCCATGACTACACGTCCTAGTGACGTCTATGCAAAATTTTACACTCCTAGCATTTGTACGAGTAGTAACGAAGTTTCATACAATTTTTCAACCCCTATTTCTTCCCCTTAGGAGTCGAATTTTGCAAATTCCTGTCTTAGCGAGGACCTACGTCCTATAAACAACTCCTATGCAAAATTTGAGATTTCTAGCACATGTAGTTTCTGAGATTTCGTGATGAGTGAGTGACCTTTCGATTTTATATAAATAGATAGATAAAATTGTAACTGATCGCTCTCTCTACAAGGAAGATATATGAAAAAATCTTTCATCAGTCGGGAACGACGTGGACCTAAAACAAAATTTTTTTTCTCTGTTTGTCTATGGGTTTGTTCATCATCAACAATCTCAGAATCGGTTTTCGGTTTTCGCTACCGTCATGCAAACTTAACCTCGCCAGAGTCGTAATGACTTATCCCGCGTTTTGTAGTATCAGTCCGGAAAAATGAAAAAATTAATACATTATTTTTCACATTTACAAAATGAATGTATCCTTTTACAAACTTAACCTCGCCAGAGTCGTAATGAGTGTCTCTAGACCTCTGTCGCAGCCTGATCATCTGATTAAACGCGACAGTTATCTCCACTAGTACAATTATTTTTTTTACTCAATGTTTCAAATTCTGGTGGTAAAGTAGAGAATGGAATATCATAACACCAAGTCCCCTTGGTGCCCCCTATATGCGGTATACCATGTAAAGTTAAAAAAAGATAGCAATACTTGTCCATAAGATAGCTTTTAGATAAATTTTATATTACACTCAATTATGTTTACCCAACTATCTTGCAAGTATGGAAACATATATCTACCTGACTAAGTCATATTTCAGTATGTCTGTCTGCATGTAATGATAGAGGAGTGAGATGTTAAGTTCTCCAAAAGACAAGGTATAAGTTTAGGGAAAAAACGTGATGAAAAACAGGCAAGTAAACCACTGGCGGCCAGGCTCGCATGAGAAATACCAATAACCAGAAGTGGTAAAATTAAAAAAAAGAAACGTACCTAATATCCATTCCCTTTTTTTATTTACATAAAAATATCCATATGACTTACGCAAGTGTGATCGCAGCTTGGCAGTTCACGGCGTCGACAGCGAGATGGTAATGATGTAATCATCTATGTAACAAACGGCGTAACACTTTATTAATACTAAAAATATATTATTATGTATATTTTTATTATTATAATACATATTTTATTTAATATTATAAAATTATTTTTATTAGTGTTTTAGATCTATTGATTTCTTAAAAATTCATGCCATAAATGAGGCCTCTTCAACCTACATTCCAGTCGCAAGTCCCAGGCTGACAGCTCTGGTTCTGCTCTTTTTAGTGGCAGAATTCAACGCCGCGCTTTAGGCAAGATGAATTCATGTATTTCATGAATAATTTCTTCTCTTAATCCTATCCTAGTGACAATACGTTTTCGATTGCTAATAGCAACACACGCTTTATCCAGTAGACCAGGCATTAGTTTGACACTGGCACAGACTGTAGATTTATCACCGACGATCTAATATATTTATTCGCTGATCCGCCGAATTCTAATATAGTTCTAATAATTCATACATTTATCGTTTAAGTATAATATCAGTTCGATCTGTGATTAAAAATAATATGACAAAGCAGTTAATTAAATAAACTCATGTAAATAATTAATTAATTCAGGGAGCATGGCAAATGCATATATGTGCATACATACTAAAACTATATGATTTTTTAAAATAAATATATATTATAACCTTAATAATGTATGTTAGGAATTTTAATCGACTATAGTAAAGCATGTCAAAATTGATTTTATTTTCACATAAAAAAATAAAAGAAACACGCTTGACTGAAACTAATTTCAGATATAATAGCCCAACGATAATAAACTTACATAATATACATGCAACATGTACAATTTACATGTAAATACATACCACGTATCTATAAAAGCATGTCAGTCAAGATATCTCCCTTTATCCTAACACCGGTTATCGTATCTCTTATCGTCACAAGTAATCGTAGATTAACTCATATCGTTAGATAATAGGATCAAATCTATGTATGTTAGTGCTATATTTTTGTGATCTAGTTAGTGTTTTCAAACAATATACATATGTTAATATGATGCATTAGTCGAGTTTTGAGAGTAGTTTTGAGCTACAATTATTAATTTACGGTGCGTTTTTGTATTGAAACCTTGAAGTTGCAATGGAAGCAATGAGGACATAGTGATAAAAACAATTCTTCTTTTTTTGTTTTTATCGTGTGGAATGGCCTAGCGTTTCACGTTTTTTAACCAGACCAAGGATACATTCATTTTGTTAATATGAAAAAGAATGTATTAATATTATCATTTTTCCGGACTGAACAACAAAACGCGGCATAAGTCCCTTCAATAAAACTACTGTGTATATAATAATATAAATTATTATTTATTAAGATTTAAATGAAATCAGAATAAAATATACTACGAATATACGAGCTTTTAATTTTTAATTTTACGTATAAAATTGTAAGGTGTTCATTTTAGGCGCAGAAATAGGATCCTGTCTCCCACACGCTTTCTGATAAAGGGTAAAACTTAAAAGGCAGTTTAAATTTGTATTATACGCACTTTCATGGCGAATGTTCTTTAAAAGCATTTTGTAACGTATACGTAACGTATAAATTTAATACTTTTATTAATCGTCTTTTTTTCAGCTTCAGGCTTTATGAAAGATATTTATAAAAGAATGTATTGTCAAGTCACTTCGTTCTCCACTTTGAGTCAGAACTTGAGAATATTGTGTGATCGACTCTACGCCCCTAATTCATTACTGCGAGTGGGGACCAAACCCACACACAACGCCACGGACTAATTTACACTCTTTCATTTTATTTAATTTCATTATTATATGTATTGTAATTATTTTCAATTTAATTTATGTAAGATATCTTTCATAATATTAAAATAAACAATCACACTCTGACCTTACCAAGGACAAACGAAAATACCAAATATGATTACTTCCTCTTTCAAACCTACCTTCATTCAGTACGTGCCGCCGTGCGTGTGTCATTTAGCAAAGCATGGGTAGCATATAACTGCCGTGTCATATAGCGTGACTAATAAACACTATTCACAAAATCGACTTTTATGGTCCGAATACATTTTGTTAGAAAAATACACCCGTTGAGGCGGTCTGCTTCAAACAATTATGGACTATTCTTTCCATCTATGTAAAATTTTAGATTATATATTCTGGGACTTTTAGTTCTAAACATGAATAGAATACTCTATTTACTTTTAAACGCGGAACCTAACGTCACTCTTTTTCTTAGTAGAGCAAGGGAATGTAAATCATTTAGTAATTACATAGTGAGGTCGAACTCACAACCTCTGAGCGACGCAACCGTTTTAATTACATTTTAGCGTGTAGTTGTAGGTACATAAACCTATAAGAAAATGTATGCGAAGAAAATTATTTTCTTGTATGTTTATATTTTAGTGTAGGTACACTTTGCATACTGGAAAAAAATATGTTTTTACAAATTTTGCTTTCAAATAAATGCGCTGTAGAATTTTAGACCACGGGGATCGATGAAATCTTGAAACTTTCTGTTCGGAATTGTTGATTATTTTTCCACAAAAAAATATTTTTATTTTGATAGAAATAATAGCCAGTAGGGGCAATAAGACTATTGTCACCAGACGGTGAGCACGGTGGATGATGGAGAGTGTCTACCTTCAACTCATGTAACTTCGATGGTTATGTAAATGGTTTGACTTTGCTGTGAGAAACATAAGCGTAGACAAAAATATGTAAATATTTCCATATTAACTTTTAAACAAGTAACTGTAATTCATATTTTAATTTAACATGGCATTTTTAATCTCAGAGCAAAATCTCCAATCTAATTTAAATAACCGACCATATATGTATGTAAACTTTAGAAATTCTCAGAAAAGTTGTATCATTTTTATTAGAGCTACGGGTAATATAACGTTACCTACTAGTCACACCTTTAGCACGTTGCGTGCATTCATTCGAAAGAATACTCCACCCATATCAGGTGCATAATGTAGAAATATACCTAATACATATACTTCATATTTATATTACTTATATTTTATTCTTTTATCTTAACCCATTTTTTACAATTTGATGTTTTTGAGATAATGCGTGATGAGTGACCGAACTCAACGCCGCGTTGGTCTTCGTGACTCCTTACCAGAGTAAGGAAATGGTTTTTTTTTTATAAATAAGAACGAACCCTGTAGCGTTTTATAGTCATACGCCTGGGGCACAACTTGCCTCAAAATACATACATTATATGCATTATGCAGTATCAATAATATTGTATATAATCAATTAATATACATAGTCTTAACGATATAGTCTTATAATTTTTCCTTAAAAATGTTGACATTTTATCGAAAATTCAATAGCTGATTGCAATAATCTATTTATTATATTTTAAAAATTCAGGACCCCACACAAAAATTACAGTTTCTCGTCCCAATGCAAATACTATCTCCGAAACAATGAACGGCTATCAAATGGCATAATTATTAATTAAGTAATACAATTTGCATTCATACAATTTGCATTGTAAATTACGTATTACTTATCAACTCTTAGCTATGTAAAAAAAACAGCTTCACGCTTTATCCCGCACACAGCAGGACAGGCAGAGGGAGCCTAGTGTTAAGACACTCCGTTACCCACTTTCTACCGAATGAATGAATGTCTTGGCTATATATATTTCCATTTTTGTCCTTTAATAAAATACAGTAAAAATAATGGCCTCGAAACTAACGAAACCAATAAAATGTGATGGAGGAAAATCTGATGTAATACTTCGATTGCCGCCTCAAATTGCCAATCCATTATAAGTTGGAAATGTAGTAGCTACTGTCGTCTTTGTTTTCATTGAATAACCATCATTTGATTGGAATATTGTAAGTTTAATGTGGATTATGTGAAACTGTCGTATATTAGTTATGTAATTGTAAATTTCCTTTCTCTCATTTCCGCCTTAACATGTATTTGATTAAACATAAAGGTTATGGGTCTAAATATCAAAACTTTTTTCATAGCTCGAGCGTCTGCAAACACTGTTTAATCAAAGTAGTGCTCGCTACCATCCAAAACCTATGATTTTAAAACTACGGTGATGGTGATATATCTACGAATCCACCATAAATAGGAGCTACGAAAAATACACCGACAAACTGACTGTCTTCCAGACATTTACGTAACAGAAACTTAAGCGTACAGACAGACAGCACGATATACAGTGTCGTCTGACCTCTGCTCGTTCTGGTTTTGTGAAATTGATTGAAACAAGGAAGTACCTCGTCTCGGCATTTGTCCAAACTATTATTTAAAGACCACCAGCTGTTTTGCATCGCGAATATGCGTAACATTGTTCTCGCTCGTGTCTGTCTATATATAGTTAGTATGCGGCCAGCTCTATGTATTTTTAGTAAATCTCTTTACGTAATAGAAAGTATAGGATCGATGTAAGCCAATAAAATATATCTGATTCAATGTTAAATCAATGATTGTTTAGTTAGGTAAGCTAAAAAATTTTCGCTTCGCGCTGTATTCAGCGCACAGCAGGGTAGGTAGAGGGAACCTAGTGATAATACACTCCGTTTCCCACTTTCCGTCGAATTCTGGAAGCACTGTGTGTTGAGTGGCGGAACTTAACGCCGCGCTTTGCCTTGACACTTTGGTGAATAAATGGAAATATAAATTTAAATACAACATGTGAATAAACAAACATTATCAATCTTTTCTTATCTTTACACAAATCGTACACTCGTTCTTTGTGAAGTAAATATTAAAAATCTTACAATCAATCAATTTACGCAAAGCCATTTAGAAGTTGAACGCGGATAACTGAAACCAGGACCACACTTTAATATAACTGGACCAAAGACTGACATTTAAATTTACAATATTTGGACGATATCTGTAAACAGTAATCTTTCTAATGTTTATATTATCTTCATACATCATTATGATCATGAAATACCTAGAGATGTAATTCATGATTGGAAGTGCATAGGCTATGTAAGCTACAAGAGTGTTCCAGGGTATTTCTCCAATGCTCTAACATTTAGGTTCCCTGGTTCCTTCGGCCTACCCTGCTTTGTGCGTGATACAGCGTAAAACTGAGAGAAATATAATAAATATTTGTTATCTAAATAAATATATACTTTATGAAATATAAATATTGATCAATAACAATGTTACTAAGAGTAGGCCTAAGTACGAATGCTTAGTAGTAATTCCTAATCCGTTTACTCTAAGTAACAGTTAAGTCATAGGGGATGAGTCAAGTGGGAGTACTCACGCTTAATGCCCATGTGTAGGCTCTTTCCTGTAAGATTTATTTTTGATTCTATAAAATATTACATTTTATACACAAATATTTTTCTTTTGTTTCGCCGCGCATATTTTCATTTTATGAGAAAAGAAATTGAAATTGTTATTAAAATGTTCAAAGAAAAAACTACTTCCATTCACTAAACCTCGGGGAGCCCAACTCGCACTTGACCGATTTTTTTTTATTATTTTGTTATATTGCAATTATTAGCACAATATAATGTAAAATATGGCATTTTCCTGTACAACGAAAAAATCATACGATATTTGTAAGCGGATGAGGAAAACAATCTAAAACTATTGTACCACGTTCTAACCTTATAAACCCAGTGTTATCTGTACGTATTTATGTGCATACATAATGTTATATTTATCGAAAAAGTTATGACGCCAAAGCATAGTATAGCAGTTTTTATATTTTGCACACGTCTACAAGTCGGCTCACCAAGTTTTTACAGCATCAAGGACTTTCTGAAAGCGTCTCATATCTTTGAACCTAATGTAATCCACTATATATTCAAATTTCAGTTATATGGTTATATAAAACGCTATGGGACTTCGCCAATATGTGATGTATTTAAACTACAATAGATGGTTTAGTTAACAAAAATAATTATCTTTAGTGAAAATTGACATAATTAGCGTACCTTAAATAGATCACTAAACTAGACCTTTTTTCCATGTATGCAAAAATCTTTAAAAATATGACACTAAATTATCTTTCTGTTTTATATTACCTACCTATCATTTATGCATATTCTTTGAATATTACAATTGAATATAGGCTTGAAAACAGTTTTTTTAATAAAAATCAAATACTCTATTAAATTCAATGTAGGAAAATTCGGACACGCACTTCTGGCAACACCCACACTGGAAACCGTCCGAGCACCCGCTCTAACCACTACATAAACATTTTATACCTTAGAATGGAAAAATCAACAAAAATAGATACTAAAATGAAGTTTAAATAAACACATTTTTCATAAAAAAATAATCGGGAAATACCCAAAATTTGTCTGTTCTGTTCTGTTTTTCGTTTGCGACTAATATTTTTTGTCACGCAAACTGGTCATCCTACCACCAATGACGTACGTTCATTCAACAAACATGTATGTATATTGCGTACAAAAGTATAATAAACACATCTTATGTAATTTCAGTCTTCATTATATCGTTATGGAAATGGCTGGTTATCCAATTAATTAATATTAGTTGTGTTTGCGTTTAGAACGAATGAGAGACTGTTTGTTTGTTCATACCAGTCTAGCTGTATAAAGCAGATCTCTGTATTTTGAATAACCATTTCAATTATTATTATTACTATAACAATATCGTTAAAATTATTACTATATCCATCAGTGATTTTTTTATTATTTTTTTTTAAGTTCGATTAAAAAAATAAAAAAATAGGCCCTATAGAAACTTTCTAATACAAACTTCTTCAATAAAATACCTACTTATAGGTATATAATAATATTTTTTTTATTCTGAGTTTATTTATCTAAGTACATTTGTATGTATATACATACAAACGCGTGTAACTTTATAAATAAAAATGATTAACTTTTTTATAAGATTTATTATAAAGACGTAGAAGAGTGTATGATTCTAACATGTACATATATTATAACTGTTGTTATTAATAAACATAGATTTTATTTTATCTTCACGTAGCAGGGTAAAGGGAGACCCTGGGAAGCTAGTGTTAAGACACTCCGTTCATATTAAAACACTCCTGTACCCCACTTTCCACCGAATTCGGAAAGCATTGCGTATAGAATGGCGGAACTCAACACCGCGCTTTGCCGTGAAAACGAATTTGCAAACAATTACGTTTCAATTGAATAAATTAAAAGAATGTGATTATTCGCCATTTTCCGCCATTGCTCATCCTATCACACAACGAACAATCTATTAATACTGAGATTATAAATTGCAACCTTCACTTGCAGTAAACGATATTAATTAAACATAATCGTATAGATATAGGTAATGTAGTGAGCCCGTCGATCTATTGCGTATTATCGATTATCTTGTATTGAAATGTAAAAAAAAACTAGGTATTTATAATTATAATAGAGTTGAAATAACCATTTTAATTAACCTAATTGTTTATTTTATCTCTGTTTTTGTTTTATTTTTATTATTTTTATTTCAGTTTTGAAGGCAAATATAAGGTAGTTATTAGTACTATACCTAAAGAGATTACCATTTTATAATAAATGCATGTATGTCAATACAATGTCTGAATTTCTTGGTAGAGAAACTTAAAATATTTGAAAAATCATGGATTGCAGTTGTCAGGGTACGGACTCCTCCCTCCCACTCCCTTATTTCCTACGCCATTAAACATAGATAGGTATACGTAAATTTAACTATCACATTTTGCACTTGCCATTATCAATGTCATCCAAAAATAGTGTTTTAAAAATTGACAACCTGTTGAGTTCTTGCCAAATACACATCTTACAGGCGAAAAATGCTAATTTACATATGTATAATTCATAATAGCTGGAGCGGATGTTGTAAATGTTTTCTTTTTGCATATAAATTTGTTTAGACCATTACATCATTTTTTTTCAGATTCACGCTGTGACCCGCATTTAGCAAAACAGGAAGCGGCAACCTAGTTCCAAAACACTCCGCTCTCCACTTTCAACTGATGTCTGGAGGTATTGCGTGATGAGTGGCGGCACTCAAGGCTGCGCTTTGCCGAGGCTGGTGTCGAGACACCAAAGCGAAGAGATGAAAATACTAAATATTTCATTACCTCAAGTGGAAATCGAACGCACAATCCGTTGCCTTTACAGTCACACGCCTGAACTGTACCCCTGCGCCACGATTGTTACACCATGTAATATAAAAATAACTATATAAGGAAATTAAAACAAAATCGTGCTCTCGAGTGAAAATCGAACCCACAATCGTTGTGTTTAAAATCAAACGCCATGCGCATTAGCGGCCTTAATTATTATTTTTTTAATGTATCTGGCCTTTATTTTAATGTATTTATTTATCGAATACAATAAATGAGTTCAGAATTACAATATTATGTTCTGGAAATAATGAAGAAAATAATCAATTACAATAAATATCTAGGTATTTATGTATTTATTAGCTAAATTGTTTTATACAGAAATGTCTTTCTATTGTAATAAAAAGATTTAGGATTTTGGCTTATATAAGCAGGATAAGCAGCGAAAATTGGAATATGATTTCCGCTTGTTTTCAACTTTCGAATTGTGTGTCGAACGGCGGACCTTAACACCGCGCTGTCTTCTAAGAGAAGGAAAATGAAAATAATAAACCGTCAATTGCTTCATTATTTTAATTCATTAACGAGATTTTTGAAACTGTGTCGAAAATTCCAAAAAAATTCTCGTATATATTCATGACGTCATTTTAGTATAAATTGAAAAATAATCGCCCATCGACGATCCATCGACCATTTACATTAATTTATATGGTTCACAAATTATCCGCATATTAGACGCAGTTAATTCAGTACAGCAGTAAATAAATGCAATTCATTTAGAGAGATTATGTTTGTTAAGAAAAATTACTATTAAATATTAAGCATTGAAACGCATAACGCATTTCTACTTGCTTTTTTTTGTGACAGTCTTTTACATCTAAATTTCTATTTTTTTTCTAAATTTTTCATTTTAAAATTGCATCATTTTAAAATAATGAATTGTTATCGACAGTCACGACAAGTTTAAATGGAATAAAAATTCTTATTTACTCGCAACTTGTATGGTCTAAAAATAATTTATAAAGCTGATAACAATCTCTTAACATGCCATTACCAAACAGCATGCCTAGATCTTATCTTAGTTATGTCTTGAAATGGACTGCAGATATTTTTTTATTAAATATCATTATTTCTGTTATTTTTCTTGTCTAACCTTCATTCTGAAATAATTTATTAGGTTAGGTATCTATAGAAAAAATAAATGTTGAAATCGGATTGTATAAAAACTTGGTATGGAATAATTCTTCGTCATACTTAAGAAATACCAAAAATATTATATTTAAATTTGTATTTTTAATTTAAAAATTTAATTATAAAAATATCTCCTTTTTCCTCACATTATACCCACGCATGCTTTCTTTTTACATCCAAATATAAAATTTTTATATTTTATTATCTTCTTAAAAAAATATGATGGTATCACTAATCGGCGAAACTTAACACCGCGGGTTATATAACTATACCAGAGAAGTGAAAATAAAAATTATTTCCCTAGAGGGTCTAAGCTTTAAATCTACAACTATCGCGTGTATAGTAAAACTGTGTCACAATAGCGTGAACTTGAAACATACATACATAAATAATCAACTTCTTTCCAAGTCTAGTAGACGTCTCCTTGAAAGAAAATCGATATGTAATAATAGATATAGCACTCGATCTAAATTACATTTTTTTACAAACGAATCTGAACCCACTGAAAGATTAGTGAAAGTAAAAAAGTAAATTTCAGTTTAATTATGCACTGGAAAGTTTGTATTTAGATAGTGATTTTTTCGACTGCGCCAGAATTTATTTATTTCTAACGCTTGAGCTGTTTTTTACTTACCCAGCATATAAACTCATGGGAAAATTTATATAAATTATATTTTAGTTATACTAGTTTGATTTACCAACTTTAAAAAAGAAAAATGCAAAAAAATACACTTCATTTTAAACAAAACTAGTAGGTAGATGTAGTAAAATTCTTTCTATGCACGAATACAAATTGAAAAAAGGGGAAAAAACAATATCGTTAAAACAACTGCCAGTATCTATGGTCCATCAAAACGCTTTGAAAAGTTGATTGCATTTTAAACTCGCAAACGCAGTTATTGATGTTCGATAGTACGTACCTACCTAACCACATTTTCCCCGCGTTTTTCAGCGCGCCGTCAACTCGACGTATTGACGTGAAAATCGATGCTAATGGTGCCTCTTTGTTAACTCATGGCTTTTTTTATTGCTATAGATACTGATGGTTTTGCCCTGGCTTAAAATACATTTTGTCATACATGTAATATTTTGGACGCGTTAAAAAATTTGAAAATTAAAAGATATTATTTCTAAGTTTAATATTATATATTACAGTATTTATTCCCTTTACTTCATTACTTAACAAATATAGGAGTAGACACCACCAAGAAGTGCACACGTAGTTTAGTTCAATCCTCCACTTAGAGGAATGATTCATTTCCTTCATTCATTTCCCCGGTTCAAAGCACGATGTTTAGTTTTCGTTCACCATACAACGTCGCATATATAAATAGTGGAGAACGGAGCGTTGAAAACATTATTTTTAATTGATTTTTTCACTTTATGTAATATTGTTATAGTATTCATAAAATAACTAACCTTCTAGATAAAATTTGATGTATTCAAATAATATTCTCAAAAGGTAAGTGTCTACAACAGTATGTATATACTGTTCGTTACATAAAAAAGAAAACAATTTAAATTATCGATTATTATCGCCATCCTTGTCTTGTCCTTGAAAGGTGACAAGGACAGGTAGGACAACATTGAAATATAAAGAAAGATACGGCCGGACCTTGGAACATAAAGATAAAAACGATTTATGTGCAATACCTTTTATAGAAGATGACTGTTATTCTGCCCCATTTATAATGTAATTAATTACCTAATGTCTATTGCTTTGGAAATTCAGCAACAGGTTCACATCTTGCTCGTGGTAAATTTAGTTTTTCTGTTAAATATATAAAAATGTGTAATAATTATTATAAACTCGATAAATGTAAAATCAAGAATACCATATATAAGTCTATTATATTGTTAATGCTGTAATAATATAAAGAAAAACTAAATCCGATAAAAGCAAAAGAACATTGTAGTTCTGGTGTTTTAATGTCATCCGTATATAAAATCATTTAACGAATTTAAATAAAGATTTTTGTAAGATTCCTCTATAACTTGAATACTTGTCTTAGTGACTTTATTACAAATTTAAAAAAAAATATATTTTATTATACACATACTAATCTTCTTCTTCTTCGTGTCAATGCTTGGAAAAAACATTATAATTCATTGTGGGGACAGGATCAGTAAGCCTAAGCACTGCGTTACCGAACCTAGCTGCTTCCAGGGTGCGCCACGGGGAGGGTCCTATCGTGCACCCCTACCTACTAATTATTTCAATATTAAATGTCATCATGATGAAATAACTGAAAGGTAAAGAATGAAAAATATTTTATCAACAATATATCTTTGTTTATATCACAAACATAAGTTACGCAAGAAGATAGGAATAATATATAAATAGTTTAAAAAAATAAACACGCTTTTTACACCAAGTGGAACAAGTCCTATAGAATTTGCTATGGGAGCTATAAATTGTATGAGTATCTCTGAAGAGTTCCAATATTCAGGTCCTGGCTCCATCACATCAGCTCGTTCAATTACCATAATATGGATCTATCACCTAAGCTACATTTAACTACACAACTTGTACAAAGTTTCATCAAGATACAACAAGTGGTTCAAATTAAAATTTTTAGATTTCATTACACAGTTTGTTACGGCTCTACCTAATAAAAGCGTGTTAAAAAATACGTGATTAACACGCCTATCATCATGAAGTTTTTATTTTTAAATTTACGAAACTTTGTTCAAACTCCACAAAGAAAATTTTATGGTAAAAGTTGTAATAACCATTTTAAAATTACCCACTAGCCCAGCATACAGCATACCCAGTAAATAGAAGAGTTGGCAATAGTTGGATCCTAGTGTTAAGACAATCCGTTCCTCACTTTCAGCCGAATTCTGGAGACATTGCGTGTTGAGTGAAAATCAACGCCGCTCTTCGCCTCGACACCAGAACAAAGAATTGGCAAATAAATTACAATAAAAATTTCATTTCCTCAAGTTGGTATCGAACCCACAACCAGTCACGTTTACACTCACACTTTGTGCCCCTGCGCCACTACTAGCCCCTTAAACCTTACACCTTGTACCTTACGGTAAAAAAAAGATAAATATTAACTTTTATATGGAAACAAATCTGTGAACCACGCATTAACACAAAAGATATTAAAGCCGATTGTTAGCCATTATGAAAACAAGTGTAGAAATACGTGACCTCGCCCGCCCTCCTAAATGAGCACTCGTTATCGTCGCGATAAGCGTCGAGACATCCACTCTTTAGACAAGACTCGGCGAGCTAGCTATATTTTACACGTAATAGGGTTTACACCTGTAATTCTGTATCGAAAACTTCTCGTCTTCTTTCATTTTTAACAATATTTATATTTAAATGTTGAATATATTAGTGTATAAAATACATTATTGTTTCTACTGCAAGGTAATTATTAGGTTTTAAATCCCTACCTTCCCCATTTTACCTATCCTGTTTTTTGCGTGATAAAGCGTAGAGCTAAATAAAACTGGTACAGATTGGAGATTATTCAACGACAGCTTATTTATATAAACATTTTCATAAACCTAAAGAACAAAAGGACAATATGAAAAAATATTGTTAGAAAATTACAATGACCTTTTGAGTTTACCTTTGGATATTTTATGAATCTTTTCTCTTCTATTAGCATCAACCGTTCTATAAAAAGGCCGGGCAAGGTGAACGATTCATCTGACGGCGATAGCGAGCCCGTAGGCGGTACTGAACTAAGATCCTAAGAAAAGGTCCATTACCAAAGGTATTTATGCAAATACACATAAACAAACTTCCATAAATAAATAGATAATGAAATTATTTTCAGAAATGTTTAGGTCAGTGTTCATATTTTCTAAATAATTCTAGAAATGTTTAGGTCACAAAGAATATTTTTAGATGGTCTCTTTTATCCGATCAACGATTGTAGGTTCAATTTAAAGTCGAGGGAATTGTTTTCATTCTCCTGGGGAACGGAGTGTTAATTATTAAGGGTTTCTCTGCTTGCCTCTAAATAAGATCGAATGACTGACTACTGAAAAATCAAAACCTGCTTTAATATCGCGTCCACACTATTACAAGCAGTATTATTATTCAATGTCCAAATAATTATCATCCATTACTTATCACGAAATCGTCGCAAACAAACATAGCAAAATATCACAAAAGGAAGGCACGAAACGCTGATTAAAATGTTCATTAGAGATAACAGGTGTTATAGAAGCCCTAGTCTTTTATCTCCCCAATACGTAGGTACGTTCAACTCGCAACATTGAAAATTTACATAGATAGTAAGCAGTTTGATATCAGCTCGCCCAAAACTTATACGCAATTTTGATCCAAAATATTAACGTAATAAGGCATATTTCAAATATTCGACTTTAAGCGACATCTTCATATCTAATACAATTTTTGTGAAACATCGTAATAACATTTTTTTTAAATAACACCTAATACCACCTGCAGTTGTAGCGTCTTATCATTTTTGTGCAAAACATTAATTACAAACATGATTTTGCTTGTTAGACAAGTATTAACGAACCACCTAATATATATTTAAAACTACCGAGATATTCTAAAAAGGCTTTAACTAACGAATACTATATAATTTTAAGATATACTTACTTAGATATAAAATTGCAATAAACGGTTACATATCCACTTATATGTGGCGTTAAGTACCGCCACTCAACACGCAAAGTCTCTCGAATTCAATGGAAAGAGGGGAACATAAGTGTCTTCATAAGAGTGAAGTCTTAACACTAGGTTCCCAGGTTCCCTCCGCTTACTCTGCTATGTGCGAGAGAAAATATCAACTTATATGCTTATACGACACACATACCTACACAAATGTTTGCAGAATCTTTTAGCAAGCCTGACGGTACGTAGGTATTATGTATACCTATACTATAAGTCTTCTGTTACATAACATGGAACACATTAGGCACTCTGAACATCGGCGCGCTGGAAACGGAAATCCATTCTACTATTCAAGTTTCAGTACACATTATCGACTTACTCTTACACTGCCTATTGGTACTCTGCTTTGCATTTATTTTAAACTTTTGTCTACGGCTTCCTATAGCATATTTTTACTAGAACTAGAAAAATATTTAGATATTATATAATAGAATAGAAGAAACCTTGAAACACGAAATATAACATAAAAATGCTTTGCCACTTTAAATTCTATTTTTTGTTTCTTAATTAATAAAAACTGTTCATCTAGCCGTGTCATGGGAACGAGTTTATACTTCAAAAACACAAAAATGCCTATCAACATAAAAGTTTTATGTTAAAATAACAATTTCTGAATATTACCTTGAGTTTAATTACCGTCCATCGTGGAAATTATCATGTGCCTCACTGTGACGGAGGAACGGCTGAACGGAAATCTAACATATGGTGAAAACATCCGTCTCGACTCGCAAGACATTCATTTCCATTGGTTTTTCCATTGTAAATCAATATATTATTCTGCGATTATATTACATTTTTAAGATATTTTTTGAATAAAGCTTTTGGTTCAAATCTTTCAATTTATGTAGGGTTTAATACATTTACTGAGACTTGCAAAATTAAATATATGACACATTTACTTTTGCAAGTCTCAAAAGTCAAATTTTTAAAGTATATGCTATGTTGGAACGCCAAAAATATTCCAAAACGGCATTAACTGTAATTTCAAGAGGGCATTCAGTATTTATTTATACTGTAACATATTACAGTGACAACTCGAATAATTTATGTCTCAAAAAAACAAAATTACAGCAAGAAAGCGCCAAAACGATTTTATAGTAGACATTAGACTATTAAATACCACATATTACATACGTAACTAACTTTCTCACGAGCCAAGGTTATGTTGCGAGAGCGGCTACCAACAACGTTGGCAAAACGGTGTAACATTTTAAAATTCTCTTCACTCGACGCCCGACGCCGGCGTGTTGTCGTATTTTTAAAATACAAAGGCAATTTGAGATCGTTTGCGTTTGGAAAAGTTAAATATTTAGAGATTTTTTTCATTTCAGCAGTGCGGATGGCTGTTTCTTTTATCTTGATTAATGAGAGGCAAAAAATAGGCTTAATTATTAAGCTAATTACCACTGAGAAAGTCATTGAATTGGGAAAAAATATTTTGAGATTTTTATAAAAATAGCAGACTAGCACTCGACTGGGGCTACACGTGTAGAAATATCTATTGTGTGAATTGATAGTGACGCTGTTGAACAAGCGGACCAGCTATCGCATGTCAATCTGAATAAACAACTTAAGGCCCGGCTAAATTACCTATAAATACCTATAAATGTTAAATATCCTATGTATCCCACCTATAAATAAATACAATATGCTAATACCTCAACAAATCAGAAATCTTATCTACACATTTCACATATCCAGAAAACAAAACAACCGATATTGTTATGCAAAACGTGCCAAATTCTCAGTTTAATATTTTTACAGTAATTATAGTAATAGTTTAAGACATAAATGTAATAATACGTACAACAGAACAGAACTAGCGATCGTTAAAATGTAGATAATTTTCAGATTATTTGTTTATACTTCATGACGATATTACGTTAAAAAGATGGCGTGCTAAATAGAATATTTGAATACCAACGAAATTTGGCTGCTATACTTATTGGTTACGTAACCGTGCAATACCACTTTTTACTTTACAAAAATCATTTAAAATGCCTTTCGAAAATAGTTTTACGCTAAAAATAACATTTAAACAATTCTTTAAGAGTTAAAATAATAAAATAGAAAGCATTAATATATCGTCGATTAATTCGAGCAGGTGTATCGCGTCGGTCTGCCGATGTAAATAGATCAAAAGCTGACGGGTGCTCGCCCCCGCACTCTAATCATAGAACTGTAACATTTTTTTCCAAACAAATTGCCGAAACACGCTCAAATACATCGAATGTTTGATAATACAAGGTAAAAAACCCCGTAATTTGACCTCACAACCTTGACTCGACCCCGCTCTCGCGAGTCATACTAAAAATATCGATACGTTTACCGATTCGCAACATCGTAAAATTCAACTTCAAAAGCAATAATATACAAAGCCTAACTACTCATTGACTTTCCGGTTATCTAATGACAAAGTTAATGCGTAACTTCTATTTTAGCCAAGAATATTCCTGCCTAAAATAAATGTGACTTATATATCGAATGTCTTCTACAATAAAAATACATAATTTACTTACTGGACCATTTATATACAATGTTATTTTAAAACAAAATTGAATTTACAACAACTCAACAAACTATTACTTCATAAAAAAGCCACTTCTTATTATACCTACATACACTCCACATCTCAAAAACCGTTGACACCATTACACAACCAACATAATAACATAATAAATTGAAACAATACCTTCTTTATTTGGTATTTGGCAGGAGAGTTACGGTCGGTGTCGGAATATTCCACTTTATTAGGAAGCCGCCCATTATCCCCCGTCGCCCCACGTGCATTAGCCGGTGGCCCGGTGCCTGCCAAATGTTTGCGAATCTTCACAGCCATAACATTCTTTAGCTTATCGCTATAGAAGCAAATTGAAGGTTATTTGTACTTATACCTAAAATATTTATATAAACTCTTATAATATTAGTTAGGTAAAAACAAAAAAAAAGAGTAGAATCAAACAAACATATACTGTTACATCGATATTTTTAATTTCATCGTAATTTTATGGAAGATCAATACATGGTGACAAATAATTTGTTTTGTTGGAACCAACTGACTTTTTACATTTGAACCTCAACTCAACGCTATAGGCACTCGATATAATAGATACTAGACACAGATATAAAAAGACTGCTCGCAAATATACACCATCGCGCTAACGTTTTTTAATATCTACGCGGCCTCAAAATATTCACATTGGAACGTCCGCCGGGTGATAGTGATGTGAACGCGCAAGCTCATGGAATGAAAACATTGTAAATTTCGACATCACTAAATATTAAATGGGGGGGCACAATCACTCTAGTTATATACAATGATAATTATATAAAGTACACATCATAAACTCCTTAATCATTTAAAATGCATATAAGAATAGAAATAAAAATATTTTTGCCGCTAAAGTTGACAGAATGCGAAAGTCAGCCATTTTAGAAATCAAGTTGGAAACACCTTGACAAACAATGTCCACATGGTGAGTGACTTGCGACGATCTAATAATTTCAAAGTGTGCAATATCGCTCAAACAATACGATAGAAAGTAATCTTAGGTTACAATTGTTCTACACTATCTCAAGATGCATAAATACAATTAAGAATTTCATTTAGACACAAGGTTTTATGATAAAATGACTTCAATTCTAGGCACAATTATAATTATATATATGCATTTAAGTCACAAATGACACTAGAGTGAAGTTTTTTTTCTCTTACAACTAAGTCGAGTCCTAATTAATTAATCACTTAACAGATGGTGCTAGAGCTTAATACTGCAACAAAAAACGACGTCTAACAACCACTTTAACTGTGACAAATAGGTATTTAAATAGTGAAAAAAAATATAAAATAGTAATATAAATATTTACATGAGAAAGATTACAAACTTTATGGCACCAAACACAACTACTTACTCTATTTTTAAGGAACCAGCTGTATATATATTTTTTTGTATTTTTTGACCAATTTACTTCACCAGATAAGACATTGTTTTCGAAGGAAAGTTCATTAATCAAGAAATATAGTGTTTGACATTAAATTTAGTCGAAAGAAAAGCATATCTAAATCTAAAAGTTGATGGACAAACACTAGTACAATAATTTAGAATGATTATTTAATCTTTAAAGGTTGATATGATTTAGCAATTATTCATTACAATCTTATATATGGATAACAAACTCTTAAACAAAATATTAGACAACCTAAGTGCTGTTTTTACAAGCCAGTGTAACCAGGTACAATAATAAAATTACATTTATATTTCATAAGTAGCCATATTTGATTTTAAGCTTCATTACATATAATATTCTATTAAGCAACATTTTAATAAAAACAAAGCACATAAAATGTGTTACATAATAAATATTGCAACAAGTTGGCTCTTCCATACTTTGTTGTAAACTATGATATTTTTGTGTACATTAAACTGGCAACACTAACTCAATAATTTCAGACATATGAAACAGTCATATTCATATTATCCAAATTCACATATCTAATTTAAATTTATTCAATTTTTTTGATTGCAAGCATGAAACAAGCAAATTTGGTTAAGTAACCATCCCAGGATATTTAAACTAATGACTATAACGATGCTTTCACAATGTAAAATTCTCTACAAATAACTAGGTAGATTATTTGTACAGCCCAAATTCAAAATCCTACGTCTAATATCTAACAAACTTTATCAATAACCAGATTTATGTGCATCATTCACTTTGCAATTCTGATCTCATTGAAAACAACAGTTAATATAATTATTATATTTTATTTGACTTAAAATTATACTTTGGGTAAATTGTCTTTTCTCAAAAATAGCTAATTAGTGTTCTTAATAACATAATTATGACAAACTAAACATAATATGTAATGTTCATTACCTTCGACTGATGTTAACAATGAGATTCAGATGTAATGTTGGTCTATTTTTCTGGTTTGTAGTGCATACTCTTTATAGTTTCACACTATCCATCACATATAGCAGGGTTGGTAGAGGAACTAGTATTAAGACATTATTCTTTACATGCCACCTAGTTTTCGAGACATTGCGTGATGAGTGGCAGAACTCCATGTCCCGTTTGGTCTTCTTACCAGACAGAGGAAATGAAAATAATTCATTCCTCCGAATAGGAATCAAACCTACAAGCTTTGTGTTAACAGTCAGATACAATACATACAGATACAATACATAAATCTACAAAATAAGGAACTATACATTTACGCTTAAATCCAAACAAATTCTTCCATCAGATCACAAACACAGGTAGAATTGCACGAACCAAACGATTACATAAAAATATGTATAATAAATTAATCTCTTCATATTTTGATGTAGATGTTAATACCTTAATTAAAATATCAACTGTTTCAACAATATGATATAATATAATAATTATAATAATATAAGAATAAAACTAATAACAAAATGTCAAAAATAAAAACTTTCACATAATAACATTGAATTAAGTTAATAATAGCAAAGATATGTAAACAAAGTGCTATTTCTAAAAATTATCTGACAGTGTCTCATAAGTATATAATTAATTAAAGAGTCTATAATATGAAAGCATTTAACATTTCTATGGCATGTTCTTAACAATCTTAGCAGCATAATAAAATTAATTTATTTATTAACTGACTAAATAAGTGTTTGAATCCATAATATGATAAAGTGATACAATTTCAGTTTATTAAAATTGAGAAGTATAAATGTGAAGACTTACAAGTCTAAATAAGCGACAAGAAAACCTGAATAATATACAATTTGTATGAGTTCCATAATAAAAACAATTAAAAAAAGGACTAAAGCTTACCACATTCCAATGCTATCAAAGGCAAACTACAAAGTACCAAAAACACTTAGTGCTGACGACAGGTCAGCTTACACTCTACTATGTCAGCAGTAGCTTATGAGAATATCACCGTAATGGGAGCTACACACCATGTCTGTTTATATTTAAATTGAATGGGCACTAAGAAAACAAATGCCACAAAATATCAGAATCAGTTCTACCATTTCGCCTATACTCAAAATTTGATACACCTGAGGTGTCAGCTTGGGGCACTTAATGTCTGTGTACACCGTAAGCTGCCCACAAGAGACACACTCAATTCCTTCCCACAACCACTTAGTTGTGGAAGATTCACTAATACAAAGTTGCAAGCTCCAAATACACGCTCAGAACTCTGCAAACTCCTTTGCACACTTTTCCGTGGATGAAATACGCAGCGCCTCCTCCTCGTAGTCGTCGAAGTTGCTTGTGTCGCCGGGGCCCTTGCAGCGCGGAATGAAAGGTGCTTCGATCTTCTTCTGGAAGACGGCTATCCAATCTGTGCTCGCAAACCATTTGTGCCCCTTGATATCGTTGACTCCCGCTTTCAAGTTACCGTAGCGCTTAGTCAAGTCCACCTGCAGGAGGTTGCGCAGAAGATCTTTCAGGTCGGAGCCGAAGTGCGATGGGAAACGGACCTTACCTGATACTATTTTCTCGTAAATCTGTATCGGTTGATCTGCGAAGAAAGGAGGATACCCAGCTGCCATCTCGTACACGAGAACGCCCAATGCCCACCAGTCCACGGCTTTGTTGTATCCTTTCGAAAGGATGATTTCGGGCGCAAGGTATTCGGGGGTCCCGCACAGCGTCCACGTACGGCCTTTGACTCGCTTTGCGAAACCAAAATCGGTCACTTTGAGGTAGCCCTGAGAGTCGATCAACAAATTTTCAGGTTTCAGATCTCGGTAAATGAGGTCCAGGTAATGGAGGTATTCAAAGGCGAGTACTATTTGAGCTGCATAGAATCGTGAATGCGGCTCGGAGAACCGTCCGACCTTACGAAGATGGGAGAACATCTCACCTCCGGGAACATACTCGAGAACCATGTATAGATTAGAGTTGTCCTTGAAGTGGAACTTGAGACTGACCAAGAAAGGAAAATTTATTGCCTGCAAGATACGTTTTTCGTTTAACGTATGCTCTACTTGCTTTAGTTTTACGACCTTCTGCTTATCTAATATTTTCATCGCATAATATTCTTTAGTAGGTTTGTGTTGTACTATCATAACTCGGCCGAACGAGCCCGTCCCGAGCGTTTTTATTCGTTCGAAATCGTTCAATCCGGCGGTGTTTGTAGGATTCTTTTTCCATTTCTCTTCAAAATCTTCTTTGGCCTGGTCAAGGAATTCCTTGACGCTTTCGGCGGCATCCACCTTTTTGTTGGCGGTGGCAGCATTGTTGCCCATGGCTCACTCCACAAACTGTTCTAGTGCCTTGATTCCCCGTTATTGAGGTTGCCTTCTGCACTAATCGATGCCTGCCTGTACGTCCGTGTAAGAAACGGGCAGGTCAACACAATCCGATTTGAAACACGTACATCATCAATTTTTAAGCACGAATGCACGTCACAAAAGACACTTGTTGTGGGCACACATTGACACGATCAGTTCGAGTACGAGAAATCACAAAAAATATTTTGTCACATTCACAAGAATAAAATGGCTACCGCTACCGAGCTCAATCGACAGAGCGAGATCGAGCGAACGATTTGCTCACGGGTGGCGGTCAATTACGGCAGTGCTGCCACTGAGGAAAACAAAAAACTACTATTTTAAAAATCTACCATTTTTATTTTCAATGTTGTAATACTTTATTATGAAAAAAAATGCTAGACACATTTATGGTATGTAAATATGTTATTCTTTATTTTATTTGTTTTATTTATTGTTTTTTTTTACATTTTTTAAACTAAATATATACTTTACTATGATTTCAATTAAGAATTATCTTTTTATTATTTATTTACATAAAAAATCTAAATCAGAAATACATATTTTCAGATAAAATGTAAAAGTTTCGGGGAATACGATAAAATACTTAATTTTATCGTATTCCCTTGTTTTAAGTTAAGAATATGATTTTTACAATCTAGTTATATATTAACAATTAAAATCAAAATTAAATTAGGCTTCACGCTGTATCTCGCAAACAGCAGGGGAAGTAAAGGGAACCTGGTGTTAAGCCACTCCTTTCCTCACTTTCCGCTGAATTCTAGAGGCATGGCGTGTTGAGTATTTTAGTAGTAGTTATTACCAATTCATAATTAAAATAAAGAATATATATTTTTTATAAACATAAAAAACATTATATTCTTTACGTTTGTCCTGTTTTACGTAATTTACTAAAGAACTAATTTAATTTATCTTATTTATTTAAAAAAATATTTGCATAATAGAATTTGTCGACATATACTTAACCTAGTACGTCAATTTATTTTAAAGTAGGTACATGCACTTGTTTATTATTTATTTATTTATCATTTATTTATTTATAATAATACAAACAGCGTTAAGGAAAATAAATAAATAAATTATAATTTACAAAAAGATAAGACAATATAAAAATAATAATCATATAATAAACATGGTTAACACATTAACTAAAAACTACCATTTGTATATTATTTTTGTATTATGGCAACCTTAAAGCGATAGTTCATTTTATCTTTTATAAGATGGCGCTACTGAATACGAATTCTAAAGGCACTTTTACGAATAATATGTAGGAATGGTAACTATGGATCATATATGTTATATATATGGATATTGTATGTAAAAATAACGCATAGAGTAGAATCTCACGTAAAATAATGAAATAGGAAATATAAATTCCATTTGTCTTATTATATTAATAAAAAAATATATTATATCATTGCATTTTAAGCAGACCTCTTATTTAGAAAAGAAGGAGATTCTATATTCGTTAATTTTTTTTTTGTTTTCACGTTGATATCTCCGTCATTTTTGGACCGATTTTATTTTATGTATACTTCTATAATGTCGGACTGCACACTAAAGGTTGTGACTTAAAAACCTAGGTCCTCACTTTTTAATTAAAATATTTTAGTTCTTAGTATTATAACTATTACATAAGAACGATTTATATAAAAAGAATTCCATATTAGTAGGTAAGTTTTATTGAGTTATTAAGCCTTGCAGTATTTACGTTTTATATTAACACAAAATACTTGAGTGAAACAGGCAAACTGAATAAATAAATATTTATGCAAATTAATAGAACGTTAATAACGTTATGACAAATTGTCGTATCTTATAGAAGTCTGACTGACGCGACGGCTGTGGGCTCGATTCTAGGGGATTACTTAATTATTTTCATTTCCTCGCTGAAAGCACAGCGTTACGCCACTCAACACGTAAATGTGAGAGTCGGGGGCGAACCACGAACCATAAGACAAAACGGATTCATGAAAAAGTTTTAATTCGTTATAAATATAATAAGACTATAGGTATTTTATGGTTTACGATAGAAATAAACTAATGTGTTGCTTCTTAAAAAACAAAAATAAAACGTCTTAATAACTCCATTATTATAAAAACGTCGTTCATTTTAAACCTTATCAAATCTTTTATGCATCAATGTCAACAAAAACATATTTTTTTTACAATTTAACTGAAATGGTTTAAATTTAAACGATTAATATTATAGTTTGAATAATAATATGACATGGAATCTTACGCTACATTTGCTTTAGGTAATCTATAGTATATTATATATGTATATGTAGATTCCTTTTTTATTATTATTTTGTTTTAATGGGAACAGAGTGCCTTAACACTTCGGTTTCGGTTACGACCGTTAAGCTTGTTTCTGTCGGACAAAGTGAACTAATATGCAGCAGGTGCTAATTTTTAATTGAGCTGCATTCATACAATAATGGTATTACAGCACGATATTGTATTATTCTGTGCGATTCAATTGGCAATTGATAATCGTAAAATGGACGTTTGTATTGACAAAATACTATTGGACTGTAAAAAACTTAAACTTAGACTAAGAAACAATGAACTCCTTACTAAAGCAAATGTTAACTTATTGTTTAGAGAACACACAAGTTTTAATTTTACTTATTTAATAGAATGTTTCGTTAACAAAAGCTACAATGATTTAAATATTGTATCCTCGTTGGATGTCGAATTGACGACCTTCGCTTTATATCTTTAACTAAAGTCAGTAACTAAATGTTGTCATCCCCTGGCAATATGTTTATATCATAATCTAAAGTCTAAACTACAACGCTTGCCATTTTTATTAAGACGAAATAATTTAACATTTATTTTTATACTATTTTATTAAAAAAATAATTAAATATTTACTTTTTGCTTAAGAAATTCTGAAGCAATACAATTTCAATCTTTATGATACTGTGATAGTAAAATAATTACATGTGGCAATGCTAAAGAGCTTAACAATGAAATTGAAAATATCTTACAAGGTTTGTACTAAATCAATATATTATATGTATATTAAACTTTTATAGATTAGATAAAAAAAACAATAATACATTTTTATATAATCTACATAATTTTAAACATCGACCTCCTATAAAAACTTGAAGTACAAAAATCGCAATGAGCGAGACAGATATACCCAAGCCCTGTGCATCTATCTCTTTCTTTACGTGGAACAATGACCGCGGCTGTTCCGTTGTAAAGGTGTAAGCTAAAATTTCTTTAATATAAACCTTATTTAATTAACTTAAGGATGATTTTTCAATGACATATTATGTGTCAGATCGCACTTTACCACATAGCAACATAATTAGGCAGTTCATACAAAAGGAAACAGTTGCAAACAGTAAATAAACTGAAAAACGTAATTTAAACTAACATATGGTCTATAATATAGAGGAATAAGATTGTCTTTATCAATTGAATACCCTGAAGTAGATAAGATGTGGTTTTAAAAAATAAACTGTATTTTTATTTAAATAACGTTGAAATTAGCAAAGCAACGTTTGCATAGAGCACCTTGTAGCAGTACCTAGTAACAGGTTAATTTAGCGTAGCATTGAAATAATGTAGCGAAGGTTTAATCTATTTTATTTCTAGATATATTCTTACTTCTTACATTTTAATTTTAATTAATTTTGAACGTGTGGTATTTTTTTATTTCGTTAAATAATTTAAATGTGTTTATTATTATAAAAAAATCCGTTTTATATCTTTTATTGAAATTACATAAGTAAAAAAAAAATATAAAAAGAAGCATTGCCAGAGATAATAAAGTTCACCAATATATAATCTAGGATGAGTGAATCATTACAGGTGACTAAATCGAATGTGTGTCTGAAAATAAATGACCTACGGAATGAGTAAAGTACACTGTAAATATAGAGAGGTATATCTATGTTATTATAGGTAAAGTTCAGATATTTTTAAATATAATATAATAATAAAAATAATATAATTTATTTTCTTCAGTTACGGAATATAGGTAGTGGAGGTCGAGTATTACTGTGAATTTAAAGGGGCCTCCTTAAACCTACATTTGACTCGCAAGTCCCAGGATCTGCCCTGAGCTACTCACCCTGCAAGAAGCGGCACCTGCAAGCAAGACCGATGCATAAAGGTATCTTTTTATTGCGTTGACATAACAATAAAAAGATAACAATAAGAAGATAGCAATAGAAAGAGAATTATTAGCAGCTAAGAATAATAATAAGAAAAGATAGAATTATTAGAAGATTAGCAGCTAGGTTTCTCCAAACACTCACACAAACTCCAAAGTACTTTAGACCTGAATATTTTTTTGATATTCATTTCAGCTTGATACTTCCACACGGTCTCGAGATAAAAGATTTTGACAGATGTAAAAGTGATATTATGAAGGGAACCCTAAATATATTTGTTTAACTTTACTGTAAAGTTAAGATAAAACAAATTTATAAACATTTGTATGTACGTACGTCAATGTCGTGAATAACATAACTGCAACAGAACATAGACACTGCCCTTATTATTCTTCCAGTGACTACAAGAGTTACATCTGTTCCAAGCTTTTCTCTAAAGTTAATTTTAAATATAAAATTTCACAGACCGGAATTGAAGCCACAACCACCGATGCATTAAGAAGATACAACCAATTACGTAAAACGCCAGACAATCTATTATTATAAATTGTAATAAAAAATATTTTTCTACATTTTCTTGGATAACACTGTTAATTAACGTGTCTGGCCGTTTTGATAGACGTTATTTTAATAACGCGATGTAATAATAAGGAAGCAACTAAGCGTTATATATTCTTACAAAAAAATACTTATAAAATATTGTTGGCGCACTTCTATACTATTTTTATTGTAGTCTCGTTACCTACTATTGGCGGTTTTAATATATTTTTTACATTAGCTTTTTTATTTTTTCATCATTGCTTTTTTATCGAATCCATTTGTAAATACCTACGTAATTTTTTATATCTTTTTCATACAACACTTTAAAGAACTAAAAACTTTAATGTTGAAAATGAATACGGAAGTTTAAAACTCTTAATATTTTTTAAATGTCTTCTTTTCAACTGAGTACCTATTTGATTAAATGTTTTTTTTTTAAATTATTTTGGCTGTTAAACTATTTGCCTTTGTCTTATTCTAATTTAATAGTTCATTTAAAAAAGTTCCATTAATGAAACAGTATAATGGCGTTCACAGTAAAAGTAATAATAAGAATAACTGATATAGGGAAACGAAACATTCGTTTCACTTCGACACACACCAAGGCACCTATTCAGTTATGAAAGGCATACGTTCCATATACCCAATTATTTAAAAATTGTTTTATAGCTTACACATAAAATTATACATATATAAAAAATGCCGAAAGGGAAACGATGTGTCTAAACATTTGGTTCCCCCCTTTCCTGTTATGTGTGGGATACAGCGTGAATCTAAAAAATAACACCAATTTAAAATCAAATTGTGATTCATTTTAGTTCGTTATAAATTTCGAGAAATTTCTGTAGAGTTCACTATAAAGTATGTACTTTAACCACTGGAAAGTGAAGTGTTTTCTCTGGTCATTTTTCGTTATATCCTTATCCAACGAAATATAGGAGCTGAGGCTGAAGAAACAAAAAAGAATTTTGTAATTTCATTTTACGTTGGAATATATTAGATCTTACCATTACTTATGTGCGAAAATAAATTATATACAAAATTGAACTTTATTCTGACGGATTTAAATTGAAATTAGGTTTCAATAAGCTAATACATAATTAGAACGGCAATGGCTACAATGGCAAGCGATAACACTAGGTAACTATGAATAATGAAAATGCTCATAAAATATAATACGTTCATACATTACATACGTGTAGTGTACGTGTTAAATATATCTAGATTTTAATTTTTAATTTAATACTGTAGATTAACGTTAACAAAAAGAAAACAGCATAATGTTCATATTATATAATTTAAAAGTAAAACTAAAAGTACTAAGTAATTATTTATTTTAAGTACAAAATAAAACGTTTATGTATTGTAATAAAATGTTTGGTATAGCCCAACATATTTAAAATGCACGTAAACGCTTTTATTTTTACCTGCCAAAAAGTTTAGAATCTTGCCCTGTTCTGGTTAACGAATTCGTATTCTGACGAAATTACCGCCGAATGCCAAGATTTCTTTCAAAAGCCAACGACCTAAACTTCACCGCGTTATGTTTGCCTTCCCGCCGTAGCTAGCGCGCATTATTACCATGAAATAGGGTTTCAATTTGAATATTTTCGTGTAAATATATCGTACACATATTTATTGTTACACAGATCTTATGACTTGATGATTTTCTGGCACAAGAGGTGAACCGTAATCACAATTGCAGAAAATAAAGCGTTATACTGTAAATTAACTTTATACTTATTAGTTAGTAAACCATTGAATAATTAATGGAATATGTATTGACCGCACTGATTTACGATTTAGAATTTTAAGTCTGACGAATATTTATATTTGAATAATTTTTCGGGTGACATTCGACAAAGCCAATGAACTTTGGAAATACACGAGGTACCTTAAATATTCGAATCACGACTTTTTATTGTTATATAAATATGATAAATAAAATTGGTAACATAAGTTAGTTTAGTCTATGCATATGGTATTTTTTTAATATAGTCTAAGGATAATTAAAAAAAATGCATTCTTAAATATACAGTATAATTCATACATACAAATATAGGTATAACAAAAATATTATATTTTCAAAAATTAAATTATTAATATTAAAAGCTATACAATTTATATTTTCTGCGCGATGAAGCATTTTAACGATTAATGTTTTTCAAACATGACAGAGTAAGGTAGATTGTTTCCCGCCTTCAAATTCAAGGTTGTTTAAAGATGAACTTTCAATCATAGCGATCTCGCTCTGTCCTGATCATATTCTGATATATCTGTTTCATTAATGTGAAGTACGTGCGCCAACTTCACACTGAACGCGATGTCCCGCGAAACACAGAGCACATTTTCTTCTTTCTTTCTCCTTCATTTGGTCGTCGGTGTTTGTGCAGTGAACATTGTTTTGCGTTGTGCGTAGCACGTGCCGGATACTTTTTCTATTTTTTAAATAATCTCAAACTTCGTCAAACAATGGCAGACGCAGCAGTCGAAAAGAAGTAAGTAGAAGTGTTTGTTTATGTCAGTTACCAATTAGACTAAGTTGTTTTATTTTTGGCGGCTTTGAGAAACATGATCAAAATGGCTTCCTTTATAATGTTTTATAAATATTTTGTCCCATTTTCGATATTATTATTTTCATTCTCGGTTTTAATATTTATCTTTACTTGTATTCATATGAAATGATTATTATATTGGTAAATTTTGATACTTTAAAATATTTAGTTGCTAAACGCCGCCACGCGGGAAAACCAGACTACTTCAAACTTTATTCAATTTCATTAAATATACAGGATTAACTACAGTGTTCTATATTATTACGTTGTTTAGATTATATAAATACTCATAATAGTGAAATATAAGTGGTTCCGTGTATAAAATGATCGGGAAAATGGAAAGCACGCCGGCGGCGCGGCGCGGCGTTTGTCCAAGATGGCGCTCTGTGCGCAGCGTGCCGGCGCGGTAGCGTCACCGGCGCGCGCTCGTTTCAAATTCGCCGAGGCTTGCGAGTTTTGCAACTCGACGGTTATACGTTATAGCTCGAGGGCCGCCGTGTTGTCATTAGTTATTTTTAACGCTTTTAAGTGCGTCTCGAGGCAATCTACTGGGGCGAGTAACTTATTCGATAATCAACGTTTACGTTTATTTTCCTTGTGACTTTCCCACTTGCATGCAGCCAGCCTTGCGCAACAATTGCCACTTGTTTTTGTTCCGGCACACTTCCCTCCTATCGCCCCACTTATATATATAATATGTGCGTTTAATAGGTTACGCACTTTATGACGTACCTTGAATAATCTGGAATATACCTGAGCGTTTGACTTGCTCGTGCAGTTATATAATATAATACATTGAGGATAATTTGTAATACAGTTGTCTTAGCTATTATTTCAGTTGTTTATTATCGTTTGTTCACAATTGATTATTCAGTTTATTTTGGCGCGAATTTAATAAACTATTTTCAAGTAAATTAAACGTACATTAACCATTTTCAGAGACGCCGTAGCCGAGGAGGTCAGCTCAACCGAGGCGGCGAAGGAATCTCCAGTAAAGAAATCTCCCGCCAAAAAGGTAGCGGAACCCGAAAGTAACGGCAAAGAGGAAAATGGCAGCGGCGACGCACCTGAAGAAACTCCCGCCGAAAACGGCGATGAAGAGAGCAATGACGCCGTCGAAGCCGTCGAAAATGGAGAAGCGACAGGTGTGTTTTTTTATTATTGTTCATTATAATAAAATATTTCTGTGTCAGTGTGTGGTAATGTGTGATTTTTTTACTTGCATACATAAATATTTTGTTTATATGATGATATATATAAGTTAGGAAATTTTCGTTTTATATAATATTGATTTTAATAAGTTTTAAAATAATTGCAGAAGATAAAGAATCTGGTGGAGTCAAGAGGAAATCTGTAGCAACAGACAATGGTGATGACGCTGCCGAAAAGACAACACCTGAAAAGAAGGCGAAAGTAGCGGACGAAGCTCCCGCGGCCGAAGAAGAGGCGGCATAATCTAATAGCAAACATGCTTGGTTTACTGCAATGCATTAGTTCATTAGGGCTCAACTCCACCAAGACATATCCTCTATACAGACGCCAAACTATAGTTTTTATACATTGTTACGTATTTCTCTTGTACACGTACGAGTTGGGCCCTTTTGTGACCACTTATTTTAGGTTGTAATGTAACTTACCCGTCGAGTACCTGTAAAGTGTAAATTATACAGAAATAAATGCGTCGCAGTGAATCGATCGAGTCGGACACGTTCAGACATCGCTACGCGCAGACTAAGGGTTTTTGAATTGATACAATAACATTTATTCCGCCATTAGGTACTGCCAAAGTGATTCACATGTGTGAAGTCAATTCACGATCCGTTCTGTGAACGATGCGAAAACAGCTTCCGTTACAAGGATTTTAGATAAACTTAAGATTAATTAAACTAGATAAATAATTCAGTTGTAAATTTAAGGTAGCAGTTAAATGTCGCACATTTATATTACATAGGCATTATTACTTAACCATTTAAACATTCCTTTGACTTGGGTTGGGCGCGCTGTGGCCGACGACGGGAGACATGGGAGCTCATAGCGCGCCATTATTATAAGATTGAAAATTATAAAGTTCAAAGTTGACAAATAAGGTGATAGTTCATATTGACATATTTTCGTGTGCTATTTTTGATTCTATGGGTCTTTATTTTTCTTATGTTTATTTTTTTCTAATTTATTCACTTCTCATTAAATGTGATAGAATACAAACCTCGAATGTAAGATAAAGAAATCCTCAATTTATTCAGTGACTTTTCAATGTTCCAAGCTAAGGAATATATTAATGATTTTAACTAACTTTTTTCATAATTGATTATTAAAATTGTTCAGAATTTCAATTGACTCGGAAGTACATCTAGTATTAGACGGTAGTATGTACAGTGTAACACTACTTGTTGTGAAGTCAGTGTTTGTAAAAGGTTTCTGGCAATAAAATAGTCCAATCAAATGTTTTTTTTTTATTCTTAATTCTTCTATTATTTATAAAAAAAAGTCATAGTTATGGTTTTTGTTTGTTTTTGTTGTCTGTTTCGTAGGTTAATTCCAACTACAAACATTAAATAAAGAAAGCTATTCACCGCCTGCATTAAATATGTATAATGCCCTATTATTGTTTGAGTTTGTCCATACAACCTGTTATTTAAGTGATGAGTGATCAATTATGGGTGAATCAAGGCCGCCATCACCGTGGATACGACTGCACAACAATTTATTATCTTTACTAGGCTCCGAGTGGATAGACATGGATAAATATGGCTAACATGTTTGAAATGAAGTTTGTATTTGCCATTTATAGTTTGTATTTAATTCCAATAACTGTTGCACAAACTACACAAAATATTAATGTGTGTAAGTAGATTTGTATTTAAATATTTTTTTTTTATTAGAAAAAAAATACTAAGATATGCTTTTTTCTTGATTTTGATAATTATTAATTTATTTTTTACATTAAATTATTTCCATTAAAGCTATTATTTTAAATATACAATTTAAATTAAAACGTACAAATTTCAATTAGTAACTTCTAAAATAAAATAACTCAATAAAATATTATTCAGTGCTTGTAAACGAAGAAAACAATGCTCTTGCTGAAAAATCGTTTGAAGTAGCCAAAGAATATGTCCGAAGGAACCCAAGTTTAGGTCTTGCCGTAGACCCCGTCGTCGTGGTCGGCAACCGTACTGACGCTAAAGCGTTCTTAGAAAATGGTAAGTAACATATTAAATTGTAAATACTAATAACCTCTGCATAAATAAATTATTCAAAAACATTCAGGCATTGTAAGGTCATTACATTTTGGTATTTACGATTACCTTGAAAGTTTGTCTAAAAAACTGTTGAACTTAAGGATGTGGACTTTTCCTATTCCTATGTATGGTGTCATGATTTTATATTTTAAATAAATCATTACGGCAATTATAAATTATCTTAATTAGGTTTTACTTTTTGGGACTTTTAATTCTTATTTCTTTATCAAATTAAATTGTTTTTTAAGGAATTATAGTTCAGAAGCTTTCAACCCGACATTTATCTTATTTAAATTTTCTGAATCACCTTTATTTTCTAAACTCTTGTTGGACAAGGGGCAAGGGTTTCTGATAAACCCACGTAAAAGTCAAGATAACTTTTACAGCATTAATGGATGTGAACAGAAAAAGTGGGGTAAAAAGGAACTTAGGTTGTTGACCAAAAATATTATATTTAAGATATTTTAAATCCAATCGAGAGCCATAGGTCGAGACTTTAATTTTAATAAAGCATAGTTGTATTTCTATATTAACAAACAATTTTTTTTAATTGATTAGTTTGCAGAAAATACAATGACATGCTATCTGCGAAGAAGACCCCACACGTGATTTTAGATTTCACGATGACCGGCGTTGGGTCGGAAACTATAAAATCGTTCACCGCGGCTTTAGCTTTGCCGACTATTTCTGGATCATTCGGTCAAGCCGGCGACTTGCGGCAATGGCGGTCACTAAATGCAAACCAAACTAAATTCCTGTTACAAGTGATGCCCCCCGCAGATATCCTTCCTGAATCGATTAGGGCGATCGTCACGAAGCAGGATATCACCAACGCCGCAATTATATTCGATGAATTCTTCGGTCAGCATTACTTGTAGTATAAATTAGCATATTTTTAAACATCTACCTTCCCACTTGTAGTGTAATAAATGTTTGTTTACAGTTATGGATCATAAATATAAATCGCTACTCCAGAACATTCCGACACGTCACGTCATAACTCCCGTAAAAAGTTTTAATAAAGACGAAATAAAAGCGCAACTTCGAAGTCTCCGGGAGCTTGATATAGTCAATTTCTTTGTGGTTGGAAGCTTGAGAACAATAAAGAATGTTCTAGACGCGGCGAACGATAATCAGTATTTCGGCAGGAAAACCGCGTGGTTCGCATTGTCCCTAGACAAAGGGGATATTAGCTGCGGCTGCAAAGACGCCACCATTGTGTACATGAGGCCGACACCAGACGCTAAAAGCCGAGATCGTTTGGGGAAAATTAAAACTACCTACAGTATGAATGGGGAGCCTGAAATTACGTCTGCGTTTTACTTCGATCTTTCCCTGCGGACGTTTTTAGCGATCAAGTAATAATATTTAGTATCGTAGTTTCCGATTTTCCTTCTTATTTAGATCGTCTAAATATAAACTGGAATATTCCACGGGTTTGTGTTATATTCACAGATCACTGCTGGACTCTGGCAAGTGGCCAAATGACATGAAATATATCAATTGCGATGATTACGACGGTAAGAATACTCCCGACAGGGCCTTGGATCTCAAATCTGCTTTTGAAGAGGTGCATATTTTGTAAATTAGTAATTGTATATAAATAATTGGGCCATCATTAGTTTATTAATTAGGTTTTGATTCTGTTCGCTTTTCCTGTTTTTATTATAAAGTTAGGCATTAAAATTCCAGTTTCTTATCATCATTTATTGCTATGCTGTATTTAGTATCTACTTATTGTAAGATTGGTGTTTACTTGTTAGTTGGTAGATACTTCATAATTTTGAAACCGATTCCAATATGAATTGTTGAAGGTGTTTGCTCAGGTGATATTTGACAAAAGTGTGCAATGATAAAATTTCAAAAATGTAATCTTTTATACTCTAACACACCTAGTATACCTAGATAGTAAAATTATGGAATAAAAAAATTGTAATTTCATGTTAAAAAAAATATTCCTAATTGTGAACATGTTAAAAACAAATCATCGTCTTTCTATTTAACGTCTGACAACATACGGTGAAATAAAAACAACCGAAACTCGATCAAAATAATGTAGGTATATAGGCAGATATATTCTATTTTCACGATTAAGTTTGACAAAGTCTAATTGTGATGCCGGTAAGTTCTTTCTGCTCATCGACAATGTTGGCCACTTACAACTGCGTGAATGTACACCCATGGTTAGGTCGTAACTTATGACACAATGTGTTTTATTATACAACATTTTTTGGTTTTTACATCTTTAGTCATAACAAGTTCTTAGAAATGATGATTCAATCCGTTTTAGGTAAAAGAAACGCCGGCTTACGCGCCATTCTTTATACCTGAAGATGACCCGATCAATGGGCGAAGTTATATGGAATTTAATACTGATTTGACCGCTGTTACTATAAAAGATGGTGCTTCAATTGGTAGCAAATCTCTAGGGTCTTGGAAGGCCGGTCTCTCCAACCCTCTGTTGCTAACCGATCCCGACAACATGAGCGACTATTCAGCCCAACTCGTTTACAGAATTGTGACAGTCGAGGTGAATAAACTTTTTGTTTGAATTTTTGATAAAACTTCGCTTGAACGCCTAACTACAGTTGTGTAAACATACTCTTTATTAGCTTTTGTATTCCTTTTTATGATATCAGTGCCATGTTATTGCTATATCTGTAATGTTTTGCAAAATTATCAATTAATTTTTACTTAAGTTTTAAATCACTTATATTAATTATTTTGGTGGATTTATTATTTTGGTGGCCTTATCAAATTATGTTCCATATAGAGAAAAGAATAGGCATGACAGCTAGTAGAAAAACTAAAATTATGTATTTTATTAGTGAAACCCTGTTAATAGATTACAAAACAGGCATTAATGTTATAATTGAGTGTAGGATTAACATTTTGTATTGAATACACAATGGTAATGACAGATTACACAGACATGACGTCAGAAACGACGCCATGATTTAAACGTGTTTTGGCGCGTTTTATAAAATTAACAATTAAAATTTATTTTATTAACGCTAAATCTTTATTTTCTACAGCAACATGATTTAATTATAACATATTTCTTAACATTATAATATAAGAGTTTCTCAAAATCAATCGTCATGCCTATTCAAAATACACATAGATATATATTATGTTAAACAGTTTTAAATCGGATTTCTAATTAATTCATATTTCATTAAGTCGAGAAGTCGTTGGAACTATCAATTATATATGCCCAAAAGATAAATTAAACTTAATTTCAGCAACAACCATTCATTATACGCGATGACGAAGCACCGAAAGGTTTTAAAGGCTACTGTATAGATTTAATAGAAGAAATACGTCAAATTGTTAAATTCGATTACGAAATAAGCCTATCTCCGGACGGTAATTTCGGTACTATGGACGAGAACGGGAATTGGAACGGAGTAATCAAGGAATTGATCGAAAAACGGGCAGATATCGGCCTTACTTCATTATCGGTGATGGCCGAGAGGGAAAACGTAGTTGATTTCACAGTGCCCTACTATGATTTGGTAGGTATAACGATTTTGATGAAGTTACCGAGGACACCAACTTCGCTGTTCAAGTTCCTAACGGTTTTGGAAAATGATGTCTGGCTGTCTATATTGGCAGCTTATTTCTTTACAAGGTGAGTTTCATTATATTGATTAGTAAACATAAATATAAATTAACAAAAACAGACACAACATTTTAATTATTGGGGCACATTATTTTTCATTATTTAACTTCAAATATGAATTGCAATTACCTACCTACCTACCAATTCACCTTTGCATAGATACTTATGACTTTTTTATTGCATAGATTGTATAAAAAAATCTTGTTTTCCATNCTCAACGGGTAGGACTTAATACACATTTATCGTATTTATGTTAATTTACATAAGAATGTACAAATAAAAAACTATATAAACTATATACCTTCTACGAAAAATACTCGACCTAATGGTGAAAACCGCATTAAAATCCGTTAGAAGAAGAAGAGTTAGAAACAACAGACAGACACGAAAAGCGACTTTGTTTTATAAGATATATGATGTTCATTTTGACATTTTTGAATCGAAATATTTAGCTTAGTTTTTGGCAACTTCATCTGTGATTATTAGAATTGCATAGCCTTTGTTCAATGACGTGATTTGCGACGTTCCTTTGACAGTGACATGAAATAGCGAATTATAAAAACCCGTAGGAAAGGCCCTCCGGAGCGTAGAAAAAGTATACCGACCTATATCATAACAAGGTCAAGGCCTAAATAAAGCTATACTCTGTTATTTTGTTTTTCATATTTAAAATAACTAGTCAATAATGTTTAAAATGTTTTTTTTATCTAATTTAAGGGCTTTGTCGCTTATGCGAATATGTCACCCTGGTAAGTTTAACTTAAAATATAGCTTCATCTGAAAGAGGTGAAGCCAGAACAGCATTACCAAAACCTATTTCTTGAAATCTGCGGCTTAGTTTTGTCCTAAGTGCTTCGTTCTGGACACATTCCATTAATATGTGGTAGACATCATCAACTGCATTTGAATTGCAGTTTAAAATGTTACATTTTCTATTTTTACTTGTATTTTTAAATTCTAATGACCCAAGCTATCAGAGTATCAGTATTTTCATCAAACACTTTTATATGTAATTGGAATAACACTATGTCATGACATTGTATAGATCGATCGGTCCCTTGGATACATTATTTGTTATCAGATTCAGGATCGAGGTCGGGCGAATAACTAATCATAATAATGGAGATAAATATAGCAGAATTACAAATGGTGTTAAGTGTAATTGTAGTGTAGGTACTTGATATATTTTGATAAGATTTTAATAGACACTAGCTTATTTATATATAGGTTTCTAATTCTACTAAAATTTTGATACACAATAAGTATTGCTTTTCTGTATAAGAAAAAGGGCATCGTGAATTTTTTAAAGGTATGTGTTAATACAGAAAGTAGAGCCCGGAGTAGTAGTACTACTACTCCTGAGTAGATATTTTTTAATTTTTTTCTACTGTGGTCAAAATAATCTTACGCCATTTTCCTTTTTGCTAAAACAGCTTTTTTTATTTAAGTATATTTAATACGTTGTAAATACTTATATAATATATTATGAATGTATTGCATATTATAATTCAGTTTAGATTTGATATTTTGAAGTATTTCATTTATAAGATTTTAACTGCAATAGCCAATCGCTTACCTACTTAAATATTCGTTGATATAAAAACTGAGTTTAAATAAGTCAACAAATTCATTTGATACCTTCGACTGCAATCTACGCAAGACGGATTTGTGCTTTTAAATTTTTCGATTCAGCCTTTAATATTTCATACTAAAGACAGAAAAAATATTTTAGGAAATCTATAAAATTTTGGACCGTTGGCAAAGAGTCGAGTTCAATTTTCGCTACGTTCAAAACTTAATACATTATCTAAAAATCTTAACACCATTTTAGCTTATCAATCGGTTTACAGCTATACTTAACTAAAATACTTAAATTTGGTATGTACTTTTTACACTACTAAAAACTTTTTCATTTAGTGAATGTACGTACTGTATAGTAATACTACGAGTACGAATGGTTCATAGTAGGTATACGGGTAGATATGTATGTAAATTGTCTGTCCAAACACTAGTTTGTCAAGGGGAGTCGCTATCAGTCGCTAATGGATTGCCAAGGATATACCTACGTCGTCATTGGTTTCTACGAGCGTATGTGCCATGTGGCGAATTGTTATTTGAAATGAAACTGTCTTAGTAAAAATATTAAAAATTTTATTTAAAAATAATCAAATATACTCTCAAAAAAAAAAGTCACTTTTGATTTCTCATTTTAATGATATAACAGTAGTCAGCAATTCATAATTGATTTATCCAATGCTATTTACAACATACACAATATATATTCTTATCTGTTTTCTACATTTACTCGTATTTCTATAGTAACATTAATGTTGTAACGGTTACACAGTATTCACAAAGTTTACGTGACGACATACAACCATAAAAGGAAGTTCAAGTAAACTTGCAATTATGACTACAAAGATAAACTTTTGACGTGCACTTACTGTGTTACTTGACGTATATTGAACGTAGTTTATAATAGTTGTACACGCTGTATAACGCCGCACATAACAAGGTAGACGGGGGAACTGGGATTCTAGTGTTAGGACATTTCGGTACCATTAATATACATCCGTTCTCCGCTTTCTGTCGAACCCTTAAGTCATTGCGTGTAGAATGGCGGAACTCTACGGCGCGCTTTGCTTTGCGTTACTATAGCGAGGAAATGAAAATATTCAATATTCTGATTTCCTCTCGTGGGATCGAACCCACAACTCCCTGCGCCATGGCTGGTACGTTTACTCTGTCTATTACTATTATATAAATTTCTTTACTTATATTATTTAATTCTGTATCTTAGTTTCCTCATGTGGGTGTTCGACAAATGGAGTCCATACAGCTATCAAAATAACCGGGAAAAGTACAAAGATGACGAAGAAAAACGCGAGTTTACTTTAAAGGAGTGTTTATGGTTTTGCATGACGTCACTGACGCCTCAAGGTGGCGGGGAAGCCCCGAAAAATCTCTCTGGTCGCCTTCTAGCTGCTACTTGGTGGCTCTTTGGGTAAATAGTACGATTATTGGAAGTAGAAATAATGTTATTATTT
>JAKRZM010000245.1:222996-238334 GCA_036379175.1 Heliconius cydno galanthus
TGAAAGTGTCCCTTACAGGCCTCAGGATTGTGTACAAAAATGAGGAGGACACACATGATACTGAAGACAACAAAAAAAAAGCTTTAGAAATGCTAAAAGTTGTTGAAAGCTTTATGTGAATTTTTTGTCAAAATTGCATAGTTAGTCGAAAAAATTCTAAGTTAATTTTATTGGATCGATTTTAATTAAATGTTAAATTAATTACATTAGAAAATGGTAAAGCTAATGAGTTTCATCATTTTCTAATACCTAAGTCCCAGTAACACATAAGTATACTTGAAAATCGCAGTGGCCCTTATTTTGTTTTGAGTAGTGTATATAGGTTTCTCATGTCACTAATTTTTTTAAACATAATAAGTACTTAAGTATTGTTTTGCTGTATTAGAAAAAATGTTTTTAAAGGTATGTTTTGATACAGAAAGTAGGAGCATGGAGGATGAAGTCAGGAGTAGATATTTTTTTATTTTTTCTACTGTGGTAAAATAATCTTACGCTATTTTCCTTTTTCTAAAGCAGCTTTTTTATTTATATTTAGGTAATATGTTTTGTAGAAGGTTGTAAATGCTTACGTAATTTATAATTAAATGTATTATATATTATAGTTAATTTAGATTTGATATTTTCAAATATTTCATTTATAAGATTTTGATTCGCATTTTGATTTTGATGGTGCAATAGCCAATCACTTACCTAAATATTCTTTGATATAAAAACTGAGTTGTAATAAATCAAATTCATTTGACACCTTCATTCATTCTTCATTTCATACTAAAGATAGGAAAATAATTTTAGTAAATCTATAAACTTCTGGAAAGTTCTAATAAATTATCTAAAAATACTATTAACGTAGATTATATTATAAACCCTGTGAATTCTTAGTATTAACACCATTTTAGCTTATCAATCGGTTTACAACCTATACTTAACTAAGATACCTACATAAATTTGCTATGTACTTTTTACACTGCTAAAAACTTTTTCATTTACGTACTGTATAGTAATACTACGAGTACGAATGGTTCATAGTAGGTATACGGGTAGATATGTATGTAAATTGTCTGTCCAAACACTAGTTTGTCAAGGGGAGTCGCTATCAGGCGCTAATGGATTGCCAAGGATATACCTACGTCGTCATTGGTTTCTGCGAGCGTATGTGCCATGTGGCGAATTGTTATTTGAAATGAAACTGTCTTAGTAAAAATATTAAAAAAAATATTTAAAAATAATCAAATATACTCTCAAAATAAAAAGTCACTTTTGATTTCTCATTTTAATGATATAACAGTAGTCAGTAATTCATAATTGATTTATCCAATGTTATTTACAACATACACAATATATATTCTTATCTGTTTTCTACATTTACTCGTATTTCTATAGTGACATTTTATGTTGTTGCAACCGTGACACAGTATTCACAAAGTTTACATGACGACATACAACCATAAAAGGAAGTTCAAGTAAACTTGCAATTATGACAACAAAGATAAACTTTTGACGTGCACCTACTGTGTTACTTGACGTATATTGAACGTAGTTTATAATAGTTGTACACGCTGTATCCCGCACATAACAAGGTAGACGGGGGAAACTGGGATTCTAGTGTTAGGACATTTCGGTACCATTAATATACATCCGTTCTCCGCTTTCTGTCGAATTCTTAAGTCATTGCGTGTTGAATTGCGGAACTCTACGGTGCGCTTTGCTTCGTTACCATAGCGAGGAAATGAAAATATTGAATATTTTTATTTCCTCTCGTGGGTTCGAACCCACAACCCCCTGCGCCACGGCTGGTACCTTTACTCTGTCTATTACTATTATATAAATTTCTTTACTTATATTATGTAATTCTGTATCTTAGTTTTCTCATGTGGGTGTTCGACAAATGGAGTCCATACAGCTATCAAAATAACCGGGAAAAGTACAAAGATGACGAAGAAAAACGCGAGTTTACTTTAAAGGAGTGTTTATGGTTTTGCATGACGTCACTGACGCCTCAAGGTGGCGGGGAAGCCCCGAAAAATCTCTCTGGTCGCCTTCTAGCTGCTACTTGGTGGCTCTTTGGGTAAATAGTACGATTATTGGAAGTAGAAATAATGTTATTATTTTTCATATTAAAGTTCTAGATAAAATTTGATCATTATTGAGCAGTAAGCAATATACGCCTGCAATAATTGTAGGTTCGAATCCTACTCAAGGAAATTTAAATTATTAAAATATATTTAAATTATTTATATTTTTCGTTTCGATATGACAAAGCGAAAAAGTAAAAGTGTGGAATTTTATCACTCAAAACGCTATTTTTCGATTAATCTGCTGTTTGAAAAAGAGTAAATCTGAAACTCCAAAACAAATATTTTTACAATCAAAATTGCACAACCAAAAAAATTAACATTCTATATCAACAGCTTCATAATAATAGCTTCGTATACGGCCAACCTTGCCGCGTTCCTCACGGTATCCCGCCTCGACACCCCCATAGAGTCGCTGGACGACCTGTCCAAGCAGTACAAGATACAGTACGCGCCGCTCAACGGCTCCTCCGCCATGACCTACTTCGAACGGATGGCCAATATCGAAGTTAGGTTTTATGAGTAAGTATGTTATAATTTTATTATTGATTTGTTTAATCAATCGCTGATCAAAGGTTCCCTCTGCCTACCCTGCTGTGTGCGGGATACAGCGTGAAGGTGCTTTATTTATTTTTATTTTATTATCACGTATAATTATTATTAGGATATAAAAAGAAAAACAAACTATTAGGGTTTTTTAATGTAAAGTAAGATACACATAGACATACATATTTAATTTAAAATTACCTCGTTTGTGCTTTATCAATGGAATTTGTTTTCTTTATGATATCTTATTTAAACAACGCTATCTGTTATCGGTCAAGTGACTGTATGTTTGTGTTATGCGTAAATATATTGCAAGCTTAAAGGTCATATTTAAATTAATAAATATATAACTGACGACATTATGGTAATGAAATGGCAATAAATTATTAAGAAATACCCCTAATAGTATCTATTTAATTACATGTTTAATATTGAAGTCGAATTATTGATTAACTTAGTTCATAAAAGTGGTTATTTTTCAGCTTCACACAGTATAACGTATGTAACCAGAGTCAGCTTAGTGTGAAGAGACTCCGCCCCCCATTTTCCGCCGAATTCCGGAAGCATTGTACAAACACAGAAATGAAAAATATTAAATATTTCATTTCCTCGAGTGGAAATCGAACCCACAGTCTGTCACTTTTACAGTCAAACATCTGTGCCCCTGCATCCCGATTAGCCTCTTGTATAAAATTGTTATTGCTCTAATTATTTATTTTATGTAAAAAAAACGATATGCTTACCAGATTAAATTATTCGTATTTATAGGTATTAGTTTATATTACTATTATTTTGGTTATTTTGACATAACAACGTGTGCTGCAAAGTCATTTAATCTATCAATGCTGATCATTAGTTATTTCCAACAGGATATGGAAGGAAATGAGCCTCAACGATAGTCTGAGCGACGTGGAGCGCGCTAAGCTGGCCGTGTGGGACTATCCGGTCAGCGATAAGTATAGCAAGATGTGGCAAGCCATGAAGGAAGCTGGTCTCCCTAATTCTATAGAAGAAGCCATAGAAAGGGTCAGATCGTCCAAGAGTTCTAGTGAAGGGTTCGCCTGGCTGGGGGACGCGACTGACGTGAGATACTACGTACTGACAAGTTGTGACTTACAAATGGTGGGCGATGAGTTCTCTAGGAAACCGTATGCGATCGCCGTGCAACAAGGATCACCTTTGAAAGATCAGTTTAATAATGCGTGAGTATGTAGAAGTTCGGCTTTGTCACTGGATTTACTAGTTTTTTTTATAGTAATTCGATAAAGAATATGTTTTGTCCATACGCGAAATATCCCATGTATTTCATTCAGCGTACTATAGGTACCAGTAGTCATATATAGGTTCTTTAGATATTGTAGGGCGATGAGTTTAACAACCTAATGGAGGCTATACCCATTAGGTCATTATGATATTTATAAAAACAGTTTCAAACCATCAAAGTAGAGTAGATTCGTGAAGATATATATTTTTAGTGTTATTTTAAAGCTAGCTGGTATATTCTAAATGAATGTAATATGTTTAATATATTTGTATTCAATTAATATATAGCTTTGGATTTAAATTTCCTAATATTTATCTAATTGTACTTTCTCATGTATTTCGCAATTAACGAAAACAAAACGTCGCTTTGTTTATATTTACACCATATTATAAAATATTAAATAACCATCATCTCTACAACGATGTTACAAGGGGTTGCTATTCAAAGTGTAACATAATTAAAATATAAATAAATAAATAAAATAACACAGCTATAACAATAGGACTTAATACATATTAATATATTTTATTATAGTTGTGTATATGGAAATAAAATAAGATTGACCAGTTTAATTTATTATATATTTATTGCATACATATACTTTAATGCTTAAAAAGAGTTAGAGAAAAGTCTAAGGAAATTACTATAATCTTATCAAGGATTCCTATTGAAATATGTATAATTATACAGTAGATATATCATATACATGTATCTAACTCTAGTATTCTAGTAATAGCAAAAGGCACGCGATATGCATTTTTAATGTCGGCACGACAATTTCCATGCATAACGTTGTCTAGCAGCGACATCGACTGACTGACATTCGATTAATAAATATAGATGCACTTTTTGTAATTTATATTTAAATTGATTTGAGTAAATTAATACCAGGTCGTAGTAGCGCAGGTGGGTAGACAGGGGGAGATTCCCTCTGCCTATCCTGCTGTGTGCGGGATACTGCGTGAAGTTGATTTTGATTTTGATCTAAAATAAATATTTAATATTTCTTTCTAGGTAGATGTTGTAGTGTTAAATATAATTCTCTTAGTTGATTTTTACTAAAAAAACATAAACAAATTAATAAATAATTGATGTTTGTTAATTGAAATTTAAACGAAAATTAGATTTTAAGGAAACTTGTACTTGTACTTTTTAAAAAATGAGATTTTATCTTCATTTTTAATACGTTGTTGAACCGTTAAATACTAACTAAACAGTTGTGTCTGCGGAATTCCTTTAAAACCTAGTATTAATAGAATGAGCTGTTCATCTTAGAATTAAAGCAGTGTTTAAACTAATACGTAATACGCAATAAACGGTAGCGTCTCTTTACAAAGTAGCAATGTAGATTATGTTATACAAAACAAATTGTAAGTTTAAATTGTAACTGTTATAATAGAAACTATTTAAATATTTCCAGTTGTAAATGTACCTAAAATTATGTTCTAAACATTTTTTTAATAGACACCAGAGCGATAAATTAAAATTAAATATTTCATTTCCTCGAGTGGGAATCGAACCCACAATCTATCGCGTTAACAGTCACACCCTGGGGCCCCTGCACCACGATTGGCCTGTATATTAACTGACCTATATATATTAAATTAATACGTCGTAAAACGAGGTAAAAATATCAGAATAAAATTATTCTAATATTTTTATTTTAAGAGACAAAGTTAAATTTCAAGAGACAAAGAATCAAAATTTCTTACTCTCAAAAAAAAAAGTTTGAAATATGCGTCAGCCACATCTTTATAATAACACCAAATTCTTAACACATTACAGTATACTCCAGCTCCTAAATAAACGTAAACTAGAAAAGCTGAAAGAGAACTGGTGGAATAATAATCCCAAAGCAATAAAATGTGAGAAACAAGACGATCAATCTGATGGCATTTCCATACAAAATATAGGGGGAGTGTTTATAGTCATCTTTATGGGGATTGGCCTCGCGTGCGTCACTTTAGGGGTTGAATACTGGTGGTACAAATGGAGGAAAAGGCCTACTATTGGCGAAATTACACAGGTAATGTGTGGAAATCTATATTAATATTATAAAGCTGAGAGTTTGTTTAGTTGAACGAGGTAATCTCAGGAACACTGTTGGTCCAATATTTCTTTGAAAAAATATTTTTATGTTTGATTTATTCATCGAGGCTACACTTTAGTTGATTGGATTTTACCTACGTTGCGGGTAAAAGGTAGTTTTAATATAAAGTACTTTTAGGGAGAATGTTCATAGTGATATGAGCATTGGCCTCGCTTTCTTCTCTTTAGGGGTAGAATACTAATAGTACAAACGGAGGAAACAGCTTACAATTAGCGAAATTACACAGGAAATGTATGGAAATTAATATTAATATATAAATAAATCTATACTAATATTAGAAATTTATAGCTTCACCACACAACACATGGTTTCACATGGTTCAATCGTTTTAGCCGTACCTAAATATGTCATAAAATCTGCAAGCTCCTTTAAAGAAAATAATTACATATTACGACCTTTAAAAAAATATCTTCGTCAGTTTTTAAAACAATATTCTTTTTTAGTCTTCCTTCTGGCATTTTTTAGGAGATATTGCGTGTCATAACAATGCAACTAAATTATCTTACTATATTTTTAATTTGAGATTTCGTTGTTCTGTAGATTATGTATCCAAATATGACAGTTATTTACTTAACAAATAATCAACAATTTAAAAGTATAACATTTCTGTAGCAAATATAATTTTTACTCATGCCTAATTCTTTAATCTGTATTATCTTTATAAGTTTACTTTTTAATTATAAAAGAATAGTTTTAATCTAGGTTAAATATATGTATAACTAAATGATTGTTTAGAATTATCTTAATCTTTATTCATTAGAATAAAAAAATATTATTTTCTAAAAAAAATAATTTCAAATATGAAAATAGGTTACTATAAACTTTTGAAAGTTTTAAAAAATACATTCACTACAATTTTAATTATATACTGGTTAAGTTTTCAGTATTATTTTCTGTGGCCACTTTTCGTGTCTATTATTTTGAGTACCGGAACTCATCGCCGTATTTTGTATTACATGAGCAGTTAAATATATTCATACGAATATAAATCGAACCCACAACCAACCACAGTCACACCACTGCCTCACGGTGGTTTCTTAAGCAAATTAAAAGTATTTTAATATTGATTATATATGTTATTCTTATATTTCAGGTAGAACCAATTAAAACAATGAGAAATAACATAGATGTTACAAAACAAGATGGCTTCATTTTCCGTTCAAGGAACTCAGCTCTTGCTAATCTAAAATCTAAGTTTTAAATCCTATTTAATATTCAAGAGGTATTTCATGTGTTCAGTTTAATATTAAACTAAACTACTAATTAAAATTAATTTCATATTGGATCTCATTTAGATTAGCTTTAATTTATATTTTTAAGTGTGTTTAGTCTTTAGTAATATTTAGTATCTGCTCTGGTTTTAAGTAGTGGAGTGTAATAAAATTTAAAAAAATATATATTTATTTAAATCCTAATATTATGCGTGAATAAATTATATTAAATTATATACATTTTCGTGTATTTCTATTTAATTTTAACGATTTGCCTTTCAATTTGTCCTTATTATTCTTTCAATGTGAATGTTTGTTTTAAATTATACTTTTTTAGCTAACTTTTTTATTATGATAAAGTACTTTTACAAAGCAGCTTTGTTACAGTTTTGCAGAAAAATAACATTAATGAATAATGTAATAAAAGGATATAATAATTATAAACCTATTTACCTAAGCTTAATTACAAATTTTTACTCTTCAAACAAATTATATGAACATAATACATTAGAAATAAAACACAAATATATAAGTAATAGAATCATTATAATTAATATCTACAATAATTATTTAATTAGATTTGTAAAAATATCATTTCACATTGAAAACATTACGTATATTTAATATTATGCTAGTAAATGTACAATAATTTAAACTTTTACATTATTAAATAATATTATTGTCAGCGAGTATTGGGTGTTGCTATCCTTTTTTATTACTTAGAATAAGAAAGAGATAGCTATTTGAACTTAGCAAAATACATGTATACTCGTATATAAAATATACTTTTCTTGTGTTAGTTATTATAAAAGTGTGGTTTAAAAGATATTTTTGAAAATTTATTAGAAAAAAAATATAATGCTATGATGCAAAAGTCTATTTCAATTTGAATATGAAAAATATTTCAATAAAATTTCAGTCGAGAGAGACGAGTTCAATGGTGACTATAAAAATATATGAAGATTGGATCAAAAGTTCCACTATGTATTTTTAGTATATAAAGAAGTTTAGGTATTATACAAATAATATTTTAATCTGCATAATAAAAAAGCTTACTTGAAAATATTCATTAAAAGAACAGACTTCAATCACACCACATAAAGCCACAAAAATACTCACAACTAAAACACAAAACTGACAATAAAAACGGCAAGAACAAAAAAAATATTTACAGAAGCATTTTCTTTATAAAATATAAATAAATTACACTAACAAATTTGGTATTCACAGTTCTATGGTTTTGTGTTGATTTATATTCTTCATGTTTTTGTTGCACATGTCCAACTCAAGCCTCAGACCGTCGATCTCAGCTTCTAAATTACGCGACTTCTTAAACATTTGGACATAATTTAACTGCAATTGTTTCTGATATCTTAGCACTTTATCCTTTTCCTCCGACCATTTTCGTCTTTCATTATTGAATTGGGCTTCTTTGTTTAGCATTTCCGTTTTAAGTCTGTCTATAATGGCGGAGTGACAGCTGTCATTGCAATCGGGTAATTCACCGTTTAGTCTTTGTACTTCAGCGTCTTCTAAAGCACTATCGTTGGAACTCCAATGATATTCGTTATTTTTACAATTATATATCCCTCTCATTGTTCTCCCACATTCTATTCCTTCGTAACCACTCAAAGAAACGTCAGATAGCTCTTGTCTTAACTCTTTTATTTCGGTTTTAAGTTTTTCCACCTCGATTTTATTATTCTCTTTAAACTTCGACGTTTCTGAGATATTTTCCGACAAATTAGCGTTAAGTCTGTCTATTTCCGCTTGAAGTCTTTTTAGTGTTTTGTCTTTTTCGTCGGATTCGTTGCGTAGTTTGACCATTTCTTTGTCTCTTTTGTCGAGTGTCTCTCTCAATTGGCGACAGTCGGCTTTCAGTGTTAGATATTCGTGGCCTTTTGCTGTTTGTTCGTTCTGGAATGAGAAGAGGATCATATTATATTTTATTGAAAATTATAAATAAACTGAAACATAAGTATTGTCAGAAGCGTCTTAAAGGGAATTGAGTGTCTTGACACTAAGTTTTCACATTCCCTCTGCCTACCCTGCTATGGGCGGAAAACGTCGAGAAGCTAATAATAAACAACGTAAGTTCTGATGAAAGTGGGGCTAATATTAAGTGGGGCAATATATTTTGGTGTGTGCAGAATATCCTAATAATTTTTTATCTGTTTGGAGCGCCAATAGGTCCTTTCAGTCTTATATATTTTTATTTACAAGTATTTTTTACCAAATGTTATCTTCATGCTCCTAATTTTTAAAAGTAGCAATATCCTGACTTACCAATTCACAATGTTGCTTTTTAATAGAAAAGGAATGGGTTGATATTGTAATTTGCTTTAACTCATTGACTTTAACAATATATATATCAATACACATATTTACTCAGTTATATACAAAGTTATGGGTTCGATTCCTATTTCGAACTATGATTACTTTGCCTTGTGTTAATTAAACAAGGCAACGATACTCTTTGTTTACCATCACAAGAAGACGAAAGACATGTGAATACAATAACAATAATTTTTACTCGATTATACTACTGATGAAAATAATAATTTATATGCAACTAATTCATTTAAAAGCAGAAAAAAATACAAACCTGAGCATCCTTCAACTGCGTCTTCAACAACGCGATTTCTCCTGCCCTCTGACACAAGCTCCACTCGGTGTCTTCCAATCTCTGCCTCAACAAGGCACGATCTCTTCGAACTCTTGCTAGCTCCGCTTCTCTCTCGTCGCGGCGCGTGTGAGTGTAGTTTTGTAGGAGTCGCGGCGCGCGCAGTCGGACCTCACTGCGGATACTACTGATTGTATTGATACTATTGACTATTTTTACTACTATTTATACTAATCATATTCATAAAAATGTAAAAAAAACAGTTCTCTCGTAAAGCAAGGTAGACAGAAGGAACTTAATGTTAAGTACCACGTATCGTCCATTTTTAGGACACTGCTGAGAAATGAAAATGATTTCAATATAAACATCGTCTGAGTGGAGATTGCACCTACAACTATAGCAGTTTAAGTCAGACATTGTCCTACTGCGCCACGACGTATTTTAACTTAGTTTATACTCGTACTAATCAGGGGGTCCACAGGTATAGCTTGGTAGATAGAGGGAACCTAGTATTTAGACACTCTGTTCCCCATTTCCCGCCGGATTCTGAAGGCGTTGCGTTTTGAGTGGCTGAACTCACACCGCGTTTTGCCTCGACATAAAAGCGAAGAAATTAAAATATAAATTTAAATAAATATTTTATTTCCTCGGGTGGGGATCGAACCCANAAAAAAATATAATGCTATGATGCAAAAGTCTATTTCAATTTGAATATGAAAAATATTTCAATAAAATTTCAGTCGAGAGAGACGAGTTCAACGGTGACTATAAAAATATATGAAGATTGGATCAAAAGTTCCACTATGTATTTTTAGTATATAAAGAAGTTTAGGTATTATACAAATAATATTTTAATCTGCATAATAAAAAAGCTTACTTGAAAATATTCATTAAAAGAACAGACTTCAATCACACCACATAAAGCCACAAAAATACTCACAACTAAAACACAAAACTGACAATAAAAACGGCAAGAACAAAAAAAATATTTACAGAAGCATTTTCTTTATAAAATATAAATAAATTACACTAACAAATTTGGTATTCACAGTTCTATGGTTTTGTGTTGATTTATATTCTTCATGTTTTTGTTGCACATGTCCAACTCAAGCCTGAGACCGTCGATCTCAGCTTCTAAATTACGCGACTTCTTAAACATTTGGACATAATTTAACTGCAATTGTTTCTGATATCTTAGCACTTTATCCTTTTCCTCCGACCATTTTCGTCTTTCGTTGTTGAATTGGGCTTCTTTGTTTAGCATTTCCGTTTTTAGTCTGTCTATAATGGCGGAGTGACAGCTGTCATTGCAATCGGGTAATTCACCATTTAGTCTCTGTACTTCGGCGTCTTCTAAAGCACTATCGTTGGAACTCCAATGATATTCGTTATTTTTACAATTATATATCCCTCTCATTGTTCTTCCACATTCGATTCCTTCGTAACCACTCAAAGAAACGTCAGAGAGCTCTTGTCTTAACTCTTTTATTTCGGTTTTAAGTTTTTCCACCTCGATTTTATTATTCTCTTTAAATTTCGACGTTTCTGAGATATTTTCCGACAAATTAGCGTTAAGTCTGTCTATTTCAGCTTGAAGTCTTTTTAGTGTTTTGTCTTTTTCGTCGGATTCGTTGCGTAGTTTGACCATTTCTTTGTCTCTTTTGTCGAGTGTCTCTCTTAATTGGCGACAGTCGGCTTTCAGTGTTAGATATTCGTGGCCTTTTGCTGTTTGTTCGTTCTGGAAAGAGAAAACAGTGATATTAGTTTTTGTTGGAAATTATAAATAAACTGAAACAAGTATTGTCGGATGTAGACACTTCCGACAACACTTGTTTGGGAATGGGAAAATGGGAACTGAGTGACTTAACACTAGGTTTCCACGTAGGTACCTGCCTACCTCTTTATGTATACAATACAGGGAGAAGGTAATAAAAATTAAAATAAGTTGTCATGAAAGTGGTGGTTTTATTTGAAGGTGCAGTAGATCGTTTCAATCTTATATATTTTTAATTTACAAGTAACATTTTTACCAAGTGTTACCTTATTTTACCTTCATGCGCCTAATACTTAAAAGGAGCAATATTCTAACTTGTCAATTCACGATGTTACTTTTTTTATAGAAGCAGAAGGGGTTCATATTGTAATGTTCTTTAACTCATTTATTTAAATTATAATTAGGTAGTGTAATTAAGTAGTGTGATTGGTTTGATTTCTATTTCGGACATGTGTGAATACAAGAAGATAAACGGTACTCTTTGCTTACCATGACAAAACGAAACACACGTGAATACAATAACTCAGACTACTAACTACTCAGTTGTGTATACTACTGACGAAAATAATTATTTATATGCAATTAATTCATTTAAAAATAGAAAGAAAATCCAAACCTGAGCATCCTTCAACTGCGTTTTCAACAACGCGATTTCTCCTGCCCTCTGACACAAGCTCCACTCAGTGTCTTCCAGTCTCTGCCTCAACAAGGCACGATCTCTTCTAACTCTTGCTAGCTCCGCTTCTCTCTCGTCGCGGCGCGTGTGAGTTGTGTAGTTTTGTAGGAGTCGCGGCGCGCGCAGTCGGACCTCACTGCGGATACTACTGATTGTATTGATACTAATTGACTATTTTTACAACTATTTATAGTTTTTATTCTACTAACTATTTATACTATGAACTCACACCGCGTTTTGAAAATTATTAAAATGAAAATATAAATTTAAATAAATATTTTATTTCGTCGAGTGGGGATCGAATCCAGAATCAGCCGCGTTTACAGTTAAACTCTTGTGCCTCTTCTCTACGTCTGGCATCAGTGGAACTATTTTAAAATATAGAGAATCAATTAAATCAAGTAATATAATGCGCTAAACCAAAAATATTTGAAATTGTTTCGAATTCAAATTGCATAGAATGTAAAATAAAACCATTCGTTTTTTCAAACTTGGCAGAATTTTTGCTGAATATGCACTACGTTTCCGTTTCTAACCATACAATTATTTTTGGATTTAAGAAATATTTATCTATTTTAAGTAAGTACCTACGGGTTCTCGACCAATACCTACAGGGTTTTATTTCTTCGTTATATTTACATAATACGTACTAGAGAAGGAAAAGGAAAATTCATTGAAATAGTCAATAGTTTCATAAAAATATAAAATATGTGCATTAAAAAATATGTATAAATAATAACATAAATGATTTATGATATTTTTAGCCTTCCTTTCCAAGATTATGAACGCATTTTACGGAACGATTACCAAGTAAGTCACGACATTCTAATGGAACTATATTTTTATACATAATGTCAATTATTTAAGGCTGTTCTAGTTTCTTTTATGAATAACAAAAAGAGAGCTTAATGCTGGAGCACGCTATAATGAAACATATTATTAATTGAAATCAAAAGTACGTACGTACGTAAGTAGGTAGTTTTAAAGAGTTTTAGTGAATTAAAGAGTTAAAGAGGAGGCCAGTCGTGGCGAAGGGAAACAAGTGTGTGATGGTTAGCGCGACTGGTTGTAGGTTCGATCTCCACTCAAGAATTTAAATTCTTCTGCCACATGCAATGTCCCCAGACTTCGGCGGAAAATGGGGAATGGAGTGTATAAACACCAGGTACCCACCCTGCTGCGTGCGGGTATGCATTGAAAACTGATATATAAAATTCAGATGCTAATTAAGTATTTATATAAACTTTTGGTCACCAAGTTCTCACCGTTCAAAATAATAAACAAACGAAAATCTAGCATATTTACCTATAGTCATGATGGTCGCGCTCCAACTCCGCGACGCCGGAGTCAGCGGGCGAGGGCGCGGGCGCGGGCTCTTTGAACTCTGAACCTAGACCGGAACTGGATTTCGTCCTGGAATACATAATGAGACAAATTAGGTAAAATAATTATATTATACTTATTCTATTTTTTGTGACTCTATATGGCGTAACACAACGCCGTGTTCTACCATCCCAGATTAAAATATTTTTACGAATATTGCCATAAGCAAAATTTCAACCCACAAGCAGTGCACGATTAGTCAGGCGCGTCCTGTTTTAAATTTCAAATTTTAATTTAGATTTGACATTTTATTTAACAAGATTGATTTTTATTACCATTCCAAATAAGGATATAATTTAAAGCTCAATCATAAAATCGTTCAGTGGGACAATCAACTCAAAAAAAAAAGACTAAATTATTGCAAAAAGATTAGCAATAAGAATTAAAAATAAAATGCTATTTCGTAATGGCGCCATTTATTTAATCGAATATTTTTTTTAACAAAGACCACAGGTTCGAATCAATTCAGTTATCGCAGAAAGATAATATCTATAAATTGTCCCTAATTGAAATTGCCATTCAAAATGTATTGGATAATATAATATGATAGAGTGCAAATGATTATGCTAATAGAATATTATCTATTAATAATTTGGAAATAAACTTTTATAGTTGTATCACAACATTCGATATTGAGTGAATGTGCGTGGGCTTTCGTTATTGAGTTCATTGTATTGTAATTTAGTATTGATAATAAAATTTATATTAAGATATCATTTTATATTAAATGACGCTAATGTTACTTCGATTCTTGTGCAAATTAAAGGTTTCTTTTAAATTTATTTATTTATATTCTTTATTGCACAAAAAAAAATGTACAATAGGCGGGCTTAACGTTAACAAGCATTTTCTACCAGCCAACCTGTCATGTGGGAGAACAAAATGTGTAGGTGTGCAAAAATTAAAAATTAACAAATAATTAAATTTATCATGGCAATTTAACAGCAAAAAAGCTAATTTGACTTATTAGTAAACCTTTATAAATAATTGAAATAAAAAAAATGTATATATTATCGAAAATTTATAATTTTTTTTATTAAATAGGCACATACAAAAATTTTTTCCGAGACTTTTACTATCAGAATTAATATTTCAAAAATTATTACTTGTATTAGTATAATATTTGTATTAATATAATTTCTTTTTTAATAAAGTTTAATAAAAAAATATCACTAACGGCGACAAATTGCTCCAATCTAAAATAAGGCGTCAATATTTAAAATGAACAAACATACCTTAAAGTAACTACAAAATATTATACGAACAACACTTTATTTACACTTTAACTGTTTACATTTATTATGATTATCTTAATAATATCAGTACAAAGATTCGCGCGTACGATTTTAATCTCAAGGTATAAGACCATATAAGGAGCGTTAAATATTTTATTACTTCTGCACTTTCGGCTTTCCTTTACAAGTCTCTTTATATTTAGGGGTACCACTTAATTTCTATAAGCGAGTGCCAAATCACCTTTTATGTGACGTTTAATTCGATTCGTAATTATCCTCATCAAAGGAGTTATTTCTTAAATTACTTTTTTTTAGCTTCACGTTTTATCTTGTTCATAGCATATAAGCAGAGAGCCTAGTGTTAAGACACTCCAATTCCTATTAACACCCGTTCCCCGCTTCCGCCGAATTCTGGAGGCATTGCGTGTTGAGTAGTGGAACTCT
>JAKRZM010000245.1:239793-251152 GCA_036379175.1 Heliconius cydno galanthus
ATCTATTATAACAAGAAGAAGACGATTAACATATGTTGAAGCAATTCCTATTTAATATTAATATTTCGCTTAACATACTAACAAAGAAATAGGCCATTCATATACTTATTTCCTTTAAAGAAAACTTCCGTTTCCGTAAATGTTATTTTTATACTTTATCACTATTATAAAAGATTTGAACCGGGAACGGAAGCCATTAAATTACAATATAAAAATTCTGATAATATTTTGCTGTTTCATAACAAAATTTTGTTATAGTGTTTTAATTGCATTGTTTTAAAATTTAAGTTATATAAAAAGTTTTCTATGTCAATTACGAAAATCTTAGATACTACATTTGATATTTGTAGTTTTATAACACGAAAATATATTTTATATATATTTTGTCTTTTTTCTTAATATCTCATTGTTTTTGTTTGATTGATTGATGATTTTTATCTTTTGCTATATTGAGCAATACTTAGGTATGACTTGAAATATTAATTTTATGGCTTACCTAAGTATTGCAGTCTTTTATCACTTTTCACCTATTTAGATTTCCGAATGGGACTTGAACCCTCAACTATTACCATTATTGAGGCAATTGCTTCACAATCGGTTCAATATTTTGCAATCAAATTTCGAATTGCAGCCAAGTTGCGAAAGAGCGCTATTACAATTTTAATTATCCGTTTCATGCAAATCAAAGGCCATGGACCGTAGTTCCTGACCATCTGACCAGTACTCTATTGTTTTCCCTTTGCAGCCTCCGGTTAAACTTTATTAGTATTCTAAATAAGGCGTGTGGATATAACCTACATGCTTTATATGTGCGCTAGCTAAAGTAGAGATTTATAAATAGTTGTATAATTTAGGAATATATGTATAGGTAAAAAATATATATATGAAGAGAGGAGAACGGAGTTATGAATCACTAGGCTTCTTATTTATTCCCCTGAAGGTACAAGTATGATATTAATTGCATTTTACTATGTTTACTTTTTGCTAAAAAGATTTTCTAGGTAACATTACCTATGGACACTAAGCAGTACCCTTCAGCAATACAAACAAAAGTCAATAACAATAAAAAACTTATTAAAATCAAAACTAATTAATAAAAACGATTTCTATACATTTATTTTAACCATTGACTCTCGATGCTTTTACTTGCATACATACAATATACAGCTTATACAGAATGTTTCATAAAGGAACATCTGTCCCTTTATTTGGAACTCAACACTCTGATCCCTTCGCATAAATTACGGGCGCTACTTTTAGATGGGAAGGGCACGTGTAGACCACGTGTCTGAGTGGCATATTGGATTATGCTTAATGGTTATTAACCGATATTTTTTCAACTAGCCTCTAGCTCGCGGCTTCGTCCGCTTGTACTATACAACTTTCATGATCTAATAAAATTGTTATTTCAATAAAAAAATTGAAACATTATTATTGCTTGCGATTCTTTATATTGGCTTAATTTTCTTATTTATGAACCAATTGAAATAAAAGAAGCACTAAATATTAAGGAAAGTTTGTCAAAATACAACAGCAAAAAACTGCATTTAAATCGGTTAAGTCTTTTCTGAAATTAGCTCGAACAAACGCACAGACAAACAGTGTTGTGTGGTAAATGTATTTTGGTAATGGAAAAAGTAGTGTTTTAACACTGGGTTCCCCACAGCAAAAAAATGTGATAAAAGACAATTATTACTAACTTATCGATTTTTATTAGGGCGAAACTACAGAATAAGAGTATTATGGAAAACGTGTATATTAAAAGAACGAAATTCTTCAAATCGGTACACTTAAAAAGAAAACGAATTGTGCAATTGGCCGAAACATGACAAACAGTAAAACCTATATCAAGTATCAGGAAACATTGTGCAACACTAAAGGAAACGTATTGTGTGCACTTGATAATAGAATCAGAGACTTCTATTTTTGTATTTACTGGTATTGTTTTTAATTTTCTGAAGACAGAGTGAATTTTATTTCAAGATTAGCATGTTTAGTGACGAGACTTAACGCCGCGTCCTGTCTTAAAAGAACGGAAAAATGACAATATTTATCCCTTTTAATGAGATGGCCTATATTTGTATTATACTCTATTGCTTATACCTTCTAAATAGACAAACTTCAGCAAAACAGCCAAATATACGTAATTACCTACCCGGAAGAACTTGTCTAAGATACGTACGTTACTATAGAAAAAATGTTATAGCACGTATTTGATATCTTTATTAAATAGGCCTATAAAATTTCATTAGTAGAACGTGTTATAAAAGTGCATAAAAGCATTAAGTCAGCCTGCGTAAAATATTATTGCATACAATTTGTTGAAAACTATTATTTATAATAATTACTATAAATAATAGTTTTCAACATAATATAATAAATTACAGATTATAAACGATAAAATACATTTCTTAGGTATGTTTACACGGTGGTTGTGGTTCGATTCCCGCTCTGGGATTAATATTTTCATTCCCTCGCTCTGCTAACAAAGCACACATATTATTTATTTATATCAGAAACGTAAATGCTTTTATGCATCTTAAATTTGTTTCTAAAGAAATACTTATACATACGAATTATAAAATCGATAATCGTTTATTCACTAGAAGGGAAGCCTTACAATGCATATGTAAATAACCAAGACGATGTCCGTCTGAATACATTTTAAGGTCAAGAGCTCAAATATACAACCAAATCAATGGTGACTTAAATATTATGATTATTTCTTAATGAATAATATACATATAATAATTGTAAATATTTAAGAAATAGAAAAGGTATATTTTATTGAAGCGTGAAAACGTGTGAGTATGTGAAGCATATTTGTTCTTCTGTGACAGAAGCATTTACCTTATTTTTGATATAAAAGGATATAACAATTATTTAAAATAGTCAACATTAACACAATGACCACAAACATTATGACTAAAAAAATCAAGACAACCAAATAAAAATATTTTTACATATAAATGTTTATATGAATGTTATTTAGCTATCGTGTATTGTCCACTATTGTCTCTACATGCAGAATGACTTACAACTTTGACAAATCTCTAACGCGATGGTAGTAAAGTTGAAAATATACAAACTGACGTCGTGCTCACTGTAGCATTGTCACGTGAAAGCCATTATAATTATTTTTTCGTGCCTAACGNATTGTAAATATTTAAGAAATAGAAAAAGTATATTTTATTGAAGCGTGAAAACGTATGAGTATGTGAAGCATATTTGGTCTTTAGACAATATTTCTTCTGTGACAGAAGCATTTACCTTATTTTTGATATAAAAGGATATAACAATTATTTAAAATAGTCAACATTAATACAATGACCACAAACATTATGACTAAAAAAATGAAGACAACCAAATAAAAATATTTTTACATATAAATGTTTATATGAATGTTATTTAGCTATCGTGTATTGTCCACTATTGTCTCTACATGCAGAATGACTTACAACTTTGACAAATCTCTAACGCGATGGTAGTAAAGTTGAAAATATACAAACTGACGTCGTGCTCACTGTAGCATTGTCACGTGAAAGCCATTATAATTATTTTTTCGTGCCTAACGCGTAGCTATGTCTCTACAAATGGACATTTCGTATAAGAATTTAAGCTTACAATGTTAATATCGGGGAGAAAACTTATATGATTTAAGTTTTCTTGATAATGAAAATAGAGAGAATCAATGTAAACAGAAGGGCACAGGGTATGCGGCGATGAGTCACAGCCCTCCCGCGGAGGACCTCCCCTATTCTTTCAATGATCCTCAAAAGGAATACAGATTTTGCTAGTAATTTGATAAATAAATTAATCTATTTATAATTAAGTGAAAATTAAGAAGAATAGCATAAATGCTTAATAATTAGACAATATAAAACCATTAAATCTACGAAACTCACCTATACATTGTAATAGTCCAAAAAAATATAAAAAATCACATCACAAAATCACAAACACTGCTATAAATCCAATATATCATACATTTCACTACTTCTACTTTAAAAAAACTGTGTTTTCAAATAAAAAAACACGTTAAAATATAGCAACTGTATGTACGTTTGAAGCGACGTAACCACGCAATGCTCTATGTGTGAATGCGCGCGCGTGCCGTATCGGGCCGCTAAGACGGCGCATCTATTAAAATAATTGTCGTACTTCGAATTAGCTGGCTGCTCTAATAATTGCTTAATGATAGTTAATTTTAAATCGACTTTCTGAAGGAAAACTCAGTTTCTTTACGATGTCACCGAATAAGGAATTTACTCATTAAATCGCATGTGTGCTTTGGGATTTATAAATAACTATTAGTATTAGTCACAAGAATTTTGCATTTGGATTGTATGTGTCATTACTGCAATTTTATTTACCTTTTTTATATTCAAAGCATAGTCGCAGTTACTAATTGTGTTACTGTCGTAAACAGGATGAAGTGATCTCTTTTCGAACTAATATATAAATTTATATTTCCATTTCTTCGCTCTGGTGTCGAGGTAAAGCGCGGCGTTGAGTTCTGCTACTCAACACGCCAACATGCCTCCAGAATTCGCAAGAAAGTGGGGAACGGAGTGTATTAACACTAGGTTCCCTCTGCCTACCTTGCTGCATACAGCGTGAAGCTAATTTGATTTGATTTTGAAAATTATTATGTATAAGTAGCATTTACAGTCTTTAAAATTAATCCACATCCAATATATTTTCTTTCTAACTTAAATAAGAAAAAATGGAATAAGAAAAAATGAAAAAAAATGGAATCTGCCACTTATTTTCTTTACCAACGAAACAAAACGAAAGTGTTTTACATGTCTACACAGCGTCATATTACCCCCACCGGCGCGGGCTTTCGGGATTCACAAACGCTCGCGCGAGAGTCGAGTACGAGCAGACGAGCACTAATCATTTTAATTAAACGACTAATAATTGCCCAAGTCATTGACACGTGGGTGGTTTGTTTTATTTAATACTTTTAATATGTAATGCGGGGTGGGACGTCCTAGTTAACCTACCAATAGATGTTGTTATACCAATAAAAAGTTTAAGTTGAATCAAAAAACCTTCAATGGTATCTAGGTATCTATCTATTTATAAGTTGTTAACATATTTTTAAAACATTTTCGTATTTGCAAAAATAAATCTATCATACAATATAGATTTGTGCACAACTACTAGTAAAAAGCACCCTGCGAAACGAGAAAGATAAGAAAAAGAAGTCAAATTAATATCTACTCAAGATTTTTTTTATATTGTACTGTATCTATACTAATATAATAAAGCGGAAGAGTTTGTTTGTTTGTTTGTTTGTTTGAACGCTAAGATCTCTGGATCTACNGAGTAAGTAGGATTAATGCTCAATATTCTTCCACGCAATTATGGAAATTGACTGGTTCGGTAGTGTTTTATGATACTTGTTACAAACTGGGACAATACAGATTGTAAATCAATAGTAAGATTTGCTACTTTCTTCATAGTTTATTAACGTGACGAAAATCTATGCCTATTCATAGAGTGTGTTTGGACCAGTGCTTTGTAGGACGTAGGTATAAATCAAGATTGTACTTTGACAAGATTGACTCTAATAATGTCACGTTGCCCCCTATTTTCTGTTTAGTTCCGTAAGACACTAACAACAACAATAACACTACAATGGCCTAACATTTTTACTGTCAGATATTAATCAAATTGATTTTCATTGAAATTTTATTTTAATATTCAAAATATTTTGATACATGATATTTGATTATACTTTATATTATTGTTTAATAAATAGTGACATTTTTACGGCTATCACATAAAATCGTTTAAGATATAAAATCGATATAAAAATCTTCGTCTGTCATAATGAAACTAAAATTTTAATCATTAAAATAAAATAGCAAATAAATCATCTTTTTGCCAGATTTTTCTTGAGATTTAAATTCACGATAGTATTTTACATATAATCTACTTAACTTGCCAACAAAATTGAATACAACAACGACTAAACTATGCGATTCAAAGTATAATAATATTATGTCTAATCAATATTAATTCCGTACAAAATGTGCGGACGACATTCCGACACACGCGTTAAGTTCCCGGTAACCAATATATGCCGTGCAATCGCTGTCTGTGACGATTTAACTGGTAACTCTATTCTTTTTTTTTTAGCTTCCTGCTGTATTCTATAGGGTAGGCAGAGAGAGGGAACCTAGTGTTAACTCCGTTCACCACTTTACGCTAAATTTGAGTACATAGCGTGTTGAGACCTTTACCTAGGAAATGAAAATATTATATACTTAATTCATTTATAATTAAATAATTCATTCCCTCAAATGAGAATCAAACACATAACCGTCATGTTTACATTAACACGCTCCCATTGCGTCATGGCGGCCTCCATTCTTATCATTTTATATCCATTTAAGGCGTGGGATTGTAGAGGATTCGTTAAGAATAATTTCGGTAGTTGAAACTTCACAGGAATACTTATATACAACTTACTTGGGATTCACAATGTGCTTTGCGGCTTTTATATAGGTATTTGTTTGAAAATCTTAGATTTAAAGTATGTTAAAAGATTAATTTATGTATATAATTTTTTTTTTTATAATATGTATGAGTTTTGACATTACTGTTGGTTCCGTTCTTTTTATTATGGCGTTCCGAGCGTGCTGACTGTTAGTTAAAAGGTTGAAAAATATAAAAGACAACTTATATATTGCTGGGCAGAATTAATTTAAAACTAAAAATACTAACTTTATTATATTTAATAACAATTATAAATTATATGTAATTTACTACTTTTTAAGGCTTTTTTACTTTAGGCGTTAGAATAACACACAGCAGGGTAGACAGTGTGAACCTGGGAACTTAGTGTTTAGACGCGTCGTTCTCATTAGGACACTTCGAGTAGAGGAGTCTCAACACCGGAGCGAATAAATGAAAATATTAAATATTTAATTTCCTCGAGTGTGAATCGAACCCAAAACCATATGCGTTTACAGTCACACGCATATGCACTTGCGCCACTAGTGGCCTTTATTAGTTGGCCTTAGATTATCTATTATACGTGTAACGACCGCACTACATCTCAGTTCTCGTTACGCGGGAGACGTTGATGGACCAGTTATGGCCCATTTCATACTTAATAAGCATCTATCGTTGCGAATATCCATTATGTGCAACATGACGTACATTGAAGATTACATTTTGATTAATAGGTACTATGTTTTATCTACTCAAATACTATTTTTTCGTAGTATTTGTAGAAAAATTACCGTATAAAATATGAATGTGGAGGCGACATTATTTTCCGTGAACATTAATTGTAGGTTCAAATACCGCAGAAAAGCTTTCTTATCAGACTTAAAAGAGGACATTATCAGATGGACTTTTATGTATGTCATATTTCCGAGAAACTAAATGTCATATCTAGATTATCCTTTTCGATTAAAATCATATACTCGTATATTCTAATTTAAGGAACCACTCAACTTTCATTAAAATCAGGACAGAAGTTTTTTAAAAAACGGCTATCCACACACTTCTGGAAACTTGTTCTTTTTCAATTAACAGATATTTAAAGTGGGCTTATTTTTTTAAATCACTTTTAATTCTTGTTTTATTTAAACAACGTAGGGCCCACTCCTCTAATAAATTATTGGAAAATGAAACAAAATAGCCTTATCACTCAACTGTATTTTTTACCAACATAAAGAAATAAAGAAAAGTAAATTACACAATCCATTGACACCAAGTTTCATTCATAAGTAAGTAAGCATGTTGTTTCACGTTTATTTTTGTCCCAGTTAATCTGAGTCACACGCAAGGCTACAGGTTAACATTGCTACTATAAAACTGTAAAAGCACGTACGCTAAAGTATTTTATATGTCAGTTCAGACGCCAAGAGCATTTGTTTCGCGAGTTTACAATGCCTTTAGCTCATAGCCGTGAGAACTGAGATGTTATGTTATTATTATTTGTACGCGCTTCCTTCTTGAAAATATAATTTTAATACAAAACACGTTAAACAGTTGTATATTTAAATTTTATTCACATACTTAGATATGTGTAAAGAATTATCCTAAACAGTTATTCAGAAAGGTATAAAATATAAATTCATTCATTCTGGAGTAGACAGTGGAACCTACTGCTAAGATACCTTCTTCTCCATCTTTCGACCAATTTTGCAAATATTGCAAGTTGAATAGCGGAACCTGAACTGGGACTTCGTCCTCTTACTAGAATTAGGAAATGACAACAGTTCCTTTACCCAAGCGGGAATTGAATCCACGAACGTCGTGTTGATAGTCAAACACCATGTCTCTGCATGCATATACAAGTTTATATGTTATATACCTATGCAATTTATTTATATTTCCTTAGTTTATAATATTAGGAGTTACTTAGTTAGAAGGCGCAGTATAGTCCGATAGGCGAATAGTCCGCCAGATCTAAATCTGGCGGACTATTATATCTACGTTTATATGTACGTACGTAAGGGATTATTTCCTTGGTATAAATTTAATTGAAGAATTAATCATTGTAAATGTAGTCTGACTTCTATATGTAAATAAATGTATGTAAAAATATTAAAAAAAGAAAAGAAAAAAGAAGTCATCAAAACAAATATATAGGCATAAAGTTTAATTATATTTATATTTTATGCAATATATCAAAGGAAAACTGGTATATTCAAATTATAATGGTATAATCTAAGCGAATTTGGGTGGGCGTAAGACATAAGATAGCTGATGACTCATTTGATTGAGATGAGTATTTTAAACTAACCATCGTATCCTATAGATAGATGATCTAAATTGATAGATGCGGGTAATAAAGACAAAGCAATTACTTATTACAGACATGCATAGGAGGTATTATTAAAAGTTATCTTTTTATTTGTTATCTCTTTCAATGTAATATAAGTGAGAAATTGAATTTACAATTTTGTAAATATGTGATTTTATATATTACTAATATCAGGTATATTCATTCATATACACAGGTACATGTATTTTTATACATATACATTTTTTATACTAAACACGTGTTCTTTCTCGAAAAAAATCTATTTTAATTCTTTTATTAGCTTCTTGCAAAAAAAGGGGAGAGAATCTAATGTTAACACACCAGCTAGCCTTCACTACACTTTTTGCTCAATTTTGACATACCGCGTAATACGTTTNTTTGTGACGTGCTGTGCGGTTAGAAAATTCGGCGGCAGGTAGCAGGTCAAATAGTTCCTCAGAACACTCACCATGATAAAGCGTACGTACGTAGCGGAACTCTACAGTAAGCTTTAGCGGAGCGAGAAAAGCGGAATAATTTAAATATAATCGATCTTCCAAGTTTGTACCGAGTTCAAAATTATATTTTCGCATTTGTAATTCAATTAAAATATTTGTACAATACAAGAATGTTAATATAATATTTTAATTTATATCACAAAAGATTAATAATATTATAATACATAAAAATGAATACTCACACGATAGCAGAGTGATGTCGCTGGTGTAGCGGAACGGACAGCGTGGGAGGCGGCAATGAGGACAGCGACGCGGGCTGTGGAGACCCACACCAGCGAGCCTCGCGTACGTCCGACGAACCTATGCCAAAATATATTGTTGATAAAAAATAAATATTGTGATTATAACCATAATAACAATATTAAGTGAAAATATACTTTAAGAACAAATGTATTTTCATCAGCTTGCAACTTTAGCTTTTCAGCTTTTTTCAGGTTCCATCAGAAATATAGTGAGTTGAGTGTGTGTTTCATGAGTGTTGTGAGTGTGTTGAGTAACAGAACTCAATGCCCCTTTATTTTACCAGAGCTTCATTTGTTCGAGACGGTTTTATTTGTTTTGGCACAGAAATTCATTATAATATATATAAAACGATAATAAGGATCTATCCAAACATAAATATTACTATAAACGTCAATATGTAATGTATTCACATTGGCATACAAAATCATTAACAATGATAGGCAACCGGCCAGCGCAGATGGATGGCTATCCTCGTCAGCATTAAATCAAATGCCAAATGACTTGAACGTTTACAGAATAATCTACATTAAGGTAAATTACTAATATATTCATAGTTTTCTTCTTATTATATTATATAGGTCGTGGGTTCGATTTCCACTCGAAAATATTAAATATTTAATATTTTCTTTTCTTCGCTCTGGTAATGAGGTCGAGCGCGGCATTGAATCCGTGGAAGGTGAGGAACAGAATTGTTTTAATGGGATCGGAATGTCTTAACACTAGATTTCCAGGTCTCCACTGCCTATCCTGCTACGAGCGGGATACTGCGTGAAGCTAAAAAAAAGAAGTATGCATACTTACTTCCATATGTCAATGCCATAAGCGAGGGAGGTCGACTAGCCAGCACCGGTGTGGACCCATACCGTTCCCCGCCAGCAGACAGACGCCCGCCAAGTGGCTTGAACGCGATCGGGCGAATTACCGATTTGCCCTGGAAATAACACAAACTATATGTTAATATATTAGGAAATCTTTTAAAATCCAATATTTGATTATTATCTATACTAATATAATAAAGCGGAAGAGTTTGATTGTTTGTTTGTTTGTTGGAACGCTAAGATCTCTGGATCTGGATCTACTGGTTCGATTTACTTTGTTTTTGTTTTGTATGAAAGCTGCATTCTTCAGAAGTGCTATAGACTATATAACATTACATTACACATATATACTAATAAATTAAAATACTTTCTAATTTAACATGCAATTTATTCTGCCATGCTAATAACAACGCGACATTTTGATATTCATCCTTATGAAAATAAATATAATAGTCACTTTTAGCATTTCATCTAGATTAAAATTATATTTCTATAGAAATTATATTCTTATATTTCAAGCAGGCGTAGCCGCGTCCGGGTCCGCTAGTTTTTCATAAATTGGTATTGTTTAAGGTCATCATTAACAAGCAGATAACGTTAAAAACAATTTAATAAAAATATTAATTGTTTCCGCCATTCTTTGTTTCGTGGCCTCCAAACGCCTTGTTAATTCACGATTGTTCATCATACGGCGTTCTTACTCTAATTTGATTGCAAGTTATATTTTTTAATAATAATAATAAAAAAAGATTAAGTAATTTCTCTTAAGCTATAAATATAGCTATAATAGCAATGGAATATTCAATTTTACATAAGGGCGGACATGAAGAGGTCACAGATTTAAAACCGTAAAGTTGATAATCTTATGTCAAATTGGGGACAAAAACCACCTCAAAAGGAAACAATCATAAAAAAGAATCATACATTTGTATATCTGTCAAAAGATAGCTAGCATTTGGTCTGGTCTCTTTCTTTACTTGCGTTTATTTTAAGCATTTTCAATATAA
>JAKRZM010000245.1:253337-278170 GCA_036379175.1 Heliconius cydno galanthus
CAGCTATGGCGTGAGATGTTCACCAATTAACCTATTGGCTCCTAATCTATTGTAATTTTGTTAATCTTGTGAGATTTATTGTAAAACTGTTATGTAAACGAGTAATAAGACATTGTAGAATATAAGTGTGACTTTTATTTAAACATCTCTGTTGCTTCAACGCCCACAAATGAATAGTAACAGCTAAGACCGCTTTGAGGCCCCATCTGATGCTTCTACATATATATTTAGTAGCAATATATTAGATATATGAAAGTGATCCTTGTTACTTGATTTATGACATTATTTCCTATTTGACATACGAATGTAATATCGTTTAAGATTTAGCCGAATAATAAAAATGTTGGAACAGGTCAACATAATATACAACAACAATAAAACGAGCACGAACAAGTTAATTATTCGCAGTCTAATAAAATTTAACGGTCAGTCGCATTTGAACAACTTTACTGACAATTAATTACTAATTAAAGATTTATATCCCGTTCCTATTTTGTGCATCGATACCTACTTTCTAATTCGATTCAATGAAATGCCTATAACTGTGTATGGCTTGTAAAGTTGTAGATATTTTAAATGTGTTACGAAGATTAAAACAATGGTATATTGTAGCTGGTTGACAAACGTTATAAAACTTGACAGATATGATTTTTCTTTGTATTTTTTCATGTCTTATGTTCTTCAAAAGTGCGTGACTCGAGTTCCCCTCCAAGAAATTAAATATGTAACATTTTCTATTCTTCGCTCTGGTGTCGAGGTAAAGCGCGTCGTTGAGCTCCGCCAACAAGCAATTCCTTCAGAATTCGGCAGAAAATGGGGAACGGAGTGTCTTAACACTTGGTTACCCAACTGTGCGGGATACATATTAATAATTGGAGGCATTAATGTATTAACAACTATACTTATAAAAAAGAAAAAACAATATTCTAAAATTTAAAAAAACATGAAAAGTTCGATAAATTTAATTTTCTTGTTTTTTTTTTAAGAAAGCTTTTTGAAAGTCAAAAACATTGAAACAGGGTCGATTAACGGAGTATATTATTGTTTTTTCTTATTTTGCAAAATTTTATCATCAGATAACAGTGTTATATATAAAAAAGTACCTTAAATAACAATAATACCGTTTCCTTTTTAATTAATTTAATCAATTTAATTAAAGAAAGCTTTTGGATATGTATCGAAAATTTACAAAATATATACGTAGTGGGTAATTATTTTGCAACTTTTACCCCACTATAAATTTGTTCTTGTAAATCCAATTACAGTAAAATGTTTTTTAATTCGTTTTTAACATTTAAAAATGCGCATTTGACCGTCGAAAATGGATAATAATAAACAAGACGTAGACTTTTAAGAGTGATAATATTCAATGAATTTCCTACAAAAGGCTTCGGAGCTTTAAAAGTCGTAAAGAAATCAATGAAGCGGAATGACGAGATTCGTTAAAAAAGAAATATCTTGCAGTCACCGATGTCGAACAAAATGAGATAGGAATTTCGAAACAAAAACTGAGATTGCACCGCGCACTGCAAAAGTATGGATGTGATGGCCCTCGAGCTAATGCTAATTACTTACTACTTGATTTTTTGTACATATATATTGTAGAAGTTTTAAAAGGAAATAAGCTATAATATACCCGTGCTTTAAATTAAGTAACCTTTTCACTTTTGGTTCATATTTTTTTTTTATATAAAAAATTGAAATATTTAAAGAATTATATTGGGAGAACAGCTTGTCTTAGATACATTTTCCTTAAGTTAGTATATAAGCGTGTAAAGGGTTGCGGTGTATATTCAAATAATTAAAGAGTAGTTAATAGCTTATAATTAAAAAAAAAGACTGAATAACAAACGTCATTTCATTAATAATGAGCACACATATTCTATGCTAGCGATCCGGACGCGGCTTCGCCTGCTTAAATTTAGATTAATTGTGGCTTATGCGTTATTCTGAGGTGTAGGCTATATTACTGAAAAGTTTCATTTAAATCCTTTCAAAAATATTTTGAGTGAAATTGAAACAAACATCCATACTTTTTGCACAGTTATAATTTTAAATAAAAAAAAGAAATAATAGGATAATAAATAAAGAATTGCTCTTATTTATACACTTTAATAGATTATAAATTTATCGAAAGGAAAACAAAGTTCTAAGAAAACTTTTTCTAGGCAAGAATGTGCTACAAAAACCGGGATGAGATTGAAAAAGGTAGAACCGCTACAGTACTAGTGTTACGACACAGTTAGCGACCTTGCTGATAACAACAGTTATTCAGTTTTTTACCTCAAAGCTGGTAGCGTTGCCAATTGAATAATTTTCAATTTTTCCTATGAACGAATTGAAGAAGTAATATTGAGTTTTTTATAGTATTTAGAGCTTAACTTATTAAGAGCTTTTAATGTAAAAAGCTCATTGGTCGTTTTTAATTTAAATGGTTGCTTACTAAGAAAACCGATTAATAATGATACGCTACTTAACTATTAGTTCTGTGCTTGGCGTAGCGTAAAGTATAGATATGATTAGTAAATTTAAGATTATAACCTATTATTAACTTTTATGATTAAGCAAAAGATACATAAAATAAAGAAGCAAGTGCTGTCTTCTGCAAGCTTCTGCTGTCAAGTGTGAAGACCCAAAAACAATGGTTAGATTGGGTTATTACTATATTTTAGTAACATTTATATTACAAAATATACAAAAAATTACATTTACTTCCTCATTCATTATCCTACGTACCATCCTTTAGAGTAAAGACATAGCAGCTTAAACCATCGCACATTAAAGTTAAAATTACATACTAATACTTATTACCTTTCATTAACATTTCATTACAATTTGCTTTGGTACTTACAGTCAACGAGCTTAATGGATATTGATAAATAACAGCAAAAAGCAATTTTCTAGTCTAATAAGTAGCGATGGCCAGCTAAGCTTAGATTAATGCTAAAATCAGTAAACGTCTGTGTAATTAGCTGACCGTGGAGGTGGCTTGTATCAGCTGATGATCGATCATCTTTTAATGTCTTAGCGAGGTGAAACGCCTAGGCTGGACTTTAAGACATTTAAATATAGTGAGGAATTTGGGGATTATTGCAAAAATAAAACGCAAAATATATATTTTTTTACTGTATATTAATAGCTTTACGATTAAATAAACGGAGTGTTAAGACATTACTTTTTCCGCTTTCTGAACGAATTAGAGACATTAAAATTTATTAAATATGGAGTTATTTAATAAGGAATTCTNGTGGTTTGTATCAGGTGATGATCGATCATCTTTTAATGTCTTAGCGAGGTGAAACGCCTAGGCTGGACTTTAAGATATTTAAATATAGTGAGGAATTTGGGGATTATTGCAAAAATAAAACGCAAAATATATATTTTTTACTGTATATTAATAGCTTTACGATTAAATAAACGGAGTGTTAAGACATTACTTTTTCCGCTTTCTGAACGAATTAGAGACATTAAAATTTATTAAATATGGAGTTATTTAATAAGGAATTCTACCTACCTACTAGAACTCAAAGCACGACATTCTATTATATCACTTAACGTGAAATGAGAGTCGAATGCTAAAAGCAAGCCGTTAAGAACATGTGCCTTGAAAGAATCTAGTATAGAATATTATTAAAAGAATCTAGTATATAGCTACGCGGAAAAGAATTTATTTACCCAGACAAATTATGCTGAGGTAATCCTTTACCCAAATAAGGATAAAGAAGTAAATAATTACTTTCGAACGCTAATAAACAAGAAAGTAGCATTTATTAATAGTTCCATTAGTTCAGTGCGAACGGAATGATTGAGATTCGCATTAGATAACGAGTAATTATTAAGTCCAATAGTAATATTTCTTTGCTTTGCCTCCCGTACGCGCTATCGATAAAAGATGTAAATTACGTTGAGTGCAAATCTTTCAATTTACATTTATATGCAATATTTAATATATAAGTTTAATACGTATGTATAGGTGTAAATATAATTTACATTTCTTCTTATATATTTGTAGTAATTGTAATATTTTTTAATTCTTAACATTTCAAAATTTATTAAAGGATGTTTTAAATATATAAAATCATATAAAAACAAGAAATATATATGAGCTTTTAGATTTTATTCCAATTACAACTGACTAGGAAAAGAAAGCTTAGAGTTAAGACACTATTGTCCGTTTTCTGGCCAAATTTGAGATATTGCCTGTTGAGTGGCAGAATTCCGCATTTTGTCTTACCACAGCGAGGAAATAAAATATTTCCCCCTAACTTACAATTGAACCCACAACCACCTCATTTACAGTCAGTCACTATTCTACTTCGATGGTCTTGGATGAAATTTTGATAGCAAATATAATTAATACCAGAATTTATTAAAAAAATAATAATATAGAATGAGATTCTTAGATATCGCAACACATTCCCCAGTAGCAAATACATATCCACGTAGAGTAAACAACTCGCACATTTGTAGGTTATCCGTGTGAAAGCCTGGGTTATTGCAGATGTTTGTAAATCTAGATCATTTCATAGGTGAAAGCGTATTACTACAAATATAACGTCTATTGGTATTTAATTTTACTATAATACATTGCTGAGGCCGTCGCGGCGTATTGGGAGCGTGTGTCTATATATGGTATCGTTGTGGGTTCGATCCTCGGGGGAATTCATTATTTTTTTCTAGTAAGGTATACCGTTTTATATATATATATGTATTATACATAGCATAAATTTTATAAATATTAAACTATGCATACAAATAAATTAGTATATTACAAAGATATTTTTGTAACTTTTCAGGATTTCATTTGTTGAGTATACATTTTTACTTTTACATTTTTACTTTTCTACAGAGACGTTAAAAATTTTAAACATTCATACTAGGTCATGCCTTTACCTGTATAAAGTGAAAATTTAATTTACATTTACATAAGTTTACAAATAATAATAATTTTGGCCAAACTATGTGTCTGACATATTAAAATATAACAAACGATAAAGTTTATTAGTGCTTATCAAAAAAATTTACGTGAAACCTTATCAAAATTAAGTTGATAAGATTTACAGAAATATAAAGTTGCAGCAAATTTCTAATCAATTTTGAACATAAAATTTGAAATTATTACTATTACATAATTCTAACAAACAAACTATGAAATAATATATAATTATAAAGTAGTAATACAAAATATAAACATGTTTACACGGTCATTTCACATCATAACCTGACGTGGATTGCAGTCTGGTTCCGTAGACACTAATGAATGGGTAAGCAGTGACAGTTATTAGGGCTGGCCTACTGCTGCCACTGAATAGAATTATAGATTTTTTGTCCATTTTCTTTGATAATAATAAAATTTCAATTTGAATTTCAAGTAAATTTGTTTTATTATAGATTTTATACTAAGTTAAAACGTTCCGTAAGAAAAGCGTAAACTTTAACGTAATAAATGCATTTGAGGAAGCCGGAGATACTACTTTCTTTTAAAGTTCAAATATTCATATTAAACTTTAAATGTTTTATTTTTTAAGTTGACTCTATATCACACACATATAAGCGCAGGCAAAGGGAACCAGTGCCGCCACATAATACCCAACGCTTCCAGAATTCAGCTCAAGTCAACTGAAGAAGAAGAAGAAATGAAAATATTAAATATTACATTTCCTCGAGTGTAAAACGACCCCACAACAGCGTTTACAGTCACGTGCTTGTGCCTCTGCGCCACGGCGGGCCTCACTTTTTAATATTAAATTTAACCAGTAATAAATATAGTGCAAGCCCTAGTATCAATCGTAGCATTAGAGTTACGTTGAAAGTGTTCGTAGTGGCAAGTAATCATAGTTTGCGTTCTGCGATTTAACATGTTCTACTCATATCCACGTACGAAGATAATAATGGCTGTTGAAAGTTTAAATATAATAATAAGACGAATTTACTTTCAATTACCACTACTGGATTATTGACACTTACATTTTTAATTAATATGGAAACATAATTGTATTTAACCTTGTGTTAATACACTCCGTACCACGTACGTTTACAACACATTCTGCAGGCATCGCGTGTTGAGTTGCGGAAGTCAATGCCGGGCTTTGCCTCGACACCAGAGCAAAGAAATAAAAATATTAAATATTTAATTTCCACGAGTGGAAATCGAACCCACAGCTGATTTTACGCCACGACCTCTACACAAATACATAATAGTCATATTATAAGTTTGTGTTGTATAAAGGCCTGTATAGTATATTGACATACTTATACATTCTGAAAACGAGACATAAAATTTACCCATATATATATGAAGTACTCAATCTATACGGTGAAATCGATCTTTTCAACAAAAGTAAACCACTGGGACCCTTCACTCGATTTCACAGTCGCCATCAAGAAATATAGACGCCGCATTTGTATGTAACGATGTTAGGTGGAGATACGCTGCTGCTGAACTCTATAAATTCTGAAAGTGTCCCTAACACAAATCACCTATAAAATATGTACACATCGTAAAAGATTCACAATGTTCAGAAATTTTACATTATATTAGCTATAAAAAAGGTTTCTTGAGGCTATTGTGGCTATTTCGAAGAACGTAGTGTCTCGACATTACGTTCTCCAATGTACTATGCCAAAAAATCGTAAAACTTGAGGATTTGCAAAATTTCTCCAAATTATATAGGTGAATATAATAAAAGCGACCTTCNCCCTTCACTCGATTTCACAGTCGCCATCAAGAAATATAGACGCCGCATTTGTATGTAACGATGTTAGGTGGAAACACGCTGCTGCTGAACTCTATAAATTCTGAAAGTGTCCCTAACACAAATCACCTATAAAATATGTAGTAGTCACAATGTTTAGAAATTTCACATTATATTAGTTATAAAAAAGTTTTCTTGAGGCTATTGTGGCTATTTCGAAGAACGTAGTGTCTCGACATTAGGTACTCCAATCTATTAAGCCAAAAAATCGTAAAACTTGAGGATTTGCAAAATTTCTCCAAATTATATAGGTGAATATAATAAAACGGACCTTCCTTTGTATTTCCACTGACACAGTTTCAACAATGTCAGTCTGTTATGCTGTATTTATGAGAGACGAGGTGCATCTCCAAGCGGATTTGCGGTCGACCCACATCGGCCACGATGGGTGGCTCCCGTGATTTATTACACGGCCGTATGGAATCGCCGCTTATGCTATTAGAAACTATTAGCCTTACCTGTTTTTCCATACGCCACTTTGACCGTTCAATTCATTTATCAATAAAGAATCAGGAACACAAGCGTGTGACTGTAAACCTGACGGGTTGTGGTTCAATTTCCACTCGAGGAAATGAAATATTGAATATTTTCACTTCTTCGCTCTAGTGTCGAGGAAAAGCGCGGCGTTTAGTTCCGCCATTCAACACGCAATACCTCCAGAATTTGGAGGAAAACGGTGAGCGGAGTGTAACAACACTAGGCTTCCTCTGCCTACTCAGCTACATGCGGGATACAGCGTGAAGCAAAAACTAGCGTAAAAAAAAACTATTTACAAACTTAAACCATAGAATATTGTGCGACTCACAAATTACAGAGCTTAGAACACTGTCGACTGTAAATGGCATATAAAAGTGATATGCGTCGATTGCTGTGCATTTATTGCTTTATTAGTACCGGCGTTTAGTCGCCATGAGATTACAGTTATAGTATTTAGATTTACTACATAAGGCCCTATGTTAGACAGTAGAATATCCAGTCTGGTTCCTCCGGGCTAAAGATATTCTAAATCGCCATTGAATAGCGTAAAGTGTGAGCTGAGGTATAATATGTCTTGTAATTCCATTTATAGTACATATTTATGGGCAAAGGAGATTAGAAACATTAAATATAGTTAGATGTAGCATCAACTGTATTGGTTACAGACTACAGTTGTAGTGTAGGTTGTTTCACGTGAATTATTTCCATTATGATTTGATATAGCTAATAATCTGTTTAAAATTTGACTGTAGAAGAAAACTTGGTACATTGAAAACCATTTCGTAAATTATTTGTTTATTATATACAAAAGCGCCATTGAGTGACAGAAATCAATCATCTCAATATAAAAAACACCAAAATGCGAATTCCCAAAAACTTTCCTCTCCAAATAAAAATATACACTTCCCACGGACGACCAGAGACCAGACTAACAAAATTCCAAATACGCATACGGCCTAAACGGCAAGTGATCTAAATTAAATGAACGTTTCGCGACACCTCGGGGCGTCTCCCACGCGCACCGCACGCGAGGACCACGTGTTTACCTATTACCCACTTATATTTGGCAAACGTAAGTGTTTTGTAACAGAAAGGGCCCGTGGCTGTATCCCATGCAATTATCTAAAATTATTTGGACTTATGGAGGCGTGGGCCTATGGTACACTGTATAATTCTTGCATAGTCATTATTAGGTTGTATGAAAGATAAGTGTTTATTTTATTTCTTTTATTTCAAATTCATGCTTTATCCTGCATGTAGCAGGGTAGATAGAGGGGGCCTAGTGTTAGGACACTCCACTCCCCAATTTCTGTCGAATTCTGGAAGCATTGTGTGTTGAGTGGCGGAACTCAACCCGCGCCTTTGTCTATCGATACCAGAGCGAAGCAAATGAAAATATTAAACATTTCAATTCCTCTAGCTAGAGGAAATCCAACCCACAGCCTGTCACGTTTACAGTCACACATTTGAGCCACTGCGCCACCGCTGGCCTCAAGACAAGTAGTCATATGCATTCAGATTGAACGAAAGTTTTGAAGTTATCACGCAGCTACAATTAAATGTGATGCTTATTATTTCAACAAGGATAAAAACATATTTTATTTATTTAGTAAGTGTGCATTTCTCAGTATAAAAATATTATTTTACTAAGCGAAAAGAAGTATCTGCAATACATGGCAAAAGGGATCAGAAAAAAAAGTATATGGATAAACACTTTTTAATTACTGTCACAAATGTTTACTTTTCATATGTCTCTTAATTGAAAAATAATAAAAATATGGACGCTGTGGTGATGTCCTTGCAAGTAACCCGAGTGTAAATTAAACATTCATATTATGCGTTACTTGTCGAATTCCGCCGAAATGAGATTTAATATATTTTTTCCGTCACTCTAAATCCCGCACACAGCAGGGAACCTAGAGTTAAGACACTCCGTCCCACATTTTTCGCAGACTTCTGGAGGCATTGCGTATTGAATGGCGTAACTCAACACTGCGCTTTATACAAATATTTAAAATTATTTTAGTCCTCAAAAAACAATCGATCTGATCAGATTATGCGGAAAGTCAACCCACAGGACATACAGAGATATTTAATGACATAAAAAGAAAAGAAAAAATAATATATTTAATATTTAAACATCTCAGCTCCGTAAAATCGATATGAATCACCAAATTGAATTCGTGCAATAAATAAAATTTCAATTAAACACATGTTTGTCGAAACATAATTCTTACAAACAACTCGAAATGGGGGGGGGTTAGCTGTAAAGAGCGTGGCGTCGTAAATTTAGATGATTACGATCAGAACAAGAGACTCTTGACTTGAGTAAAAGATCACGGAGGCACTTCCACAATTTACTTTTCGAATGTACGAGGATGTAGCACAGGCATTATGAATTATCCACACTTAGATGTAAATAAATAAATCAACTATTAGATTAGTTACGTTATATTAATATGTAATGTAAATTGTATAACGTAATTAGGACGAGTTTTACTCTATACAATAATTCTAAATCATTTCATTATTTTCCCTCGAATGAGTTACACAAAATGCAGCGTTGGGTTGCACCAGTCGTGGCACAGAGGCACAAGTTTGTGTCTGTAAACGTGACAGGTTGTGGGTTGGGGGAAAATAAATATTTAATATTTTCATGTCTTCGCTGCTGGTGTGTGGTGTTGTTGTGTTCCCTAAAGCCAGAATTCGTGGAAAAGTGGAGAGCGAAGTGTCTTACCACTAGGCATATAGAATAAAAAAATAACATCGCAACTTTTTGTATCTGTTTAATTAATTAATCAATGCTCTTAGAAATAAAAGATAACACATCACAATAAAAGATAACACATCAAAAAGATATGCTTTACATCGTTACATATGTAGATATATATCGAATTTCTATAGCTTAGGGTCAAAAGCTTGCACGTGCTCGGCAGATGTAAGCGAAACATTGACCCATCTGCTGTTCTCGTGCCCCACTTTAGATCTTTGAATTTGATACCTTTTTAATAACACATACGTTTTGTTATTAAGCAAAATCGTAGGACAAATTGAGGATACATTTGAAATTTGAATTAATTATTTTTTTAAATAATATTAAAAAACTTAAATTTAATTGAATGGACTTATTTAGATATTTTTTATTAGAGACTAATGAACTTAAGACTGATAAAGCATATTTACAGATAATACAAAAATTCCATTTTATTATGAGAAAACAAATTTTGGGTCATTTAAAAATTAAAAGACGTAATATAAAAAATTGCTTAAAAATATAAAGACTAAAGAATTTTATCTACTCATTCACGCTTTAAAGGTTCCGTAGCTCAAAAAGAAAAAACGGTACCTTTATAGGATATAGACGGACGGATATAGACGTACCTATGTACATATATGTTTATCATTTCACTTAAAGTCAATAGAATACCTACCGGAGAAAGTTGTCGAATGTTGATACAAAATTCAGATTGCAGACAGGTATTGGGAATCCATACAGGATAATAAAATAAAATTTTAAAATGTGAAAGTTTCAGCGAATGATATTAAGAAAGTATTCTAAATGGAAATCTGAATTGTAATGAATCTGAACGCTATTTTGTGAAAATAACCGATAATAGTTCTTTAAAATTACTTGTTGACGCCATCGTTACGTAGGTGACACATATTTGAATGTCCACGGTGTTCACAGATTTAAAATCAATTTACAATAAAAAAAACAACTTGATCCTACTATTTAGAGATGTTGTACATCATATTGCCTCTAAATATATATAAATCTCTAAATATATATAAATCTCTAAATATATATCTAAATATATATGAACTTTAGTTTCGCGACGGACGTCATTATTATATCAACCACATGTAATATTAGATGATATTGTCCAATTCCCAGCGCATATTAGCAATATATAGGACCTTGACACAAATGGTCTACTTCGTGACGAGAACAAGCAATCCGATTAGGCGCTCACGATCAAAAACCTTTTGGGAATAGATTCACAAATACAATGTAATAATATATCTATTGAGAACTCGACGGTGTAAATAGGGCTCATTTATTTCAATTGACGTATCAATCAATATATGCACAGTACGAGTATATTTGAGGCGCCAGTGCCATTGTATGTTGAATCTAAAAGGTTATAATGCCTTAGCCAAGAGTAAATAAACACAAAGTTTTTTAAAAAGCTTAAGTTTCATGTATTTTAAAATTATTTTTTAAAATAAATTGTTTTTGAAAGTGACAATATAAAAAATATCTCCTTCATGTTTTCTCCATACAACGTGACATTGGCGAAGTGATATGCTCAACTGGCACGCTCGGAACGCCATTATTAAAGAACCATACCATACCATAAAAAATATTTTTCCAAGTCATTTTTGTTTTTACTGCATAAAAAATTTACACATTATTAATCTGAGTTGTACCTTTAAAAATATGTATAGGTGTAGCATCTGTTTTTCCAGTGGGATGACTCGAGATTACCAATTAAAAATCCTATTATGTAAGAAATATTATAATTAATCAGTGTTCCAATCAGTTTGCATATTGCTTTGCACAACTATGGGTATCAAGTATCAGCATTGTTTGGAACACGTGGGCGTTTCTATTATTGGCTAGGTTTTGTATTGTGTTGGCTTACTAGTGCCATAACAACGATTTTTGGCTTAATTTAAAAGCGCAGGTACTAAAATTTCATATTATAATATTTACCAAAAATATTGTTATAGACAAAAATACAGTTAAATATATATTATGGTAATTTAATATTTTGTAGAGACGTTTCAAATACAAATCTGATATAAGAAATTTACTATATTATTTGCTATTTTACAAAATTAAGAATTAAGTGAAAATCACGTTTTTTGTTCACAGCAAGTTAACTATGAACGACTAATATACCTAAAAGCTATAAAAAAATATACAGGTTAAACTTGTTTGTATTTAATTATAGTATAAATATACATACGAATATATAGTATACATACGAATTCAACGTTTCATCTAATCGTATAACAAACAATAAGCAAATAAGTGCGTTTCATTAAAACAATAGAGCCCGGAGAGTCATTATACGTGTTTGTTTTAAAAAACAACGTCTATGAGAACAATAGAGCGCCTATAATCAATAGACGCATAAATAAACTTTACATTGAAATTACTAAACAAATCTTGTTCTGTTTTAAAAGGAATTGATTAAAAATTACCATTTCTATTTTTCTGTAGGTACCAAAATAACGACTCGCATTAGCGTAGAGAAAAACTTTTTAGCATTTTATCATTTCATTGTATGCGTACCGGTGCTATCGTGAGGCGGAAAGAGAACCTCAAACCCAAGTAGGCTTAAGGAACCCCATTCTAAATGCGGATTAACGCTCCCCGTACTGTCAGAGTTTTTTTTCTACTAATGCCTCCTTTGAAATACATTTTAAACATGACCTGATATTCCTAAACAGTTATTTTTATATTAAAACATATTTATATTAACAAAGCAAGCTGAATAAAAGGTGTGACTTATCAATACAAGTCACACCTTTCCTTATTTGACTAACATTGCGAGCCTAGGGGTTGTTAATAAACCCTGCCACCAATGCCACACACTTACCAAACCTTCATAATACAAATACATACATAAATTTCATTCAATAAAACCACGTTCATTAAAATAAGTTAAATAATAAAAGTCTTATAAACATATAACGACATTTTCAATTTATATAATAACTTAGGTTCGTCATTAAGTTTACTACGGACGGACGCACTGCGCGATACAAAATTGAATGAATTATTTGTAAAAGCTTGCGTATAAAGATTAAACGCGAACAATAAACTAAGTCAAGCAGCCACGTGATTTATAGAGTCGTGAATAAGTAATGCATACAAAGAAAGGTAAAATAATAAAGTCAAAGTAAATGTTGCAATTATAATTGAATGCAAATTTACGAGACGCGAGAAAGGTAAGCTTTGAGAGTAATATTTTTTAATGACTTAACATATGGAATCAAGATGGTTTTAAAGGACCCTTACTTTTTATAGTTGCAACCGTAATGTGAATTTAAATGTCTATAAAACTTAAAAGAAATGATAAAGTAATAAAAAAAATATGATAAAGTTTAGATTAAAACGATAAGAATGACCTAAAGTACATTTTTTATAAGTAAGCTTTACCTATTATATTATATATTTTTTAATTTATTCCGTTTCTTCAACATGAGTGCATATAAGGTATACATACAAATGTAAGACGAATAAGTCTTACAATACTACTCAGAAACGAAATGATAAAAACATGTACAAATACATCATAAAGGACCGAAACGAGCGTGTGTCAAAAGAGCAGTTTCAACATTTTTGGCTGAATATTTCAGAATTTTCCGCTTTTTTAACCATTGTACTCCTTTTCGAGATGGATTGAAATATCAAAATACGAAATGATGTCTCGCATTTATTAACCAAAAACGTTTTGCCTTCGAAGACAATGCACGATCTTAAGTAATATTTAGTAACGTATGGCACGATACATACTGAAGTAATATAAGAGAATGAATTATTGTTTTATAGTTTTTAACATTCAATTATTCTGTATAACCTTTTAAAAAGTTAATAAATTATCTAAACAATGCTTATAATAAAGACTCAATATAATAAAGCTATAACACATAGTAAATTCAAAACACAGACCATTGACCACACCTGAGAAAGTGAGAGTGACGTGCCAAATGTATAAAAAAGAACATTCGCAATAATGAGCTAGCTTCAATAGATATAAAATATAAAAAAACGAAATCAAAAATGTTATCTATAGCAAATTATACATTCAAAATTGATATTAAAAATCACTTTCTAGATACGCAATTAATTTCTGCGAAAATAAACTCGAAAGCTCTGTCTATAGACAACATCAAATCGAATCATCCACTGCGTTACACCGAGATCAAAGCTAGTGGTCTCCACGTAGCGCCACGAAGGCCTGCAAGTTGTCATCAAACAGTCAGTCAGTTGGTGTCAGTTAATCCCCATATATCTGCGGTATAAAATAGAATTGTCAGCGCGTGGTTAAGCCGTGCAGCGTAGGCGATGTAATCTACAGACGTCACTGAGATAACCGACAAGCGTGAATAATCGCAACCTTATATGTATTACTAACAACAATATTTATTACTTTATTTCGTCTTCATATTATATTTAATTGTTTATAGTACGTGAGGGAATTTGTGAAATGCTAAACGACGGTTTAACTTTAGGTTTTTCATTGTTTATACTACAGGTTTACATATTAACATATATCAACTTTCAGAAATTTACATGGCATTACAAGACGTTACGAGCCTCATGTGTAAAACAAAAAATATTCGAAGAATTCAATATTAAATTACAAGTTCCGATGGGTGCATGTACAACCCACATTGTAAAAGCGAAAGTAGAAATGTCTACTGAGACGACTGTCCTAAAAAATTGAAGATAAGCTTTATTTACATCAAGTTGACATACAACATATTCATATATGAACATACGATACTTTTGATCAAGCTTTCTGTTTTTCTTTCGTATAATAAGTTTTCACTCACAAGAAATCGTTTTATTATTTTTTATCGCAATTCAATACCTTAAAAAAATGTTTGAAATAAAAGTAACGTTTCGTTTTGTTTTTCATATTAAATTATTAGCTAAAACTTGAAATTCGGCGGAAATTACAGCAGAGAACTAAATGTCTTAGCACTAGTTTCTCTCTGCCTGTACTGTTATATAGGAGAGACGTGTAAATAATAAAATGAGGAAACGCACAATTTCTAGTACTGCTCAAAACACTGTTATCACGTTACCAATACTAACAGAGACGCAAACGAGCTCGGTCGGTGGTCTGATACAGTGATACACAAGACGCTTGTCTTATTTCATTTATCTGTACGTCTCCACTCAGTTCGTAAAACAACGCGTTTCTAACAAGCATATCACAATACATATATTAATGAAGATAGCTGCCCGATGAAGTAATAAATTCTATAGCGATAAAACATTTACATACAGACAAAAGTTAATAAAAATCTATATAGCTATAAATTGTGTTGACAATATATCCTTCAGACGATTTATCTAATTGCTACAAGGAAAACTTTTATTTATTGTATGTAAAATTTATTGTTAAACGTTCCGTCTAATAACTGTCGAGTGAACTAACGATGATTTTAAATTCACTCTTATTTACGGTTTCCCTCTTGTGGTAAGGACATAGAAACTACATATAGTATTATGTTACCGTGTTATTATTTTGCCTTTATTCAAATATGGAGGTCTTTTATTCAGTTTCATGCTTTATCTTGCATATAGCAGAGCAAGGCACTACAAGTCCTAGTGTTAAGTAACTCCGTTGCCAGTAAGAAACTGCATTTCCCATTTTCCGCCCAATTATTGATTCATTGCATGTTGGGCGACGGAACACAACGCCGAACTTTGCATATTAGACATAGTATGAAGCTCAAAAAAATTATCACTTTTTATCATCCATCACAGGAGTATTTTCACAAAGCTCCATTCCAATAACACTAAATATAAATGTCATTTCTAAACCAAAATACAAAGATACATATTAAATTATAAAAAAAAAAAAATTACAAATTATGAAACAAATTGACACAAACAAAACGGATTCTTGTAAGGCATTGTAAACAATGGGGTCGATTAATAAAACATTCTCTCTTATCACACGGAATGGCGCACTGTGTGGGTCACGCGGTCAGCTGTTATAGACACGAGGTACACTGGTATACTCGTAGAGCTTCGTGTTAGAATTGAAAAATAGTGTAATTTAATTCACATATTCGTGCAAATTAGTGTAAAGTAAAAATGTAGAGTAGGTTTAAATATATTGTAATAGTGTTACTTGTGCCCAAATGAAAATAACTATTTAATATTTATGCTATAGTCTTTCCCGATAAATAAAATATCCAAGAAAAAATATTTTTTTCAATTTCAGATTACACAATATACAAATATTACGATCAATTAACAAGTTATAGTAAGTCTAAATAATTATTTCTATTTGGCCTTTTTTGGTTCACGTTGAATTCCACACATAGCACGCAGAGGGAACCTGGGAACATAGTGTTAATAGTTAATTACACTCCATACCCATTAAGACACTTTCGTTCCTCACTATATGTTGAATTCTAATGGCATTGTGTTCAAATCTAAATCAAATATTTTATTACCCCGAGTGGGAATCAAATCTACAACCTGTAGCGATGAGTCGCACACTTGTGACCCTGTATCACGACTGGCCTCTTTAAATATGCATTCAATTATACATCCTAAAATTAGATTTATTTCCTCTATTTCATTTATATAAAAGTTAGATAATTACCCATAATATACGGAAACGGCAATCCATCCTCAATTATATAGCACAGGATGTAGAGCAAAGCAAATTACAGTATTGGTAGCAATTATTTTGTATAATAAGATCAAGTCGTGACCGCCGGATCTAAAATCCACCGGTGGGTGCCCTTGGACTATTTCTACACACCTTTAACCACTTCTGCAAAGGTCAATTAGAAAGTCATTGTCCAAAAGACTATATTATATTAGCAATAGGGTTGTGTAAAATATTTTTTTATATATAATTAAAAATGTTATCGACCGTCACTCTCTATGCTAAAAGATATGAGAGACTAACAATATAAAGCCATTATTTATATACTAACATCTCAAATTTTCCAATTCATTATGAATTATTATATCAAAATGACAATCAATACATATAGAGATTGAATAAATAAATAAAAAAAAATAAATGCCACCATACCACGCAAAAATATTTAGAATATCTTAATTTAAAATTATAATACAAACGTCGAAGAAAAATTTGATTAGTGGGCGTCACAGGTCCGGAAGAGCGATGAGTTCAAATTAATTCTGTCAATAAGTCGAGTCGGTCGATCGATTCGCTTCGCCCATAAAGCTTCTCGCCTATCAACTTATCTATGCCCTGTGGGCGATTTTTGTATTGATTGTCCATAAAATAACGTAGAATCCCATAAAATTAACTATATTAATATTAATTTAGAACAGATATTTATGTTGTTACGCCATTGAAAGTTCTAATTTTGCAACGTTTTTGTATGAGATAAACTATTAAATATTTTAATGTCTATTTTATATTAGCTTTAACCTGTGACTTTGCTTCCGTGATCAATTGGAAACACCTTAAGGTTATAAATGACGTATGACACATTCTAAGAGGTAACTGACGTTTGGCGGTAAATGGACTATCCAATACAAAAAAAAATAACTTATACAAGTAGTCCCTGAAAGTAATGCGGTCAACCAAACAAACTTTTCCATTTTATAATATTACTAGTTATAGAAGTATAGATATGAGCTTTATACATGTAAAATATACAATGCACATACAAACAAAACGTAGACCTTACTACTTTTGTTTCCCAGAATTACTGTCCCGCATATAGAAGCGTAGGCAGATGGGACCAAGTGTTAAAACACTCCATTCTCCATTTTCCAACGAACAACGAACTTTCGAAGCATTGCGACTTCAAGTGGCTGAACTCAAAAAGAAATGAAAATATTAATAAATAAATATTTATTCCCTTAAGTGAGAATTGAATCCACAACCATCACGTTACAGTCACACACTTGCGCCCCTACGCTACGCCACGACCGCCTCAAACAAACTATTCAAACGTTTATACATATTGGGCTATAGCTAAGATAGTTCATTTATCGTGTGAAGGTTTTTTAAAACGTGTTGCGTGGGTATTGTTTTGGCAGCCAAGAGTAATTATCGTTCCTACGTCTATAACCAGCTCGGAAACTATTCATCGGTGCACAATGCGTGTCATTGATTTGTTTCTCATTGGTAACATCAGTCAAGCGTCGCGGGCTCTCAGCTCTGCGCTCCCACGTCCAATGTAAATGTAGAATCATAGAATGCTGATTTATAAGACGACATAATAATTTGAATCTACAAATATGTAATTATTGTATTTTATATATTAATCAAATTGTAATTTGACGATCAACTTACAAACATTAACCTCAATAGCTCAGAGCTCAGAGGTAATGCTCGCAAGGTCACAGGTACGATGCCACTAAATACTAACACTGTTCTGTTAAAGCGTAGATATAATCTTAAGTTAATATCGTTGCAGTGGAGTTTCGCAAGAGGCTAATTTTGGCATAACTTCTAAAGACATAATGAGCACCGTGTAAAATTCCGACTTGCCTACTACGGCTTCGTGGGCAGCTCAAACAAAACGAAGGCTGTTTTTTGTCGGATGACTCATGGGCATAAAGCGATCTGCTCTAATTGTATGCCACTAGATCGGTTTCAAGCAAGGTTTTTACAGGTTTTACATGTTTTTATTGTGAATTTTGCACACTTGTTTATTTACACGTTGCAGTATGGAATAACATCGTGAGAAAAATTTATGAGAGGTGTATTTATAATTTGAAAATATATTCTTATTCAGAGCAGCTTTGAGAGCAACAGTTCCACCGTTACACAGTTTCTATAAAGTTTGATCAATTTAAAAAAAATGCTAAAAATAGATGAATGGATGGAGATAATAAAAATAAAATGCTGCAATATATCATTCAGCATCACAAAAAAGACACAAAAAAACCAAGAGAAAGATGTGTCTATAAAGTAGATAAAATATGCTTTTATCGATTCCATTAAAATTATAATGAAATCCACTGACCTGAAATCATAAATTCAGTAACAGACTAATAATAATAAAACCGGCTGCGAACGAAATGGAACTCCTATGAAGGTTACTGTGCTACATGTGTTAGAATTTAACATAAATTGTGATCATAACATATTATAAATGTGTATACCGCGCCCGTCCCGTCCGACTCTGGTCGGAACAAGAAATAACGACTATCTTCGATATCTGGTCTGTAATTACATTCATTCAACTTGGACGATAACCTACAAATGTATTGAAATTAATATGTTTTGCTTAAAGCAATAAATATTATACATTTTGGAGGCTTGTATTGCCTTTTTGTGGGGACGCTAAGAGAAATTTGCTTCTTAGTCTATTTTTAGGAATATCACATTCTAAAAACCAAACATACAGATGAAATTTTCATGAATCCAAAACCGCGTATTGACCCAGTTTATATAATTTAATAAAATTATACTATTAAAACATTTATTTCTTAAATTTTAAACATAATACATAAAGTTTATTAACAATTTTACTTGTCATAATTACATAGCAACACGCTACATATGCTCTCAAGTTATTAAATCATTACGAGATAAATCTTAAGTACATCTCAATCGAACATCAGTAAATCATCCAGAAACATAAATCTTATCTTTCGGGCCTAAGCTAGAGAGGCTGTGAATGGGAGCATCTGGTGTGACTCATGGATGGCGTCATCCTGTTTGGTCAGACGGGTCGGGTCGTACACTACGTGGAATGGTATTGCAGGTTGCATTGCTTTTAATAATATATAATATACAGTTTAATTTTTAAACAATGTCTTTTGTGCAGTAAGCAGGAGGCACCTAGTGCCAGTCTCTTCAGAAAAGAAGTGGTTTTCAATACGGCCGAAATATTTAATAAGCATTCCTCAATGGGAATCGAAGTCAAAACCATCGCACGTTCAACTATGTATACATAAGCCTTTACTATACCATCATTAAAATTAAAAGTACATAAAATTTTAAGTGTGAAATTAAGTTAATATTAAGCTTTAACTAGCAATATTATTACAGAAGAAAGCTTGTAATCAAAAAGGGGTTAAAATAATATAAAATCGTAATAACCAGTAGTTCTGTTGGTTTTACTGTTCATAAAAATGTTGCGTAATTTTTTTATTAGACGAGGAATTGTCGGATGGGAGGACGGAGGACGGACATACTTTTATGGATAAATACTTACTGCTAATTTTATACCAATTGACATTTACACATACTGGTTTGTAGAAAGTGTGTAAATAATTTCTGTGAATTAATATTTATCTTTATATATAAAATAATTTTTAAACGCTTTTTTGGACTTGGCAATTAAACGATCTAGTGACAAAAAGATTTGCAGTTATATATTTTTCCCCTAGTCCTACGAAATTACTATAACTTAAAATATATAATATGATGGGACATTTTGAACTTAATTCAGTTGCAATTAAAAGATGAATAAAATATTTTATATAAATATATCCCCCTATACGATATTCCTATGTTATATTTGAACCCACAACTGTCGTATTCAGGCTTACGTCAAGCCGTTGACAAATAAATATTAAATAATTATAATGTGATGCATACAAATAAACACTAAGTGGTGCTTTTAACTGATAAGACTAAGTGCAATAATGATCAATAATGTGAAGTTATACCGTGGAGAGAGCTCAAACATTAGTCAGTTACATAATAACTAATCACTCCATTAAAATAATAACAACATTTACGAAATATTTTAATATTTTAAAGACGATTTATTGGATAATGATAATAATATTAGAAATATTCTATAATATTAAAAAATACCAGTATAATTATTGAAAATATTAGAAAAAATTGTTAATGATGAGACAATTATAAGTTGAGAGAAACATTTGTAAAGATGAGAGTATTTCGGTAGCTAGATTTAAATTTCTAAGGGATTAAAAAATAAAGAAGAGAACGAATCAAGAGTAAATATTGAATATTGTAAGTGCCCGAGGTCTCATGGTCTGATGGTCTCCGACCTCAGGTACAATGGGTTACATCAAAACAATTGACGTTATCTGAAGATTTGTTCGATAAATGGATTAAAAACATTTTTTCAACTCGGACCAGCAGTTCCTAAGATTTCTTGATCAAAATCGTGAAAATTTCTTTCTTAAAAAATAACTTTGAAGCTACCTTACTAAATTGCTTCCTACTATAATGAATGTTGTAAACAAAGAGTAGAATGTATATACAAAGCTAATAACGACAGTGAAAGTAACCAATGAACTTTTAAACAACAAATGACAGGTATCGCACATTATCACAATTTTCTGGTGAAAGTTGAGTAGAGTTGTATTTAGTTCATCGTGTTGACCTTATTTTTTTTAATAAATACTGTAGTTAATAGTTGTTTATGTGTTCTCGAATTTTATATTTTAAATATTATTTATATTAAAAATTATATTATAAAGCCTAATGCATGATAAATACTTGTTATATAATGTTTTATAATGTAATTGAATATTATGTGTATTAGCATTAAATCGGTATTCGACTTTTTGAGTCATATTCGTGTAGTATATGACTCAAAAATATATATATATATCATATTATAAGTAGATATTTTCTTAGTTTGTGTAGATAAAGTCAATACAATAAAAATATTTTTTTCTAAATATTATAACTACTGCGTATAACGTATTCAAATATTTGTCGCGTTGGTTAAGTTCGTTACATTATGAGGAAGTCTCCTCTTAGAGTAAACAAACAGAACGGTCGATCGACGATACATGTACGAGTACATGTAGAATGAGCAGTACAAAAAAGGCATCGTATATCGTAATGTTGACTTACGATAAGTTCTTATCTAAGCAAATGTTGGGGGAATGATTTTTATCGATATTTTAACATATTATAACGGATTTTTGAAGTAAAATCTTGAACGAAGTACTCACAATTTCATTTGAGAATACAGTTATTTTCATAAACCAGTTTAAAAAGCAACGGTTTTCTGGTTTATTGCTAATAAAATTTTGAAAAAAATATCTTTTTTCAAAATAAGGTAAATTATTGTGCATATACATACATATATGTATATATCATAACATGAACGAATGTCATGCATTCGCTAAGACTAAATAAATATAAGGTTCAACAGGCAATGTTAACATAGGATCAACGTAAAAATAATTTGTTTTACAAAATTAAAATATCGATATTCTTTGATGTTGTATCATAATTCCGAAAGTATTGGAATTTGCACTCGTGATCTATAAATCTATGTATTCGTGTATTACTAAAATATATACTAGATTTTTATAATTTTAATTAACTCATCAATTCCACAAATATTTTAGTTGATATAACCTAATTATTTTAACACTTTAGCGTGCAAATAACAGTTTAAATTATGTTTTTATATTTGTGTTGTGAACTTTTAATGTTATATTTAATTAATAAATTAAAATTACGTACAAAATAATTCTAAAAATTTTATTCGATTTCTATTTATATGTTCTAAAAATTAATAAGTTAAATGCATATTATCTAATATATTTACAAATTCTACAAAACGAACCCTATCTTGGCGTCATCTGGTGTAGCCGTAAAGGAATTCCTCAGCGGGAACATGCATACTCGTAGGTACGTAGTCTGTAAACGGAGTCAATGTAAACAAACTTAACAGCCGTACAGCCGCGCTCTCCGTTTGGGAGAGCTGCTTCAGTATAAATAGGTGCATTGCACTCGATAATAGGGTATACAAATACAAGCGTTTAATGAATAGACGTTGGTTATTTTTGAAATATACTAATAATACTGAGGTTTTTATAAAGAAAAAGATATAAATCATAAGTTTCTTTAGGAGTGAGGAGTATGAAAATATGAAATATTTCATTGCCTCGAGTGTGAATAGAACCCACAACCTATCGTGTTTATAATCACACGTTTGTACCCTTACGCCATGTATGGCCTCAATTTATTTTATGTAATTTTTTATACCAGGGCGATAAAACGTCGATATAATATTGATATTAAGTTGTAAGCCAAATATTTAATATCAGTTTAAAATTAAACATCTTCTCCTTAATACATTATTTTTATTCAGTAGACTTACAATTACCTATTCGAAGTCCTCATAATAATATTTCAAGTTTTTTGTTATGATTACCCCCTGGAGATGTAGTCCAGTTCATATGATTTTAGTATCGATGTATATTTTACGAGACACGAGAATAATATAATAGTATCGCTCTTGACTCCAAATATAAATTATTAAACTCAAAACAGTTTTATTAAACTCATATAAATAATATCTACTTTTGTAAACATACATATAAACATACATAGTCATTATGTATATTTAATAATACAGTATGAAATGTAAAAGTCCGGATATGACTGCATTCATTATTTCTCATAAGGATACAACCGTAAATAGTCATGAACGCTATTGTTAATTCGTGACACCTAGATTATGTATGGAGACCAATGTTGAAACGCAATAAACTTCATTCATTGCATTGTTAGGAGGACGTTTGGTAAACGTTTGCCAATATACAGCAATTTACAATGATTGTTATCTATTAAGATAATTTTAATTAGAGTATATATTGGTTGAAATTCAAAATAGTTTTACTATAAACACTAAGCAGTACTTAATGCTTGGAAAGTAGTAAGTTAATTCTAAAAAATGATTTTTTAACGTAATCAGTTTGTTGTTAATCAACATTACGTTACTATCTCCTGATGAAACGAAACATAAAAAAACGAAATAATAAAATTAACAAAATACACTTATGGCCTTAAAAGTCCAAAAAATCTCGCAGTAAATTTTTAGCAAAAACTTATTGCCAGGTAAATGTCGAGCACTCACCTCATAAACAGACGTCATGTTGAGTTCACAAATAGTAAACCGAATAAACAAAACTAAACTAACAGCACATCACAAAAAATATTTCAATTATAAAATAAAATAATTATATTGTAATGAAAAATTCAAATGTCAATATGTCAACTGTCAAACTTGCCGCGCGAAAAAAATAAAAGCGTAAAGCTCTACGGTATTCAGCCAGCGCGTGTGACGCGTACAATGTTTGGCCGGGACTGAGCGAGCGGCTGAATGGTTCTCGGGCCTCAGCTGGCCTGCTCAATGAAGCATCGAGTTCGGAGGTCACCGCTCATCCTGACCCCAGTCAATTCAAATTTCTCTAAACCTACTACGACTTTATTTATTGTACTATAATAAATGAGTTGTTTTTTATTATTAGCCAAATTAGTTACCATAAAAAGATTGATTAATATTTTTATTTCTTTACGTTTTATGCATATATAGAAAAATAAATACAGCTTGTTTCTTATAGTTATTTCTTCTTCTTTTTTAGCTTCGCAATTTATCTTGCATATGGATGTTGCACTTCGTTGTCCGCTTTCCGCCCGAATTCGAGACATTGCGTGTTAAGAGGCGTTATTAAATTTAACGCACAAATTAAATATACTAAATATAACGTTTAACAAATACCATACATGTAAATTGTATTACTCAATAAAATTTAAATAACAATTTTCAACAAGCATGCAAATCATTGAAAGAATACTGCTCTCGTATGATTGTTGGTATAAAGCGGCCGAAATATTTGGCCGATTGACTCACAGTTCATCGACAGTTCGTTACTTGTTATATTGAATTTGTTAACGGAAATGCGCTTATTAGTCTTGAACTTGACGAGCAGACAAGGCATAACACTGAACAATACGTTAACTATGTAAAGAAATTGAGACATGTTGATAATTATATGGTGGCATACAATGCTATAAAAAAGTGTTTAAATGTATGTAAGGGGAGTGAGTAATTTGAATTTGACACCAGCTAAAGTAATTAAATAAATGTATTATTTCTTATACGTTTTATGGA
>JAKRZM010000245.1:280242-362509 GCA_036379175.1 Heliconius cydno galanthus
AATGCAGCTTTCATACAAAACAAAAACAAAGTAAATCGATCCAGTAGATCCAGAGATCTTAGCGTTCAAACAAACAAACAAACAAACAAACAAACTCTTCCGCTTTATTATATTAGTATAGATACATATATTTTTTTGTAACATAACATAACATTAGTTTATTTGAATTGTAACCTAATGGTTACTTTATGACATGTTGTTTTGATTTATTTTTATAAATTTCTAACCTGAAACCTAACTTTAGAAGTGCGATAAATATCTCCATTGCTTTGGCTTTCAAGGAACAAAATAATTATAATCTCTAGTTCTGTTTAGTTTATTTACATTACTTTGTTAAACTACCTTCTATTTCATTAGTTTTTACAAAGAAACGATATGTGACCAATCTAGAATTACATGTAACTTATCTGTGGTTTAAACATATATTTATTCTATAACATTTTTAGATTTTATTAAAAATAAATGTTAACGCGGGTAAGCGAAGAAAAAGATGGCGTCTCGAGTAATGGCGACGGTCGTATTGTGTTGAATTGTTTAAGTTAATTTAATTATTTTCTTAAAGAGTGAAGTTTTAAGTATTACAATATATATATAAATATACATACGATAAATACGTACATCGTATAATTGAATCACACAAATTGATTGGAGGATGGCGGGGATCCGCTCTTGGTGGTGCCGGGGGCGTGTTACTTTAACTTTTTTTAAAAGTGGCGTCGTTTTAGTGCGAAACTGAATTATTTATCAAAAAGGATAATATATTTTGCATGGAATTAGAGGTATTGGTGATATAAAGGTGAAAGAGACCTCAGAGTGGATAAGTGTTGTAGGATTAATATTTTTAATTATAATTTTTAGGTTATAAGAAATAGGTTTAATTATTGTTTGTATTTAAAGTTTAAGTTCTATATAAATGTATTTATACAGTACTATCACCAATACAAGAAGAGCAAAATCTCCATTATCATCAATTAGTGGCAATTTACAACCTGATAGGCCCTTGCCAGATCTTGGTATTGAAATAGAACCGAAAAAGCCCAACGAAGATGCCAACGAAAATACAAGACATGAAAGTGATATTCATATAGAGGGAGATCAAGAAATAGAAGGGGAGGAAGGAATTGAATGATATCGTCTTCTTCCCCTTTCAAGTCTTCTTTTTCAGAAGAGTAGGAAGAAGATGAAAACGGGGAGGAAGAGGAAGATAAGGAAGAAGAGAAAGATGGGAAGGAAGGGGAAGAAGAGGAAGAGAAGTCTTTCTACCACAATTTATTGCAAGATTTTCTTTACTTTATTTTTTGTAGTTGAAGAAAAGTATGAAAGTTTTGCAAAAAATTGTGGTATGTTACAAATTTCTTATTTCTGATTCAGACTTATTTCTTATATGATTTTATTTCTAATCCAGTCTGTCAGTCTGTCAATCTCATTCCAGTGATTATAGTTAATTATAGACATAATGGAGACGTCACATTGCAATTTTTTCGGCCTTATTTTATAATTTAAGTAAAATCCAACAGCACTGTTCCTCGAATATGTAATCGTAAATCAATATAATAAAAAAATCAAATAACTGGCCTTCGTGTTATTCAACCGCGTAATAAGTGCTAAAATAAAAATATAATATATATATTTTAAGTGCAATATAATTTCCGCTTAAATGCTGCATTTAAGCGGAAATTATGCCACAGGCTCATCATTCTACCTCAATAGAGTCATTGGAGACCGATGGATCGATGTATCTGTATTCTCGGGGTCTTCTAAATAGAAGAAGCTATTATTTCATACGGACCCCTAGAACCTTCGTCTCATAGCCGTAAGAGTGCAGGCGTTCAAACATCATTTTCTGATGACGACCAGACTGGGCCACTTTTGGAATTTGTTCTTTGTGGGAACACCAACCATTTACAAACTTTGCTCTCGCAGAGATCATATTTGTTCGTAAATTATAATATAAGAAATATAAGACAGGAAAATTATGTTTACTTTTATGTAATTATGAATATAATTGATATTTAAATTTTGTGATTTATTTTTGTTATATTTTATTTGATTAAAATTAAATAATAATACTGTCTGTGTTATATACGATTATAAATAATAAAAATTTAATAAGAATATGATTTTAATTTTAAATACAAAAATACTCATAGGCTTTTGGTGTCTATAGCTACAATAGAATAAAATTAGGTACAAAAAGGCGATGTCGACTGTATCATTTATAGATACGAGTATTATTAAAACAATTTTCCTTAATTTTTTTTTTCCTTAATTATATGAAGCTAGGTGGGAACTTAGCTAAATGGGAATGGGGATGAGTACTTTTGAAGATGAGCGTGACTATACATACATACATACAGACAAGAAATTCAGAAACAATATTTTTGCTTTCTATTATTGTTTTTAAGTGTCCCTCTATCCATTTCAGTCAGAAATACTAAATGTACAGACAAAATATTTTCACTGTTTTATTACAGATAAAAGAGATAAAAGATAAGAGATGGAGATTAATAACTAAAAGGCTGAATAAATAAAAAAAAATAACACATTGCCAAAAGAGTGACACGATAACGTTTGTTAAAATCAGCTGCCGATTTTTTAAGACAAAGGAAATGGATTTAAATTTTTTTAACATAAGTAAATGTACATCATAAATCTTAGATAAGTTTATGTAAGGAATACAATTTTTACTTATATGTGAGTTACATATAGTATATCCATTTATATGTTAAATAACACGAAAAATAAGCAATTACATCAAAATTTTTTTCAGTCTTACAATTTGTCTCTCATAGGATAGACAGAGAGATAGTGATAAAACACACCGTTGTTCGCCATCCGCTTAAATTCGAAACGTTGATGAGAAGAAATCGAACCCACAACCGTCACTTATTCTTATAATGACTTAACAGAACATATTTCTTCATTTTCGTTAATGTAATAGATTTCCATATTTAGAATAGGAAAACGAACTTGAACTTTTACACTCTGAAACTTAATACGTCTTATTCTAGGCCACAAGGTTCACTTCAGTCGCTTATCGTTAACTAATTATAAGTCTGTCTATTTAATTAAATATTTTATTTGTACAAAGATTCTAGTGAGTTTAAAAGATTTTTTTATAGCTTCACGCTAGAGGCGTGATATAATTGATTCGATTGAATATATAAAAGAAAATTCTATATTTTCGAAACGTAATGAAAATAAGTAGAAAGAAAACTCGTGTTTCTATAAAAAAAATCTATCCTGCTAATAATTTATTTGTTATGTCTATAGGGGTATAGCAATTCTTACTTAATATACATTAAAAAGTATATATATTGTATTTTAACACATTTACTTGTATAGTTTTGTTTTGTGTGTTCTCCTACATATGAAAATAACTTATAGCTTAAATATTACATAGATATATACAAAAATTATAATACCCTAAAGAATCACGACAAGGACATCAACTTTACCTAATTATACCTAGAAATGAGTAAGCTAATTACAAGATAGCTTGTACACGAACTCAGAATTCTCACGTGGTTGGAGCTGCAGGGTTTCGGCACATTTCGTCGTTAATCCGGTTTTTATGACAACTTTCTAGTGATTCCCGCGCGGATCCTTAAAAGTGCTAATGTATTTTATTATACACCTTCTTTTCTTATTTTATATATGCGAGTATAACAATCTTTTATTGTATCTATCTGATAAAAAGATACAACTTTCTCTTAAGCTCTTTTTTCTTTTGTTTGGTCTCCGTGACGAATTGGTCGCTTATATACTGTTTTCTAAAAATTTTACTCTCTTAATGTATTGTAGATATGGGAAAATCGAATTTGAAGTAAACTGAGTTAACAAACAGAGCAGCATAGTTACGGTAACAAGAATCTATGCCATATTATTATATAAACATAATTTTGTATTTTTTTTCACTCGTATGTATATACAATATACAAAACCTTGAGCTTTAGTTAGATACCTAGTTGAATTCAGCTTCTCAACAACTACTAAAACTGGGGCCTGTTCACTAGTTTCGTCCAATTAGTTTTTTTATATTTTATCATTAAATTATTATTCGTTTCTACCACATGATTCACTCGTCGTTACAATTATTATAAAAAAATAATACACCTTGAATAACATAGCTTTGATATACTAAAAATCACTTACACAATATTTTACATCTATATATATAAAATGGAAAGGTCACTCACTCATCACGAAATCTCAGAAACTACATGTGCTAGGAATCTCAAATTTTGCATAGGAGTTACTTATAGGACGTAGGTGCTCGCTAAGACTTGCAATATTCGACTTCTAAGGGGTTGTTTTTGGGGTCGAAAGTTTGTATGAAACTTCGTTACTACAAATGCTATGAGTCTCAAATTTTGCATAGACGTCACTAGGACGTAGTCATGGAGACAGAAATTAATAATAACATAGTTCACGCGGGTGAAACCGCGAGCGGGCCGCTAGTAGGTATATAATATCCACACAATACGAACCAATCTAAATAGAGAACACAAATAGGTTATTCTATTTCAGTATAAAACGATGCGATTGTATCTAAATCAATGATCCTGCTCGATCGTAACACTTATCGTATCCATGCATCTATCTATCTATCTATCTATCTATCTGTTAAACGCAAACCATAACCTATTTGCATGTAAACTGTTTCTAATTAGCATTTACCACACATATTTATTGCTACAAAATCTTAGATTACGGTTTTCTCATATAAGAGGAGGTAGGAGGAGGTATGAGGTAGGTAGCATGTAAAATCTTTTTGCGAAATCTTTTACGATTTCTTAATAGTATAGTTGTTGGCTTGTTAATATTTTATTAACAAGAAAGTATCAATAGGTTAAACTTTTCACGGTTGGAATGTACCTTTAAGCACGAACTAATTATTGTAGGTTTACATTATATTTCAAAAACAATACCCCATGTTCTTTAACAATTAGATTTAAAGCGGCGTTAAGTTACGCAGTACATATCAATATAATGCTCATAAAGGAAAATGGCTATAACTAATATCTCCGTAATTTAAATAAGAAACCAAAAAAAAAACATACATTTTGTTAATAAATTATGTTAAAATATGACACTAAATTTAAAGTAGCGTGTGTGACGGCGAATGTCGATACTGCAGGACTCGTGGAAATGTGAAAAATTCGTGAGTTTCGGTCACGATTAGTTCAGTTTAGACTTGTTGTTTTGAGACAATTTCAAACAACTGTATAATATTAGACGATAATTTTAAATAAGTAGAAACATTATGTTAAGAATTATCGTCAATAACCGTTACTTTTACTTTTATTTCACATGTTGAAAAGAAATACCATATTTAGTATGTGCTATATATATTTAATATTTTTAAGATGTTATTCCACACTTAAGAAAAGAAATACTTTTTTGAAAACGTATAAAAAAATTGAGAGTAGCGAGATTTGAACTCGCGCCAGAGTTTCCAAGAATCCGTCCGAGCCCTCTGAAATGTTACAAATAATTAGCGGAAATTTGTAAAAATCTTCCTACAAAGATGCTAAAAACGTAAATAACTTGTAACAAGCGTACAACAAGTTCGACATAACTTGATACACATACAATAGATTGACCCTATGGCTTAGTATTCAGAGCACTGGGACGATTTAAAAGAGGCGCGGATTCAAATCCCTCTACGTTCAAATTTTAATACGTTTTAAAAAAAATATCTAGGTAATAAAAATATATATAAAAATATATACACCTAGACGTAACTACAAGTTTAAATCCAGTTCCAAATAAAATAAAAACAAGACACTACACGTATACATACATCGAATGTACTGTTACAAATAGTACGTAGATAGGTCGTCCGCGAGCATCCATTTCTCAGATACTTCGCCCCAGACAAATGATACTAGATACCTATTTGTGGGCAACATTTTATTTCTTTATCTGCTCGCAATCAAACAAATTGCTACACTGCGTGAACCATTCATTATTTTTATCATTGCACTTTAGAAATTGCTTCGGCTATCTTTGTCAATATGACTTCTCGTAATAACTCAAATTAAAATATAGATTTAGATGTTTTTATTACATGTACTTATTCCACTTTTTTGTGTATAACTTCTAAGGTCCGTGCTTATAAATCTCAATTCTCAACTCTGAGATCGATCTAAAGATGTCGTTTCAATAATCTATGAATGAATACGACATCTCAAGATATCGCACTTTTAGAATTATAGTGACCTAATACAAAAAGAACCTTGATATTAAGAAAAAAAAAGGTATATAGATAAATAAATAAACAATTAATTTAAGAAGCATTTACTAGTGTATCATCTAAACTGATTTTGTAAACCTAATTTTTGTACAAAAACGTAATTGTACACATGTTTATTTGACGTTTCCCAAAACTTGATGTTTTTAAAAGGTCTCTATAATTCTAAAGGTGTGATATATCTTAGAATTGAGAGTGATTTATAAGTACGGGGCTAAGAGTTGATCATTTTGCGTTCACTTAGAGGCATTATTATGTAAATGTTGAAACCCAACGTTGCTCTTTGCTTTTTTCAAAATTAAATTTATTAAATTCAAAATTACCTCCGAGTAAGAACCGAACCCACTATCATTCCATTTAGAGTTTCCAACAACATTTATCTGAGACAGTGACGTCAACGATTCATCACTTTGAGCTATTTCCATACAATGAGTGTCACAGAAGGCACTAGGTCCATTTGATAAATAGTCTATTCACACGAAACCCTGATATTCTTAGAAGGGAACAGTAGAACTTCAGGTTAAACCTTTAGACTTGCTAAGTACTAATGAATAATGGTTTCATCTAAAAACAAGGACTAAAGGAGCTTATCAGGAAAAGGTTGGTTACAAGACTGTGCTTGTTTAGCATTTTTGTAGTCTAATGAGCCGCCGTGATTTTAGATATACCTATGTATAAGGATCGCATTCTCAGAATAAAGACTAAATTAGGTCTAAAGATGCCAGTCATGGCGCAGGGGCAGCGTGTGGCTACAGTAAGCGCGACGGTTTTTGGGTTCGCTTCCCACTTATACAAATACCTTTTGAAAACAAAGTTCAATGTTTTTCTTCTGCTGAATCATCATAATATCAAATTACACGTATAAACCAATACAAGGCAAGTGCAAGTATTATTTACTACGTTTAAAAGTATTACTGTGAAATTTACCTTCAAATATGCTTTAAAAATTTTTACTAAAAGGTTTATTTATCTTGACGAGTGAAATTGGGGAACAGAGTGACTTGACACTAAGTTACCACTGAAGCTGTTTTTTTTTTATTTTACAAATCAGTAAATCTCTTTTAAACATGTTCTTATTATACAAGAGTTTAATAATTTAACTTATACGCAAGACGCCACTTGGTCATTAAGTATGTGATAACCGGAAATGATTAGTACACCATTTTTTTTTCAATATGTTAATATTTTAATTATAAATCTATAAAAGGATATAACCGCGAAACGTGACTTTAATGTTTCCGGCGCTTTAAATTCTTAATTAGCTTACGTATTAACACTTTATAAGTGCCACTCAATTTCGTTTTCGCTTTTTGCAATATGTTTCAATTTTAAATTATTAAAACAAACATTTTAAAGAATTGTGGTATTAAAATATAACATGATATAAGCAGATTATGACATTAAATATATATTTGAAATAGGCGGACATTAGAGAACGAATACAGTAAGTACCACTGTACCCCAATATAGTCAGTAATGGGATTTGTGACGTCATTGTAAGGCTACTAATTAGGTACAGATATTGAAAAGATTAGGGAATAAAGATACTCATTAATTCTTATAAATTTCTGCAAAAATAGTCAAACTTTGAGCAATCGACAAAACAGAGGCTGTTTCGTCGAAATTTTCAAAATTTCCCTCGAGTGGGAATCGAACCTGTCTGTCACGTTTGTGACCCCATGTCACGACTGGCCTCAACACATACATTATAAATGATACTACAATAAAGGATTATTTATTAATGTAATTTAAAATACCTTCTTACATTTTAGTCCACAATGTGCGTTTTCCCTCAGTCGTGATTGAGACACGTCCAACAATTGTTTGGACTTCAGAACATAACGGTCCCGATGGGTCAGAGCTAACTTCCTCGCCGGTTTACACACTCATTTGAATTTATGCTTTGAAACCTTTTGTATATTAAACGTAGTTTTGCTGACGACCCTATTTCAATGTTATGATATTATCTATCTTTTGTATATGGCTATAGCGGCACAATAAGATAAGTAATATCTGAGTGACAATTCGTTGACTGCGAATTTGATCCCCACTCAGAAAAGCTGCATTTTTTATATAAAAGAAATAGATAATAGATAGAAATAGATATATTGAAAAGAGCAACTGTCGAGTTTCTTGCCGGCTCTTCTCGGCAGAACTGAAGAAACTTTCCAAGTCGGTGATAGCATTATTTTCATTGGACGACTCAAAAGTTGTTGTAAAAAGATAAGTTGCTATACAAAATTGGAAAAGGTATGTATATGACCAAACATTAAAAAAAGAAAAACAAAAATCGTGGACGTAACACTCACTATTCTTGATGATATTACGGGAAGATTGTGAGGATACAATGTCCGGCGTACATGATTTAATCTTTTTTTAAATATTTTTTAATTCTATTTTTACTTTAATATTTACTCACCCAAATGCAAAGCTTAGTTTAAAACTCGCAAACTGTTCTTACTTATTGATTTATCATTTCTATATAGATATTCCTATACCAACCATCCACCGTTACCGAAGATTTTCAGAACAATATACGTATAGTATTCACAATTTATATAACGTTTTGATGTCGTAGGCGTGCGGCGAGTCCGTGCGAACAGCTCGTTAAGTTTTATAGCATTAGCTACATTGAGCAAATTGTTTAGAATATCGATTTCAAAAGTATTTCACATGTTACTATATATATTTCAGTATAATAACATATAATTGCTGACGTTAAAGATATTTTTTTAATTGATAGTAACTTTTTTGAGGGCAAAGGCATCTTAGCCTGCCTAGTGTTCCTACAACGGTAAACACGACAGCTTGTGGGTTCGAGGAAAAGAAATATTTAAAATTTTCATTTTTTCATAGTTCTGGTAAAGAGACAAAGGGTGGCGTTGAGTTCGATCATTCAACTACCAATGCCTCTAGAATTTGGCCGATAGTGGGGAACGGATGTGTTTTAATGAAAACTCGGTATTTTACCACAAGGTTCCCGGGTTCCTCTCTTTACCCTGCTATGTGGGATACAGAACATTTATTGGCTAAAATATTTATAATGTATAATTTTAATAAATCACAAGTTCGCCCGTCCGACAGCCATGGTTCACGTCGCGTCGTGACAGTCGATCTTGCACGGATAGATTTGGCGTGTATCTCGATGATAAGATACTATCTCATATAATTTATATTGTGAACAAAATTCAACTGTTTCTAGCTTAAATGCTAGAAAGTAAGTTGTGTTAATTAATAAAACAAAAAAATAGGAAAATAAAGAAATATATGTAATTGTTACCAGCCTACCACTTCTCTTGAATTTGATAAAATCTATTGCTTTTACTATTTTTGAAGGTAAACTGTATAAAAAATACTTTAAATATATAATTATAGCAGTGTACGTAACAGTAATGTTTTTTTTTTATTAGTACTTATATTTCTTAAGCATAATCTTATACATTAGTATCATTTAAGAACTTAAGTTCCATATGAAAATTACTATGCACATTTAAAGTACAGTCAACCGTAACCTATTGAACCAATTGAATAGATACGAAATAGTATGAAAGAAAAATATTTTCCTAAAACAAAGAAACTATGGGAACACAAAACAAATTGATAAGATCATAATTAATATTCAACAGTAAAAGCAGCAGTTTCAGTTCAACAGTAAAAATATCAGTAATATATCAACCGGACCATTGTTCTTGAGATACGCCGGAAGCGTTGTAACTAGGTACTATTAGTGCTGTAATGTAAGCTACCCACTTATAGTATCTAATACTAAATATTCATATAAATTACTGTTATTATACTTTAATATTTTGCTAACATGTGTTGTTGCTTCCAGCAATTCAATAACTATATTATTATACTCATTTGTATCCCGAATATAGCATGGTAGGCACAAGGAACCTAATGTCAGACATTTTAGCTCAGCACGGTTCGCCTAATTATCGAGACATGGCGTGTTGACTGCGAATGGTGGTGCTTAATACATCGGTTTGTCTTTTTAAAGTTAGATTCTGAGCCGCTGTGTCACAATAGCCTGATTAAATTAATTTAATAATTTACTATTTAATTATTAACAATTAAACAATAAATGATTTTCACAAAATTAATAATAAACGGCGTTTTTCGAATTTACGTTTAAACATAACATTAATTTTCTTAATACATATAAATAATTGTTCAAAATAAACATATTTTACTATATATGTAGGTATATAGGTAAACTGACTTTTTCTCTTTCAGTTCTTTATCAGGACAAGAATTTAAAGAATGCAGTGTAAACCTCCAGCTACCACCACCACCACCGTTGCCATACTGGTGTACATCCGCATTACGTCAAGACAATACTCATTGTTAAGCTTTTTACACGAGAGCTTTGCGTTTGGAATGTATGCAATTGTAATCGTTTAATATAGTATGGAAATATTATCACAAACTACTTGTAGTACAAATATGTTTTGTTTTATCTTTTATGCTAATTTTTCATTGTTTTCATTCTAATAAAATGAAAATTTTGAGTAGATGTAGGCTCCGTGGAAGAGCGTTTGGTTTTAAATGCGCTAATGTGGGTTCGATTCGTACTCGGTGGAATCAATTATTTTCTTTTATTCGTTCTGGTGACAAATTAAAGCATGAATGAATTTAGGTCTTTATCTTCTGACATGGATAAATTGGTCATGTAGAAGCTATTTTTCTACTTATACAGTAAATTAATGTCAAAAAGTACATATTCTATGTTTTTTTTTTTCATTTTAACATCAAATAATAAAAATTTATTAAGCATTGAATTTAAAATCAAAAATACAATAAATTTATCTGAAATCTACCTTGTTTAATTTAATATAATTAGGACAAGCCAATAAGAAAAAAAAACCAGGACAATGACCCACCACACAAAAAATACAAAAATTGTTTGTATATTAAAATCAAATATAAATTATGACTAAACGGCAGTNTATAACTAAGAAGAGTTTTAATTATTATAATTGAATATCACGTGCATGATGCAAGTTGGCAGTGTTGGTAAATTAATTTTATATTAACTGTTCTTTCTAAAAAAAATTTTTTTTTTACATTTAAACATAACAATAATTTTCTTAATACATATAAATAATTGTTAAAAATAAACATATTTTACTATATATGTAGGTATATAGCTAAACTGACTTTTTCTCTTTCAGTTTTTTATCAGGACAAGAATTTGAAGAATGCAGTTTAAACCTCCAGCTACCACCACCACCACATTTGCCATACTGGTGTACATCCGCATTACGTCAAGACAATACTCATTGTTAAGCTTTTTACACGAGAGCTTTGCGTTTGGAATGTATGCAATTGTAATCGTTTAATATAGTATGGAAATATTATCACAAACTACTTGTAGTACAAATATGTTTTGTTTTATCTTTTATGCTTATTTTTCATTGTTTTCATTCTAATAAAATGAAAATTTTGAGTAGATGTAGGCGCCGTGGAAGAGCGTTTGGTTTTAAATACGCTGGTTGTGGGTTCGATTCGTACTCGGTGGAATCAATTATTTTCTTTTATTCGTTCTGGTGACAAATTAAAGCATAAATGAATTTAGGTCTTTATCTTCTGACATGGATAAATTGGTCATGTAGAAGCAATTTTTCAACTTATACAGTAAATTAATGTCAAAAAATACATATTCTATGTTTTTTTTTTCATTTTAACATCAAATAATAAAAATTTATTAAGCATTGAATTTAAAATCAAAAATACAATAAATTTATCTGAAATCTACCTTGTTTAATTTAATTTAATTAGGACGAACCAATAAGAAAAAAAAACCAGGACAATGACCCACCACACAAAAAAAAATCAAAAATTTGTTTGTATATTAAAATTAAATATAAATTATGACTAAACGGCAGTGCAAGGCTCAAGTTACTTACATATTACTGAGTATGTTTGTGTTCCTTAATATTATTTAACGTATTGACTTTATAACGGTTGACTAAACAAAAAAAAGCACTTGAGAATATTGAGAAATATGTATATTGCTTGAGGCCGTCATGATACTTGTGGGTTCAAACCCCACTCGGAGGGTGATTATGCTTAAATTTTATTTTCCTATGCTCTGGTATACAGCGCAGCGTTCAATCCCGCCCTTAATCAGACACTGTAGTGTCTCGAAAATTGCATCTAGAGTGAGTAGAGTGCCCTAACACTAGTTTCCCTGCCTACGCTGCTTTTTTATTTAAATTTCTATAATTATGCACAAGCGTCTATATAAACTGAGGCAAATCGCGGCGTTGAGATCCGCCATTCAACACACAATAAACATCCTTATAAGATATGATAATATAATTCTTAGATGAACACTTATAATAAACAAATAACACCTATGTAAGCCTCGAGGTAGAAAGTAAAAAGCGTGTGGTCGTATGTTTAGTATATACATACATATTACGTACATGATTTTTTAACAATTGTTGTGAAACGAAACCTTATGTTTTAAAAAGGATATAAGCATGATTAGTATAAGAAGGTTACATCATAAAAAAGTTTTCAAAAATAACATATGAGAAAATCTTAAGGGCAGTTATAATTTGATTTATTTTTTTAACCAATCTCGCCTGTTTCCAAGATATTGCTTGTTCCATACCAGAACCTAACAATGATATATTTTTTCTCTTTAGTTTAACGTTCTATCCCGGACAGGATAGGCAGAGAGGGTAGGAACCTAGGAACGTAGATACTCGATTCCCATTAAGAAATTTCCGTTCTCCTATTTCCGGGGAATTCTGGATGAGTGGCATTGTGTGTTGAGTGGCGACACCTCGCTATGCCTCGTCACCAACGCCAGGAAATGAAAATATGAAATATTCATTTAATGTTTTTATTATTACATCACATTACAAATCAACACTTAATTTTAAAATAAACAAACAAAAACACATATAACTGAGTAAAAACAAGCACAAACGTAACAAACACTACTTTCTAAATTATTTACCTATGTATGTCTTATATATAGATAAATGTATATATAGTCCTTTTGTGCGTTAATTGGATTATACAATGCCAGCTAATGAAGTACCGTCAGCAGCGACAAGTGCCTAACGATGAATATAATAAAGCTTCGCGAAACGCGAAAGCCCTGATGTGGAAATCAGATATTGGCTATTTATTGGTTAGAGGATCTAAATGTATGTACGTAGTTTAGATTATCTCACTAATTATGTGATAAATTATTGTTTGGACGGTAGTTAAGCTTCTTTTAGTTTTACTGTATTTGAAATATACCAGAGGTAGAGGAAATATAGTGTTAAGACACTCCATTTGCGGGTCTCTGTGTGATTTTCAAAACATTGCAACAAAAAAACTTTAAGAAAATAATAAGGAAAAACCTTTTTTCCTGGTTGTTTCTTTTTAACTGTAAAGTAATTTGCAGAACATAACTGTAAAACGTACATCCCGATAAGAAATTCCGGAAGACCAAAATTAACTGATTGAAAAATGCCTTTGCCGTTATTTAAATTTATTTTTAGATTTAATTTGCAGCGGGATTTCCGTTATTAATAAATTATTTTCTATACTGATTAGTGTTTACTAATAATTTACCAATTGTACACATTGCACAGACAAAACTATTAGACTTAGAAGATTGGAACTTAGAACAAGTATTAAACACACATTACATACTGTAGGTATATACTTGTTACTAAGTAAAACATTTTGTACATTATTTCATACATTTTTTACTAATTCCCACCGATTTTTGAAAAAAAGGCGTCAAACATATCTTAAGCACAATAAAAAGCGTATGAAAACAGTTCAGGTGCTATCGAGTGCACTTGACCGTCGAACGTCGACTCTCGAGTGTCGGGTGTCGGGTGTCGAGTGTCGGGCAATTAATGAACTTTCGCTGTGGCCTTCATAGCGCGTCCCAGTACACTACAGCCGGCGGCGGTCGAGCTTTCACGTATAAATATTGCTATTTTACTATATATTTTAGAATAGCAATACTATTTTGTCAAAGAAAAATATTTAAAGTATTATATAGAGTATATTTTTTTCCACTTTTCCATTCAATTTTTTTATTAAATAGTCTTAGTTCACTGCTAATTCTATTCGTATTATATGACATTCAGCAATAACAAATTAGTTTTCCAGTGTTAAGATACTCCGATCCTCACGTATCGGCCAATTTTCAAAAAATTACGTGTAAGAGGCAGAGTTCAACGCCGCGCTTTGGTTACCAGAGAGTGAAAATAAAAATTTCTTTTACAATGTGATGGTGCTTCACTGCGACTCAATTGTCTTACCAGTTTAAAGTTAATCTACTTTGAGAGTAAAATAAAATAATACGTATACATTTAAAAGCTAAAATACATCAAAACTTTCTCAAGTAAGTTGCATTTGCAGGTCATATCGTGATTGTTTCTTTATTGAATTCGATCTCCGAGATCACGATTTATGTACGAGTAAAGATGTGTCGCGGTGGCCACGATTAGTAAATTTATTTAAACAATATGTTTTTTGTTACTTTGCAAGTAGTATGTTACCTCGCTAAAATATTTTACAAGTTTTTTACTGTTTCCACAATGTTATAAAAATCTTTTAACTAATCCATGGTAGGTAAATCTAATAAAATATATAAACTAATATTATTCAAAAATAGAACCCAAAACTGTAGCCACCACCCATTTGCAGTCGCGCACTTGTGTCCCGGCGCGACGACAGACAGAGACTCAAAGACGCACACAGAGACTTAAATTCAAATAAAAAGCGGAGAATGGGTTGTCTTATCATATTACGTTCTCTCTAAAGCAATTTTGAACAGAATTAAAACTATTTGTAAATGTGTTATAGAGTAAATATTTTTCATTAAAACCAAGTTTTCTTTTTTTAAATATCAAATACATATAGACAAAACAAGTTATTCTTAGATATTATTCAAGTCATTAGCAAGAAAGTATTATTAACCAATATAACATAACAATATATATATATATATATATATATTAGCTAACCATATTATTTTTTTTGTTAACCTATCTACCTGTAATATGACTTTGCAAATTACGATACAGATAGAAACACAAGCTTTCATTGTAGGTACAATCGTTGGTTCATTTTTTTATTTGTAACCCCACTTTCACTTGCCAAGTGATCGCTGTTACAAAACACGTTTTAGCATAACGTGAGTTTTTTAATGGACTTTAAAATATCCATTTTTCATCAAGAAAGAAGATCGAAAGTGACCGTAACATGAAGCGAGACGTCTGTGCTTTAGAATTTGGTTCAATAGAGAGGGTGTGGTAGGGGTTCATCTATTGTGTAAATATTTGTACAGAATTTGCGAGGTTTTAAAAGTTCGTAGAAAATTCTTATAATGTATTTATAAGCAAACGACTTAGAGTTACTTAGTTGTAACTCTAAGTCGTTTGCTTATTTAAATTCTGGACATTTATTTGGTTGCCTTAAAAAAACTAATTTGCAATCTTGAGAAGCAGTATATTTTACAGCCCTGTGCGGCGTCAATACATAATATATTAGGATCTAATGTCAACTAAGCACTAGAAGAAGAACGAGAAGAAGTAACTATATGATTCTATAAAATATAATAGTAAACAATACTAAAATAAGAATTTCCATATATTTTATTGCATGTAAACGTTTCGTGCGTAAACCAAACTATGCCAATGTGTCAGTACTTGACTCGATTCCAATTTTGAACTGCTATTATAAACGAGATATATTGTACGTATTTCAGAGTAGGGTACTTTTAAGGTACCTACCTAGTTCCCATAAGAATGAGATATTACTTCCTTATCAGTTATTATATTGATAATAGAGTTACATAAGTAATTATTTCATAAATTTTTATTTGGTTGGATGAGGACCAGTCAAAAAATAATATTGATAATTGGATAATTGTGTGTTAGGTGGCGGAACCTAACGCCGGGCTTTATCTCTTAATTTTAATGACTTTAATATAAATATACTTAATTTATAGCTAACGTTTTAAATTTTATTGATTATGCAAAAAATCTCCATAAAATATATAAATCTTGAACACAAAAGGATAAGAGTAGGCGTAGTTTGCGACGTGTAAATTTTTTTTATGCGAAAGAAGCCTTTTAAGCATTTTTTTATACAACTTAAATCCTGCTTTTACCAAAAATTTATTCATTTTCACAATTTCGGAATGTCATCCGTTATATTATGATTCTATTAATTTTATAAGAAAATGGATATAAATCGCATATAGTCTGTGCAAAAAAATACGTATAAATATTTATATTATAATAAATATAAATATAGCGAAAATAAGTATAAATATTTATATTGGCGATGATTGCAACCTTTGAACTCACACCTCTCTCCGACTTCTTACATAGACTATTACATAAAAAAAAATAATCAAACAAATGCGACTACATTATAATTCTGAACTAGGAAGCGATGACCTCAAGTGTGATACTGTAAAGTGTAAACGCAAAGGTTGTAGGTTCGATTCCTATTCGGGGTAATTAAATATTTAATTTTCTATTTCATTTCCTTTCTCTGGTACAGGCCATTGTGTTGCCTTGACTCGGCGTAAAAGAGTGTCTTAACATTAGGTTCCCAGGTTCCCTGTGTCTACCCTACTATTTAGAAGCCACAGCGTAAAGCTAAAAAATACTATTAACTAAAACAAATGAGAAAGCGTATAACACAATCATGATCTACAATCAGAGACACAAGCCTATAAGCCTACTGTACTATATTAACCGACTTCGAAGATAATTATTTATGTTTGACATAATAATGTCACGCGAATCGAATATATAGTCATTCGTTCGTTTTGACGTCAATCAAAGAGATTGTGAGTTTGACATCCGTGACGGCGCGGCGGTGCGCTGAGTGACAAAATTAATTTGGACTCTATACATAAAAAGCTGTAGTGGCTTTGGCGTGTTTGATTGTAAACGCGATGTTTGTAGATTCGAATCCCAATCGGGGCAAAAATTGGACATACCTAAATTATTTTTATTTCTGCGCTCAAAACGCACAAGGTGTCTCAACACTAGGTTCCTTCTGTTCCTTTCAGCATCCTGAATATAAATAAAAGTCTATAACGTATGTTTATTTTGTAAGCGTATGTTTTTAAGCATATTATTTTTTTCAACTTTTAATTATTTATTTTTAAAATTTTAAATAATACCTTGACTTTAATTCGGATATTATACATACAAAAATTAATAATACATTGAGAATAGACTCATCATTGAACATTTTCATTATCACTTTAAAATATATAATTTAACTAAGAACTTGCATTTGGAAGAGATTACTTTAAAATATAGCTACCGTAAAACCGTGAATGCGGAAGCTATAATTCTTTCGTCTGCACTGCCCTAAATATTGTGATTTATTTTAAAAGCCACTTACCGTTTGCTCTTCTGAACTTCTAAAATTCGTGTGTCGACATCGACGACGGTGATGACTTCTTCTACATATACTTCTAAAATTATAATATTCTGAAATTTTCGTATCCTATCTACATATGTATTTAATCCGTCGTGGCGTAATAGATACGTGCGTGTGTAAACGCGGCGGATATGAGTTCGATTCCCACTTGAAAAAAATACTTATCATTTCATTATTCTAATAACAAGATAAAGCGAAGCGATTATTTCCGCCGCTCAACACGGAATATTTAGAAGTGGAAAGAAGATGATAGAGCGCACTGTCTTAACACTTGCTTCCCTCCGCCTATCTTGCTAAATGCGGGATACAGCGTGAAGGTTAAAAAAAACAATTGTGAATAGTCAGAATATAATTGTTTATTACATATATTTTTAAAAAGAAGGTGCTGCTGTTTATCTTGGAATAATTTTTTTGTATCGTATCTTAATGAGTACGGATACGTATTACATTCGTTCACGCTCTATCAAAGGTAACGGTACTAATTCGTAATACGCAGTTTTTATAGGATTTTTGTACAAAATGTGAAAGGTTGTCCTCTTACGGCTTAAATTTTTATATGATTGTAAATTTTAAAAGTGGATTTGTTGAGTAACTATGGTTATTACTTAACTGTAGTTATTTATAAATACTTAACTTCACTGCGTTTAAAATTCAAATTAATTTTAAATTAGTTAAATTACACTCGCAAAGGCTTCTTTGTCATAAACATATCATTTTTGAATACTGGAAGCCGAATACTGGAAGCACTGCGTGTTGAGTGGCGTAAGTTAACGCCGCGTTTTGCCTCGTTACCGTTACCGAGGAAATGAAAATATTAAATATTTAATTTCCTCTCGAGTGGGAACTGACAGTTCAACCTGTCGGTTTTACAGTCTCATACTTGTGCCCCTGCGCCACGCCTGGCCTCAAAATTTTTATTGTATACGTAAAAGCTATAAAAAGCCTCAAAATCTTATACATTATTTGATCATACGTAAAGTGTGCATTAGACCAGGACAATCCAAGTGTGTGAGAACAGGACCCACCAAGTGGCTAGATGCTAATTGTTGCCCCATCTCGTTTTCTATCGTAAGGCACTATCGGCGTTCGATCGCCATTACTGTTAGATAGCGTGTGTGGTCTCTACTTCCAGCTTTGTTTTATATGGATTTTTATTCTCTATTTAATTAAAGATAGACTGTGTTGCAAGTCATAGGTATATTTAATTTAATATATTTGTATTGGTGTTGAATGTGCAAGAAATTTCGTATAATTTCGAAGTAAAAACATTATGAAGCAAGATTTTTTTATGAAATGTCCTAACTTATATTTGGGCGTACGTAAATTTTTTGCGTACTAAGTAACAGTTAATTTAAAAGCTCTAAAGGTAATTACTTATTTTTAAAACATTTTCTTCTACGTTACACAGTAACGTTTAAATTAGCTTAGAAAACAAAAGTTAAACTGTAAGTTTAACTGATAAGCATTACAAAATTAAAGGCCATCAGTTAAGAAACAAATTTACTACAAACTCGGTATATCCCGGTAGTACCTTATAAAGCAAAGGAGGGACGATCAATTGAGATCTCTACCTTAATTGCATTTACAATTAACGATGTATTTTCCATCGTGACTGAACACGCCCCTAGATCTCTAATATTTATATTACGTTAGTTATCGATCGTGACTGTTCCTTGCGCGCGTCGTTTCAAATGTTGGAGGGTTCGTCTAACTGTAAGTATTAAATAAATTTAAATGTAAATTGTTGCATTATTTTAATGTTAATATTATTTTTTATTTTTATTTCAACTTCAGGTATTTGTTTCATATTAAGGTGTGGATAGAGAACCTTTAAGAATACTCTAAGAATTACCATATTGGAAAGACTACTACGACAATTTTTAAAAGGAAATATATATGAAGGATATTCTTTCCTTCATTATCCAACTTGAATGAAACTAATCAATCTAATGTTTCTTTCAAGTTTCTTCTGTTCTGTCCTCTTATTATTGCGTCCAATTATGTGGACAAATACTCTATCCCTTCTATCTAAACTTACACATAAATATTTCTATACGTGTAAATAAGTAAAAATATTAAATAAATATAAACTAAAACTAAATCGCTACAACTTAAGAAATATGAAGCTTGCAAAAAAAAGGAAGTTTCCATTCGAGAGGAGAGGCAACTATTACGTATTACATCCGCAGTTTATCGCATAAAAAGTGCAAGACCCGAGTCTAGTCGTGGTGCATCCTGTCGGTACTGAATTGGTCGTTTACTATAAAATAAAAGGNGCCCCTGCGCCACGCCTGGCCTCAAAATTTTTATTGTATACGTAAAAGCTATAAAAAGCCTCAAAATCTTATACATTATTTGATCATACGTAAAGTGTGCATTAGACCAGGACAATCCAAGTGTGTGAGAACAGGACCCACCAAGTGGCTAGATGCTAATTGTTGCCCCCTCTCGTTTTCTATCGTAAGGCACTATCGGCGTTCGATCGCCATTACTGTTAGATAGCGTGTGTGGTCTCAACTTACCAGCTTTGTTTTATATGGATTTTTATTCTCTATCTAATTAAAGATAGACTGTATTGCAAGTCATAGGTATATTTAATTTAATATATTTGTATTGGTGTCGAAAGTGCAGGAAATTTCGTATAATTTTGAAGTAAAAAAATTATGAAGCAAGATTTTTAATTAAATGTCTTAACTTATATTTGGGCGTACGTAAATTTTTAGCGTACTATGTAACAGTTAATTTAAAACATTTTCTTCTACGTTACACAGTAACTTTTAAATTAGTTTAAAGAACAAAAGTTACAAAACTAAAGGCCATCACTTAAGAAACATAAATTTACTATAAACTCGGTATATCCCGGTAGTACCTTATAAAGCAAAGGAGGGACGATCAATTGAGATCTCTACCTTAATTGCATTTACAATTAACGATGTATTTTCCATCGTGACTGTACACGCCCCTAGATCTCTAATATTTATATTACGTTAGTTATCGATCGTGACTGTTCCTTGTGCGCGTCGTTTGAAATGTTGGAGGGTACGTCTAACTGTAAGTATTAAATAAATTTAAATGTAAAATGTTGCATAATTACATATGAATAAAGCTTCATGTATCTCTTAAATATTAAGGTGGGGACGAAGAACCTGCAAGGATACCCCTTTATAGATAATATAGATACATATTTATCATCTCTATGAAGATATGTTGAAAAATAAAAATATATACAAAGGATATTGTTTTTAATTCACTATCTAAGTTAAACAAAATAAATGTATCTAATAATGTGTTCTGTTCTGTTCTTTTATTATGGCTTCTAACTCATTCACTCTATGCCGGATCCTATATGAACTTACTCATAAATATTTTTATTCGTGCAATATCTGACTTACAAAAATTATATTTTCCAAATAAGAAAAGATATTAAATAAATATAAACTAAAACTAAATCGCTTCAAGTTGAGAAATATGAAGCTTGCAAAAAAAAGGAAGTTTCCAGCCGAGAGGAGAGGCAACTATTACGTATTACATCCGCAGTTTATCGCATAAAAAGTGCAAGACCCGAGTCTAGTCGTGGTGCATCCTGTCGGTACTGAATTGGTCGTTTACTATAAAATAAAAGGCAAATAAGCATCATCTTGTAGGTACTTGGAAAATGGAAGGTCGCGCGTGATGTGGCCTGCATTGTCTTCGAGTAGACGTTAGCTCACTTGGCCCTTTCGTTCTTGGCCATCAACTTGTCTGAAATTGGCCTTACAAATGCTTTCTCGTGCAATTTTGTATGTTTAAAATTGTTACTTGTTTAGCTTTTTATTATAGAAAATATGTTTTATCTACACGGTTTAGAGGCTACCGTGAAACAGCGCTGGATTGCAGGCACATTGGTTGTGGGTTCAATTCCTCCTCAAAACTTGCGCAGTGCGTGGGTAAGGGAGTGATTTAACACTAAATTCTCTTAGCTTAACCCGCTATACGCATAAAGCACTACATTTACACGTATACATTAGAGTGTATGAAAAAATATCGAATGGAATTGTGATAGTTGAATACTGGTAGTATTTTCCTTTTCATTCTTACAATTAGAATAATCAAATACACTATACAATATATTTTTTTCATAACTGTAACAAATTACCACATTATTATAGCTTTTAAAAAAATACTATATTCTAAGCTTAGATTGTAAATCGTTTTAGCATCGGTCACGTTTTCAGTAGATACATTAGATTAATATGACAAAATAAAGCGTCTCATATTATATATAGAGAATTAGATGTGGAGCTTAGAATTAATGACTTTTCAAATGGATACAAAGAAGATTTGTAACATTTGAAGCTTTGTATCATGTCACGTTAAAATTACTTTTGCTTCTGAGAAATGGTATCTAAAATAAATGTTTATTTAAATATATTCATGATATATTTTTGGATAAGACCATTATGGCGCAGTGGTACAGCATGTAGCTGTACACGCAATGATTGTGGGCTCGATCCTCACTCAGGGGATTGATATAATTGAAACATTTTGGTTCTTTCTTCCCTCCCTGCTATATGAGGGTAAAAGCAAGAAGGCAAGGAAATAATAAAAAAACTATGGAAAGCAAGCAATGTGCAAGTAGATGATAATTAGAAAATACAGTAATATATTTTTGTGTAAAAACAATAACAATATTATATATTTCTTGCATATTATAAGAGTGCGTGTCTAAATAAAATTGCAGCGAATTTTCAATACAATACGTCTTTAATTAAAGCAATATAGAAAGAAGCACAGCGAACACGTGTGAACGAACACTTGCAGCTCGACACGCCTGGGCGGGCTGTACCTCATCGTTGCAAAAATCTTACATAAATTATAGGTTAATCCTGGATCTTGAGTAGTTGCTATTAAATATAATAGATGTATGTACTAACAAGTGTAGGTCATTCAACTTATACTGTAGGTACTTTGAGATTTAGAAATATAGAAAGCAGATAAAAGATTTTAGGTGAAAGAACTTTTTTTTTAAATATGCACAGACATGGTCCAAAACTTTTTTTTTTTAAAATTCGAACCAGTTACACCTGAAATTAGCGCTTTTAACCAAACAATATTTTCAGCTCAATAATATTAGTATAGATAAACATAGATGTAAATCTTCTATATATCTATATATATAAAATCGAAAGGTCACTCACTCATCACGAAATCTCAGAAACTACGTGTGCTAGGAATCTGAAATTTTGCATAGGAGTTACTTATAGGACGTAGGTGCTCGCTAAGACGGGAATTTGTAATATTCGACTTCTAAGGGGTTGTTTTGGGGGTTGAAAGTTTGTATGAAACTTCGTTACTAATGACATTTGTCTTTGTCATTCGTTACTAAATGCTAGGAGTCTCAAATTTTGCATAAACGTCACTAGGACGTAGCCATGGAGACAGAAATTAATAATAACATAGTTCACGCGGGTGAAACCGCGAGCGGGCCGCTAGTGTATAATAAAAATAACAATATATTTCATATTGTCGCTAGGAAGTAGGTACAATAATTGTTTCTTTTGTAATATAAATTGTAAACAAAGAAAAATAAAAGTGTCATTTATATGATAAACATAATATAAACTCTACTTCTTTACACTCAGTGTCTTTGAAATCGGTAAACAATATAAGAATAGATATGTAGAAATAACATATTTAATAGAATTAATATATTATACATATAGCCATGACTTTATAGTGATGGCCACAACTCAGTTGTGTAAAATTTATTCAAATGGGAATCAAACCCACAACCGTCGCGTTTATTAGCTACATTTTTTATTTCAATCTGAAGCATACTTTTTACTTATATTATAATTTAGTATACTATAGATATATAGAAGGAGATGGACTTGATGATGATGTGCATTCGTTTTCCGCCTTACTGGGCACTAGGTGGCAGAACTCAACGACGCACTTTGTGTAACTAGCTAAAGGAAACGAATGAAATGAAAGAAATGTCTTCAGGAAATTTGAAGCGATTGCTTAGACTGATTAGACATTTACCTCCACACAACATTGCGCATATACACTATAATTGGATAATTTAGAAAAAATATTAAATTTAATGTACAATTGAGGCAAAGTGCCTCCAGAATTCGGTGGAAAGTGGGAAACAGAACTGTCTTAGTAGGAACGGAGGGTCTTAATACTAGGTTCCCAGGTTCCCTCTGCCCACCCTGCTATAAGCGTGAAGTTAAAAAAAATACAACATATAAGTACATATTATATAATAGAAAAGTACTAGTTACTTTTGAATATTCAACATGAATAGAGTTTAAGTATGAAAGCTGGTAATAAGGGCAATTTATGGACGTAAGAAGATTGCGTATTCGAGTAATCTGTGCGTTAGCCCCCGGGCCTTCTTCTTAGCGTTAGTTGAGAGAAAGATTTGTAATGGAGCTGGCCGTTTAGCTAAATTATTATAGAGTAGACTGTGCATTATATACTAACGATCTATTGTACATGCATGGGAATAAACATTATGTTAGTAGGATTGTGTGTATATCCGCAACTGGGGGGAGGGGTGCTTGTCAAGACGAAAGAGAGTATGATAAGCTAAATATAATTAATATTAGAGTAACAATAAATTATATATTTTAAAAAAAACTTTAAAAAAATCGCCTATATTGTGCACTTATAAGAGCCTAAACTCGAGTGGCTTACTAGTAACCTCTGCAGAGGTCTATTCAAGTCCTGGCTCCATCGTCAGATCACATCTAAGTTTCATGATAGTACGATTAATACAAATGCGTAAAATTCAGTTTCTTAAATTAAATTCATCAAAATACATATCTTCTAGCAGGGTAGACAGAGGGAGCCTAGAGAGCCTAAAACACTGGGCTTGCACTTTCCGCCTAATTCTGGAGGCACTGCGTGTTGAGTGGCGGTACTCAACGCCGCACTTAAGCCTCGACACCAGAGCGAAGAAATGAAAATATTAAAGTCCTCAAGTGGAAAGCGACCACAACCTGTCGCGATTACAGTAACACGCTTATGCCACTGCTCTACAAATCTAGCAAAAAGAACAAATTCTTTCAACGAATTCTATTTAGTTCACACAATAGCAAATAGTTCTCAATAAGCAAATTTGATTTACATCTAGTTAGCAAATCTATCTATTATACGATATTTTATTTATATTTCATCAACAACTAAATAAACTCAAAATTGAATATATTATTTAAATAAAACAAATGTCCGCTACATTTGTAATAATATCAAATTTAGATTCTATTAATTAGACAATATCACATTTACATATTAAAAATTGATATTTAATATTAAAATTTTGTAAACATATCGTCTATATTTGACTAATATTGCCGTTTTAATTAAAAACTGTAGATTATATTTAAACAAAACTAATTATGTATACAATTATAGCAGTTCCTATACGTATAAATATTCAATGTGATTATTACCGTTAGGTCTTTATGACGTTATCACGATGCATACAAGAAGTGGCGACGATTGTGGGTTGTGTCAATCCATACTTGGAGTAGCATTTATATATAAATTCTTTTTATTTCTCCGCTCTGGCAAAGTATTGCGGAGTTAGATTCCGTTACTTAACTCCTAATGTTTTAACAGAATGTCTCAACACTAGATTTTCTCTGCCTACTCCATAAAAAATAAGATACAGAAAGAAAAGGACCAAAGGGCCCAATTTTTAAAGAGCCAAAAAGCGGTCTTAACAGAAGGTTTTTCCCTCTGCTTACCCTGCTATGAACGGGATACAGCGTGATACTTCACGCTGTATCCCGTTCAAAAAAGAAAACGATAAATTCCCGTTATTAAGTCAAAACGCATATAATATGTAGCAGTCTCAGAGCAGTCTGGTCTCTTGCAAACATTGAAAGGGACATTTTGATTTACACCTCACTTTCGTCGCAGTACCGTTAAGGCTTTTAAACTGGCTGTCGATAAGAAAGTCGGCAAAGCAAGACAGATGGTCTCTCTTGCCTAATTATTGGAGTTCCTTAAACGGGTGATGCGATGACATACTGCGATTTAACATATTGTTGATTTATATCTAATTGTTTTATATTTGAATATGTTTTATGATATGTTTTAAAATAAAAAAAAAATGTTTTTTTATCAACGTGAGGTGGGCGGAAAGAATATATCGTATATCTATTGTCTGCTTAATTTTGAGATAGTTAACGCAGCGCCAGACGCTGTGGTCTCTGTTTAACTCTATCTCCTCGTTCACTGTCATCCATTTCTTTATACCTGCTCTTCGGCCTTCCGCATGCGTTTTCGTGATCATCCTGCAGCATTACCGATACTGTATTCTCGAAAGTCAACCGATCTACCCCTATGTTCCTTACCACTCTCTCTAACGTTATATTTAAAATATACTAATTCTTTCGAGTATAGATAGATCTTTTTATCATTACATGCCAAACACTTCCTGACATTGGCTGTCAGGATAGCGTTAAATATATTGTATACTATATTCAGAATATACGAGTACCTATATTGAAGAACCCATATCTCCATTTAGACGCTCGCTTGACCAAACGTTATGATAATGATGCTAGAACCGGCGTGTGAAGTGGGACACCTCGCTATATCGGATTGGCCGCCTTAACAGCAAATTGAGAATAATCGATGCAAATGATCGACTGTTCTGCTATTATGTTGAAATATCATATTGTTTTGAACTGTTCTTGTGTGTTTTGTTCTTATTACATTTAGATTACTTAGTTATAAGACGTTTTTGTTCCAATGTATTATAATGATCCTTTAGCAGTTTTTCTCCGACTATAGTTGGGAAAATAATCTCACTAAAATATCTACTCGTAGAATGTGCAGAACACACAAAATTAAAGCAAATTTTGTCTACTTATAAGCTAAGCGGATGTCTGATCTCCAATTATCTTAGCGTTACTTAATTATTTCAATAATATTATTTTTTTGTTTTTTTGTTACATGTAAATAGTTTAATATTAGGTATATTTTCTATAACTAAGAAATAATAAGATAAACTCACGTTGCCGAGGTAACCGCTGCAAGGCTGTATGGGTGGCGGCAGCGGCGGCAACTCGGGCGACCGGCGCTCCTCCGTTTGACCCATTTTAAGCCCTATACATCACTGCAAATAAAATAAATTATATTAGATTGATTACATAGATGATTGATGCCGGTCACAACGTAGGGTTACACGTGCGTAAGAAAGTAAACGCGACAGGTTGTAAGTTCGATTCCCACTCGGAGGAATGAATTATGATTTATTACTATTTCCATTTCCTCGCTCTGGTACACAAAGGAAAGCTTTGAGGTCCACCACTTCACACGCAATATTTCGAAAATTTAGCAAGTGGGGAACTGAATGTCTTAACACTAGGTTCCGTCTGCCTTCCCGCCTAGGTTCCCTACTGCTATAAGCGGGATATGGGTGAAGCTAAAAAACACAGATGGTGCAATGGGCAACAATTATGGGCTTGTTCTCCGATTAAGAGAGTGATTATAATATTAAAATTATTTCCTCGCCTTAGTAAAACAAAGCATGACTTTCGATTCCATCAATAAATAGGTATATGACGAAATTCGGTGATATTTATTGATAGTATCGATATTTTAGTTTTTTTTTGTAATAAGTGACACATATTATAAATGTTGTAAATATATTCGGGTTACTAGGTCTATTAAGAAAAGTTTCTTGTTGTTGTTTATAAAGAGTCTCCAAGTGTCATCTAGTGTGTCTAATCCAAACATTATGTGTAAAGATATTAGTCGTGACTCCATCATTGCACAGTTAGCCGTATTACGATATCTACGCGGTGGTAGGGGATTTTACGAAGAAAATTCCGTTTTAAAAAAAATCTAAATTTTAAATCATTTTGCTATTAAAAAATATATATATTTCCATTAAAAATAATCATCAAAATAGTTTCCAATAAAAGATAAATTTAAATTAACAAATCTATATTTTATTATGAGGCCTTCGTGCCGGCACAACGTCTGTGGGTTCCATTCCCTCTCGGGGCAGTGAAATATTTTCAATTTCTGGCTCTGATATCTAGGTGAAGCACTTCATTGAGTTCCGCCAACAAATACCACTATACTGAAAATTTTAAGGAAAGTAGGCAACGGAGTGTCTTAACACTACTATTTGCGCGATACAGCGTGGATCTATATAAATTAACATATAAATATTCTTCTAGACACTTGAAATATTATAATAATTCGCATTTTGTTCCAAATGATAGTCGTTTACATTCTCAAGGATTTCAACTAAGTCCCGATGTCCTAGAAACCTGAAACTACGTAACGGAGTATTTATTTTCTACCGCAGAACAGCTAGCCGCGAACAGGTTTACATACAAATTATGCTTATATGGATATTAGAATATGAAGATGTCTCATTCATAATCAGATGTGAACCTCTATCTATAAATACTCAACTTTATGGATATTGTGCTACAGACAATGTATTGACTGTTGAGGCTATAGAGGCGCATTGAGACAGTCTATTAGTGCGATGATTGAAGGTTCGATTCTCCGTCGGTGGATAGAGTTATTTTCATTTTCCCGACACAAAGAGCGGCGTTCAGTTCTGCCTAATACCACGAAGTGTCTCGAATGTATAACAACATTGTACCAGACTGTGCAGAATAAACAGAGAGAACTTAGTTATATGTCACTTCGTCCCCCACAATTTCCTCCCAATTATGGAGACACTACGTTGAGTTGAGTGACGGCATTCAACACCGCGCTGCCTGATATATCGAGAAAATGAAAACCAATTAAATATAACAATTTCATCAAAATGGCCACAACACTTATACAAAAATATTTCTAAGTACAAAGTGAGGTAAGGTAGACGAGCAGACGTGAGTCGTGAGAACGTATAAATTTCAAAATACATTAGGAGTATAGGCCGTTTCAGGGAAACCGAGCGTAGAGGTACGTTAAGTCAACGTCTTCTTATATTACTTGCGTGAGTTGAGATTGAAATGTTTGATTTGAATTTGAATTTTTATTTTAGAATAGGTAAATATGAAGATTTAGCCGTCGTGGCATACGTACAGGATTTGATTGTAAACACGACGGTTATGGGTTCGATTGCCACTCGGAGAAATAATTGAGGAATACATTTCTCGAAAATTGGGCTAAAAATAGGAAACGGAGTGTGTGGATTTCATAGGCATACCTTGTCCTTTTTTTTAAAATGCTTTGTATCTTTTTTGCATGCTCAGTTTTAAATATATTTTGTTTGTAGATATACAAATTGTCTACATATGAAAGCTTAGAATCCAAATTTTCAATTACCATAATTTATTTTATAGATTTCATAAGATCTCATATAAACGATTTCTAAAATATATTATTTAAAAAAATATATAAATTTAATAGCATTTAGAAGTACAAAACACTTGTCAAAGAGGTCCAAAAAAAGCATATTGATTTATAGCACTCATTAGGCTGACCGTAAAATTATTGCATAATTTACCATTACGGCCACACCCTCAGGTGAACAGTCGGCCTCGGCCGCCAAAGACACGGGCACATCCGCAATCCGTTGACATAATCGTGTTTCAGTTATTTTTAAGTCTTTTTGTGAAAAGAGAATTAAGTGACAAACCACTCTACATTATAATATTCTTGCCTATCTCTATTTCTAGCCCACTTCATAAAGGAAGTTCTGTATTCGACAACTATATGTTATTTTATGTGAAAAAAAGATAATTCCCTTCGATTTCATTGTTATTTGTAGACTAATTATAAAAAAAAATTGTACTCTTTTATATTAATCAGGTCGGGCAATCATCTTTTAGAAAGATCGAGTTTTGCAATCTGTAAGTCGTCCAGTAGCCTCTTCTAGTCAACTGTGACATAGGTACATATGCCATTTGACATAGTAGATTTATAATTAGCTATGATTTATGTGGTTAAAAATAAACATATTCATTGGAGTCCGACTTGGCGCAGGGGCACAAGTGTTCGACTGTAAATGCGAGGGTTGTGGATTCCCGCTCGCATATTTAATATTTTCATTTCCTCGCTCTGGGAAAGACGCAAAACGCGACGTTGAGTTTCGCCACTTAACACGGTTAAGTGTTCCCCATGACAAAATTGTTGTAATGTGGAACGGAGTGTTTTAACATTAGGTTCCCAGGTTCCCTCTGCCTAACCTGCTGTGTACCTACAGGATACAGCGTGTAGATAAACATACATTTTTAATTAAACTTTACCCTACAAGCTTGTAATATAAACCAATATTGGTCAGTACAGTAAAATTCTCAATCTTTTCAATTAGTCGAGCACGAATTCAATTCGACGAGTTTGATTTGCGCTGTCGTGCCTATAACGCCTTTTCAATTACTTTTGTGTCGCGTAGGTTGCGGGTTCTCACGTTAATTATTCGGTAAACGAACGTATTTTTTCATTTACTTACATAGAGATCAAAAAAGAAACGTCAGACATTAAAACTATTACGATTTTTAACAATAAATCTACCCATTTTAAACTTAAAGTTATTTCTCATTTATTTTTTTATATCCTCTTTTATCGAGGCACCGTGTAAAGAGACCCGCATCACCGATGCCGTCGAGGGGGGTCTTACACTCTGTTCCGATCCGAAGACGATAACAGCTTATCTATCGCATCTCTTCTAAGTGTCACTTGAGCCGCGTAATATATTTAATTTATTACTATATAACTACCACTTGCCTGTAGGTTTGTTTGTTGTTATTATATATTTTTTTATTCTCACGCATCTACTAAATCATAAGGGATAGGATAGAGATATGTTTTGTCCTGCTCCCCACTATCAACTTGTTTTAGACACTTAGAAGCAATAATCTTACTACGTAAATTTCTTGAAACAAACGTATAAAAATTTCGACGGAACATAATAGAAACTACCCTTTCTACAAAGCGGACATTTTTGCAAGTGTCGCGGCCTCAAATCTCACTAAGTTCCATATGCATCACTATAGCATATCATCACTCTACTTTTTAAATTACATTATAAAATCTTATCTATGATTTTCCGGATCAAACATTTTTCATAAGATATATATTAATTTGTTATATCGCGAACAATTTTATTATAACTTATTAATAATAATAGTACATTTAAAAATTTTACGGCAATTAATAGTTACGGATAAACTAACTACATTATTTTTAAACTTATACTTAGTATAACAGCCCAGTTGCAGTTTTTCTTCATATCATGCCCTATTATTTCTATTCCCAGATACAAGGCGCTCAGTGCATTCTACAATTACTAACAATCGCATCGATTTCCTGTCTATCATCAACGATACGTTTCCACGGGAAAAATTAAAAGGGTGATTCTCATAGCCGCTCTAGAGGCACAGTGCCCTCTCCGTTGATATTATATCGTTTCTAGTTTATTAACCTCTTATTCTTGTTCAGAATTGCTTTTTGAATGATTAGAGGGTGAGTTCTGATATATATGGGGTTATATATTTATTATATAGAAGAAAAATAAATAAATAGCTCGTCAAGTGTCCAAAATATTTATAAAATTAAAAACAAAGCGACTTAACACTGTTGACATTTCAACATTACAGCTTAACCTCAATACAACCAGGCACACAACAGCACCACCTACAACGTTAATTAAGAACTCCTCCAGACCCAGAGTCATTAAATACATTTATCTTTCAAACAATATATTAGTAAGATTGCAAGATGGCCGATCGCCTATCAGCCAGACGTAATTACATCCTGTGCTACGATACCACCGTATTCTAGGATACCTATTTGTGAAATATAATAATTTAATTGTTTACGCAATATTATTATGTTGTTACTAATAACGTGTTGCTGAATATTAATGATCTAACGGAAATAGTTCGTTAAAATAACGGTTGTATACTATAATGTGTATAATTGAATAGTTTTATACATTGTACGTATAGCGTACGTAAGCTAAATAGCATATAATATATAACAAGTAAAGTAACTACTTAATATGTCTTTTTTTATATTTACTTATAAAAAATCCCTATGCTAATTCCAGAATGGGGAAATTTTTAACTTTCATATTACTTCTAACGAATATTGTGGGTAGTAGAGTACGTAGAAACAATTTATTCAGATTTCATTTGCCTGCTCAATCCTTAACATTATAGAACCCAGTTTCATTTTGTTTCAATAAATAGTAGGTTTCTAAATACATCATAATATAAATATAGGTCCCCTAGGCTCGAGGAGGGCGACTTAAGTCATAGGTAATAAGCAAAGCAGCAAGCAGGCACGCCTTAAGTGTCCAAAGTAAAAATTTTATATGAGTATAAAAACAAAGAAACCATATACCGTTAAAACTTTATAAACAAAGATATAAAAAAAGAAATTTTAAGTAATATTCTACGTAAGTACGTATTGTAATCTTAAACGTTTAATAATAAAATAATAAAATTCTCTACATCCATGTTAATTGATACTACCATTGTGAAGTGTTAAAAACCATAATAAAACCAATAAAAATATAGAGACGTATCTCTTTCTAATATTAATTTATTATCAATATGTGGTTAGTAAGTACGTATGTGAAAAATCAATAAATATCCTTTATAATTAGGGTTGTCTTCAATTTTAAATTTGTGCTAAATAAATTTGGATTATTTAACGTATTGTGAATATTATCGCCATAATAACTGTGAATTGTATATTGTTTTTAGCTGTGGTGTAAATGAATATTATATTTTAGAATAAGAAAAATATTTTATAACATAAATTGCAATATTTTTTAATGTTCCTTATACTTTCCTTTTTTTTCACTACCAGCTATTTCGAGTAGAATAAATATATTTTTACAATTTTAGCGTTATTCCACACTTAAGACAGATTTTTTTATACATATTTTCTACAAAATAGTATAAATATGTTTGTATATTACAAGAATATATAAATAAATAAATAAAAACACAAATAAAATTAATTTATATTCACAACAAAACGCGATCCTGTGAAAACTTTGAAAGTTAGAATATCTAACCACTAGACTAATAAAACAACAAAACAAACAAATAGCAACCCTAGCCTATCAAATCTATATCCATAGATCGACGCCCTCGCAATCACTGCCCGATGTTTTTTATAAGAGGATTAATAATGGCGGACTGCAGTAATAGATAAAGAAAAGATTTTAAAAACCGCCAACTGCTTCATGACTCGTGTTTGAGGATATACCACGAGAGCTACGTATTACTTGTAAAGTGCTTTTTAACTTTTCTGTATTTATGTTTTATGTTGTACTTAACTCTAATTGTGTTTGATTTAGTAAAGGATATAATGGTTTAAACTTATTAAATGTAATGGAGTTGGAATCCTCTTAGGAATGTAAATCGCATTGAATAAAGGTGTTTTATTTTTTGTGAAGCTTTGGGACTATTTAGATATATTTATTCAGTCTCTATTTTTTTTTTTTTCATTTATTTTCTCAAATTAACAAATATAAAACACTTACATCTACTCCACCAAAGCATTTAAATGGTTTACCGATGGACAAAGCTCTTTTTTAAACATTTAGAACTTAAACTACTACTATTAAAAAAATATGTAAATTGTTTATTAAGCCTTTTATTGTAATTTCATGTTGAATGGCATAATAACAACGCCCTGTCTTACCGCATAGGAGATTATAAATATTTTATAGTTCTCCTTAAGAGCGACTCTAACCAACAATCATAGCATTAGGAGTTATCACATTGGGTCGTTAGGGCGGCTTACTAATTACCTTAAATTAATTAAATCTTCATAATAGTAAGTAATCAGAGTTAAAAAAAAGTAAGAACTAACTAAGCCTTACGTTTCGGAATACGTGGCCTTCTCTATGGTGTATGGTTTTCTAAATGTAACTCTTCTTTAACAAAATTAATTTGAGTATACTATATTAAAAATACAATGTTATAATTTTCCGACAATTCGCGTTCCACTTTCTAGCAGTGTTTTTTCTGGTCTTATAAGATTTAACAGCTTAAAAATTAATTCACTTTAACTACATTATCAAATGCTCATCACTTCCACAATCTGGTGAAAGCTTAAATGAAACTGTGTTACAACATTCATTAACATTTACAAGTATTAAAAACAAATATTCTGATTTTTTATTAAATAGCAAATATTTTTCCTTATTTTGTACATTAATTCCGAATATAATTTAATATTTTATGAAAAAAATATCATAATATAGATAAATAAATATGTTAAATTACTATTATAAGCTTCGAGCATACGTTAAGACTATTCACCTATTTTCGAAATATTATATAGTGTACTGTCTACCAGAGCGGGAAAATAAAAGTTATTTAAATATAAACATTACCCCGGGGGGACATGTTGAATTGAAATTAAGTTCTAGGAAAGGAAAATTACAAATATCACATTATTTTCTGTTTCAAAAGAAATTTTGCATTTACCTAATGTATGAGTACTCAGTACTGCCAACATAAAAAAAGGAACCTATAAATAATATACTAAAAAACACCGTCACACATAATCTCTTACAAAATAACAAACAATACTACAAACGTTACATCACGATAGAATTCATATTCGATGCCATTTAAGGCGAAGGTACCGTAAGCGGTTTGACAAAGACCGTAACGTATACAGCCGTCGCGTCGTGACTCATCCGTGAGTCCGTACCGATTATCTTAAGGTGGCCAGCTTGAAATATGCTATTGGAAAAATTAATGAGCTTTCTGAATTATTGTCGTATCGAAATGCGAGGTAACTGCTCTGTTTAAATATATCTAGTTATTTCTTGTGGCGTTTTCGATAGAAGTTTACGGCTATAAAAAAATAACTAAATGCGAGTTGGACTCACACACGAATGATTCCATACTATTATCTATAAAATCGGCAAAAAACATGAAATCATGTCTGTTGTAGAGGGATTCACAAATATTTTTTCTGTTTTAGTAGATCAGTTGTGTCTGTCTATCTATCACATAACTATCACAGTGAAAGAGGACAACGGAAGTTTTAATGAGAAGGAAATGTCTTAACACTAGGTTCCCATGTTCTCACTACCTGCCTTGGTACGAGTATATGCGGGACACATTGTGAAGCTAAAAATATAACATAACCCTAACTTTAAACCCGCAACTATCACTTATTTCATTATCTATATATATAAAAGGACTTGTCCTCACTGACTGAGGTACGACGCACGCACAGACGTAACCGCTGATGGTAGAAACGTGAAATTTGGACAAATGTTTACTTTTATAATCTGGACATCCACTAAGAACGGATTTTGAAAAATTTTTACCCTAAAGGGGTGAAATAGGGGTTCAAAGTTTGTATGGAAAAAAAATTAAATCGGCACCGATTTTTATAAAATTTGATATTTAGACTCTTAAAAATTATTTCATTGAACACATGTTTCATGGGTTATTAGAATTCACCCTTAAATACGCAAGCGAAGCTGCGCGCGTCCGCTAGTATACCATAAACAGCAATCACTTTTAATTAGCATGAAGGATAACGCGAATATACATTTAATCTTAGTATATGATAAAATCGCCTCAACGACTAACATCCGTGGCACACCGCACAATAGAATATGTTTTTATTTCTAGCACCGGTGCTCGACGCTCGAAGCTCGAGCTCTGCATCGAATTTAGGAGCCATTATCATATAGCTCTAACTATCTATAAACACTAATTTAATTGTTATAAATTTGTCTGTATTTTTTAACAAATAAAAAATATTAACTTAATTTGATAACATTGTAATCCTACTAATATAATGAATGTGAAAGTTTGTGAGGAAAGATGTACCTATGTTTTGACTTTCACGCAAAAAGTACTGAAAGGATATAGTGAAAATTTACAGTAACATAGCTTATACACCAAAATCGGATATAGCAGGCGGGCGAAGCCGCGAGTAGATCGCTAGTACGTAATATGTCTTACTTACTTTGGTTCTAACTATGACATAGCGGCGTAACATTTCTTCAAATATTTTTCAATAATTTGTGGAACTCTCCGTTTTGAGAGCACCGTGATCTATAAATATTTCACGTTTCTGAGAAACTGGCGGTCACGTTCAAAGGTCCGCTTGCATTTCAAACTTAGTCGTCTCGTTCGGAGCCGTGACCTGTTCAAACATGGCATTTGATATGCGACTTTATATCACGAACCAAATAAGGAAGATATTAAAACAATTCCAACGCATATAAGGAACTAGTTGAATATGAAAATGCCTCTGAAATTAGACAATTTCGATCGTTTCGCATAATGGCGGTGATTCTATTAAATTTTATATGATTGGTTCGTAGAGTCGTATAGGTAACGATATATGTTTCCGTTAAGTGGACAATAAGAGGATATTATAACCATGTATGGCTACACTTACAAGTGAGTTGAAAGAAATTTGAAGTTTATACACAAATATGTTATAAGTATGCAAATCCAGTAAAAATAGAAAAATGGCGAAATATATCGGGAAAGTCCTTCTATAGTATCGTACAGGAATGAAAAAAAAAATTTAGAATACTAATATGGACAATTTATGAAAAAAAGAAGCTATATCAGATTTTACTTAACACAATCTCAATAATTTTAATTTTGTTTTCACTACAAAGAATCTACTTTGAAATTTGAACAATGACATAATAGTTACATCGGCTGTAATCATCGGGCTCAGCTGTTCCGTTACTTTAATTTCTAGAGCGATTTCTCTAACATCCATAACTTACCTTCATGACATAACCTAATCCTAAAGTGAAAGGAGATCTTCAAAAGGACTAACTAATACCTAAAACACGAACACTTAAGACCTTCTACTCACAGCGGATGTAAAAATAAAAATAAATGATGGAACGAACAAAGAATCTATCCTCAGATGCCGACCAAAGTGGATAGCCGTTCAATAGTCTCTCGTCGTTTTTGTCATCCTCATGACATTTAGTTTTTATCGGCATCGGTTTTAGGCAATGGTGGGCGTAAAAACGCTAATGAAATTAGAAATATTGATGTGTATCTTAAAAAACTACGATTATTTCAAACGATTGGGCGGCAAATCGCTAAAGTAGATCTATTTTTATCTATAATAATAGATTGTTACAAAAAAAATGTTTCATGACGACACAGTAAAAAAATATTGTAAAGGAAAATTTTGATTAAAAGTCAAGTCAAGCAGATAATTAATAGGTAACTAGAGATAAAATGTTATTTAAGATCAGCAATATTTAAAAACTCATGAATTTTATAAGTAACTTAGGTTTTTACCTAATATTTGTATTAATATTATTTTTGTTTTTTTCCTGTACGAAAATAATAAATAAAAATTTCAATCGTTTCATTACTAAAACAGATAATGTTTTAAATTTTATTATTTGCAACAGATAGCTTGACATTAGGCGAGCACATGGAACTGCAATCAAAAAATCAAAACACTGTTTCTAAAAATATGAAAAATAAAGCTAAATATAAACAAGTTCATTAGATAAATTTGATAGATCACAAATCAATTAGTATTATTAGTAAACAATGATTTTGCAGTAAAACATTTTCTTTATATATTTCGACTTAAAAGGACACGCCGAGGTTAAAATTACGGATGTCTTAATAGACGCTGTAGAAACGTATAAAATCTGAAAATCTAGCCTTGCTCATACAAGGATAGAACGTTAAACGGATATTATTAAAAAATTGTGAAAATTATTAATGTGTTCATGATGTAATTAAGGCGTGTCGAAGCCGAATTGAAGATGATAGTACTAGGTTCAAATCGAATTTATAAAAATATATATGAAATCTTTTGGTGATTCTCAGGTGTCTATTGGACAAATTGCGGCGTTGGGTTCCGCAAAGTAATGCGCAATACATCTAAAATGAATAAAATATAGAGAATAATAATTATTTCTCTGTGCACATATATGTAAAGGAAAGGAACAAATATATAAAAGTAAAAATAGAAATATTATCTTCTATCTTTATACAAAAAAGAAACATCTAAAACCTAAGACATTTTTTTAATATCAAGTTGCCTATGCACTGTGATGTTTATAGCGCAGTGTGCACAATGGCGGATAATTATATACTGCGTGTGGGCGCACGTTCGGCTATCGCGGGATCTGAGCGCACTAATAAGTCATGTTTTGTTTTATTTCTGTTTAGTCTTTTTTTGTTTTTCTTTTTAATTTTATTAAGAAATTATTTTACTTAAAAGAGCTTTTATTGAAATTTAGATTATTTAAATGCCTACTATATGTATAGTTTACAAGTGTTATTATAATATATTGTATGATAGTTGGGAGTTGCATATAACAGGGTAGACGAATGTAATAGCGAGGTATGAAAATAATTCGTTCCCTCAGGAATCGAACCCAAAATCATCACGCTTAGTCAGTCGTTGCGCTGCTGCATTACGAAAGTTATATATTTTTTAATTTAAATTATAGTTACGATGATATTTCATTCGGTCTAATGGGTCAAAGTTGTGACTTTCGCCGCCCAAAAATAAAACAATGATCAAGAAGCGTGAAAATAAAAAAGGAGGTTAAATTATTTAAATAATTCTTATTGCATATAAATATTTTATTAATTCAACACAATCTAGTGATGAAAATATAAAATTCATTAAAATTCAGCATGACATAATTACCTATTTTTTTATTTTTAAATCGTTTACTGTTTACTAAGTATATATCATACTAATATTATAATTATGAATGTAAGTTTGTTTGTTACGCTTTTACATCAAAACTAGTCAACCGATTATCATGAAACGTTGTGCACATATTCTTAGAGATATTAGAAAGAATATAGGATGTTTTTTAAGAAAAAAATATATAAATGCTATAATATAAAAAAAAGCTGAAGAGAGCGAAACCGCGTTTGAGTCTTTAGTATAGTAGGTAGTGTGACACTGAAGAAAAAAATTAAGAATATGTTAGAGTAAAAATAGAAAGTTTGTTAATAAAAAAATAGCTAAATTGAATATGAAACAAACTCACTAAAGCATAATTTTATAAGAGCATAAATAAATAGAAACTGCATTGCCGTTTGTAATATGATATCACACATTTCGCAATAAGTACTTACTTACCAACTGCAGTCTACAATTTGTACAAGGTAAACAGATTAACGCAAATAATAATACTTAATTGTTTGCCGTAAAAGTATGAATTTGAGTACTTTATATATAAATTTGATATCTCGTGAGGCGTACAATGTTCCTATGTCGTTGACTATTCGTTCCTAAATGCTATACAATTATTTTTTAGCTTCATGTAGCAAGGTAGGCAGAGGGAGCGTAGTGATAAGACACTCCAGTCCCCAACATTCCGCCCAATTGTGCAGGCACTGCGTGATGAGTCAACGCCACGCTTTGCCTCTACACCAGAGCAAAACCATTAAAATATTTAATTTCTTCGAGTGGAAATCGACATTCTTCGAGTGGAGTCGCATGCTTGTGCACCTAAGCGCTAAGATATATTATGTGTGTATTTATTAAATTTCTGCCTATAGCTAATTAAATTTTAAAATTTAATAAAATTTTAAGATCTTTGTAGCGTTATACCTACACACATTCTTAATGTCAAGTTTACATATAAGTATTACAAAAAAACACTAAACATTTTGAGACTAACTAAGAAAACAAAAAAGTTTCTTAACAAGTCAATAACACAACCATCATGCCGGCATACAATAAATATAATAATAAATATGAAAACGCCGTAACATTGCGATGATAGACACGTTAAACATTATTTTAATGATACAAAAATATTGAATAATGCATCGACACCGACTCCGACATGCAATCCGTTAGGCAAGTTGAATATAAAGTGGACTACTTACATAATAGTACACGATAAAATCGATAAATACACGCTTGTTTGCATTTCCTGTACCTCATACGTTTCTATCTTCATTTGAATGTGAAATAAGTTTTTTGAAACAAATTATAAGTGATTTCTAGTAGGTTCGATTCTGATTAGGGGAAATCAATTATTTTAATTATCTGACTCTGGTAACAATGTAAGTGTAGCGTTGGGTCACGCCACTCAAAACGCAACACTAGGATCCCTCTGCCAACCTTGCACATTTGCAAGATACTGTGGAAAGGTACGGTAGGCTACGTTGAATATTTTTCTTCTCTCTATAGCTTATTACGTGGCTAGATCGATTTAGTACGAGTCTTCCAAAGAGGTTTCCAAAGAGAGTCAAATTTTTAATAATATCATAACTGCTATTGTTTTATTATATTAAGAAATATCTTCAACATTATTATGGATCATAGTATGACACATTGTAAAAAATCTAATTAGTGGCGCCGTCGCGTCGTCGTGGCGAAGTTCAAATACGCTTGACTGCACACAATGGGCAATGAGTTCCTCTAGCAATCGAGGGAATGTCTAAAATATTCGCTCAAATGGCAAGTTTGTTCAGACGACTGCAGTGTTAGGTTACGCTGTTAAATTTACGTCAACTACTTACAAACCGAAAATTAATACCGGATTATAATATCCTGAATTAGTTGACGCCTACCTCGTAAAATGTTTTTCATTTAGTAAATCTTCTTATTCCATCACCATCATCATAACTATAAGCGTTTTGCCGCCCACTGCTGAACACAGGCCTTTAAGGTACTTATATCATAATTAAAGGATTTTTTATGTCAAATATATTTTTATACATTTTTCTTCTGTTCTTCTTCTTCTTTAACTTCTTGAAACGCTACTCAACGTGCTCCTCATATTTACGGACATACCGTGTAATATATGGGAACTTAAATTTAGTATATTAAAAACGGTCGCTTACGTAAATTGCTAACAAAATGCTACCACAAATACTCAAACCCCTAAAGTAAATTCTCCAAGTTCACCAAAAAAAAATCAATATATAAATAAGAAATGTAGGTGTAACATTGTAAAGAAATAGTTGTTTTATTTGAACATTCAACCAGTTTGTATAGACGCTCCTATCTAGGTCTGTCCTGCACATGTGACGACTGCTCGACCCTCCAACTGACGTACAATAGAGGGAAAGAGGCATTCGACTTAATATATTGAACATAGAAATAAAAGATTGATTTGCAGACAATATAGAAACTGAAGTTTCAATGGCTTAAAAACAAAACTACAAACAAGATTCTAATTGAACATTCAAATAAAAAAAATTGTAACGTACTTGCCTATTCATGGAATTTTAATACACATAGCCATCGACTAATTTGATAAGTATTGACTTAATTTGGTTTTAATCATGTAAAGCGTAATTATTAACCCTTAAAAAGATGTCTAATTAATTTTATAATTAAAAAAATGACAATAATTAGTTTTAAAAAAAGTTCTTCCAAAGCAAAGGCTTCTCAATATTCAGCAAAACATAATCTAATCTTTGGATGTTAAAAATGTGTAAAGATATTTTAATGATTATATTTTCAAAAAATATTTCTTGTAATAATCATTTAATATTAATTATTATATTTAATAAATCTGTTCACCAATATTACCACAATTTAAATTCTCTAAGCAGTTGCATTGAAACAAAAATTATTTCAAGAGGGAAAAACTTTAATTTTATAAATCAATGTTGAACATTTTTTTATAGGAAATCAATAATAAAACCTCTATACTGCAATGTAAAAGCAACAATGAAAATAATGAACTAAATATTTTTTGAAAAGAGAACGTTTAATTCTTACTGAAGTTATAAATCCATTGATTCGAGTAAGTCATCTTGTTTTATGACACGAGTTTATGCTCACAACTTCAAAAGACGAGATTATTTCTTTAACGGTTGTTTTATAGATTTAACGCTATTACAGAACTCAATTATATCGTCCTCATTCAGGCTCTAAAAGTGCTTGTCTAATTCTAGTTTTTATAACGTTAATACTAACTATTCGACTATCGAGTTACAGTTGTTCGATTCAAAGTACTTGTCGAATGTACCTGTTTATTTTCTCTATCGGAAGACAGTAATGTATTACATACTTTCACACAGCTTTCGTTGTACTTCAGCCGTAACACATGCTGGAGCTTTGAACTGCTACCCCGCTATAAACCTAGATCTTATCTTAAGTAGCTGACTTTTCTACTTATTTATTGCTACCGTTACTTCGTATAATTATAAAAAATTATTTAATTTTTTTAATCGCAAAATAAAGATATCCAATACGAATACGTCTTAATTTTAAAAAGGTTATGTATTTCAAAACGTAAATTAATGCGTTACTATATATTTTTCGGTATAAATTAAAAACAAAGCCTACCTTTTAACAGAAGAGAAAATAAATATTTTAGTGTAACCGGCACGAACAGTTCAATATTTCACTGACAACCACAATATATCACAATCAGTTCGGTTATTTTGATAAGCCGCTTATTTAAAGACGGACCGGCGTGGCTCGCTTGAAGCACCGCGTGCATTTCAATGGATGAAAGTGTAAACTTTGGTTTTTGTATAGCGCCCTCTCGTTCTTGCGCGTGCGCACGACAAGGACGCACGATCCCTCTACCACCGACTGAACAGTGGCGACTTCGCCCACTATTTTTATTGTTATTCTACATAATTCATAAAGGCTCGATTTTTTTGGTCTTAAAATTTCCTATTTGTCATCATACATTTTAAATTTATATAGTATTGTATTTTTTCTTATTTATATGCTTTAATATCAAAATGATTATTACAGGAGCTCGGGTTGTATGAAATAAAATAACAAAATTTGGTTTGTTTATTTTTATTATCTTCCCACAGGTGGCAAGTACCAGAGTAGTGAGCACAACCTAACGTAACGAAAATGGTAACTATTATCAGGGATAACCACTTCTAATCGACTGACAAACGATTACATCTAAAAACTCCAATTTATGAATCCAACGTCTATACTAAATCTACTTATTATTTAAATCAGAAACTGTGCCAAATACAGAGTGCCGGTCAGGTGGATGCGACCCCGCACGCACTTGGCAAACAATAAAAATGTGAAATCCCTTGACTGCCACTACCCCGGCTTACAAGATATTTTCTCTAATTAGATTTCCGAAAAGAAATTAAACTATACATTGATATGAACGGAAACAAATATGCACGTAACCGAGGCCAGGCCGGCGATCGGTTACAAGCCGACTTGTTCTTGAGACGAGAGCAATTTAAACTTTTTCAACTATCTACATGTATTTTTTTTTGGTATTTTTGATTTTATTTTAATCGTGTGCTGATTAGCGACGTGTCCGAAAAATTACGAATAGAGAAACACTCTCATCTCAATCTCAATTTGATACAAAATCTGCTGATGTGGAATTTTACAAATCGAATTATTGAAAAAAGCTCAACCACCACTTGTTACACAGTGGCTTAAATACAAACAGGGACTTATGACATCGCCTCCCCCCTAACACCATATTAGTAGAACAAATCAATTGTACAATCATGAAGCTCATAGTTACAGCGATCCGATCGAAGCCGTCGTGATTGTACAACTGTTAGCGCTATTAATACGAGTACAAGTCATACAAATCTAACCATTACAAAACCTAGAGGCGATAAGTGCCGTCAGTGAAATTACTGAGATATAATAGGTTTTAACAGTAATTTCGCTGGCGTGGGAGCTTGCAGACCCGATTTCCTCGTCCCCGTGAGGCGATCGCAGGCTCCCGTAGTATCGACGGTGTCGTCGCTCGTCCTGATGTCGCGGACACAATCAAGTGCATAGGCACATTATATTAGATTAATATCTAATCAAACATAATATTATATGCATACTTGACTAATTATTACATTTTTTTTATTTTTTTGTATTTTCTGATTTTTCCAAGTATTCTTTAGCGAATATCGTTAATGAAATAAGTACAATATAATATGATCTATGACGGAACAAAATGAAGGCTGCGATGAAAATTACACAATACAAAATGAAATGAATTATTTTAGTTTGATGAGATTAAAAATATCGAACTTGCTAATGATTCCGTTGTAGAAGTACATAACATTTGTCGCGCCAGAAAAAAATAAATTCATGATTTCTTATTTTTTTTTTTCATGTTAACCCTACACACATTGCAGATTGTACAAAGAAAAATTGATATAACATATTAATAAAAATATTATTTACATAATTTTTCTTTATATAACCTTGATTAAATTCCCGACACGACATATAAAATAATACATTCATTGGAACTGAAATTGCTTATAGGTTAATTTCACGATATATTAAATATATACAATAGCAATACCAATTGCAAGTTCTGCAATGACAATATTTTTTTGTTCTTTTTTTTATATTTTCAGTTATTACAAACAGAATTAAATCACACTACAGAAATGATAAATATAATATATAAGAACAATAATAATAATAAACACGACATAAAATAGCAAAGATTTGAAAAAAAATACAGTGACAATGTGTAACTAGGGAAGGCATTAAAATGAAATAAATAAACGATAATACTAGGTGTCCCGTATAGAGAACCGATGTTGCCATTTTATAAAATAAACGTAAGCATTTCTCTCTATACACGCGAAAAAAACACTAGGACCCTATTAAAAATAATATAAAATATAACATATACACTTCTTATGCTTTACATAAACTATATAATAACAGTTACACCTTTATGAACTTTAATTCAAATTCATATTGGGGGCTGTAAATTATATTACATTTTTGCTATAAGCTTCCAATTTTCTTCAAAAGCATTTTACTTTCAACGTTTCAAAATTAGAATATAATAAAAAAAATACGAAATAAATAAAAACGATAAAAATTCAACAAAAAGTTGGCCCTTATCAATATATTTGTGTAAAAAAAATAGACGACTTCATTTCTTTCATTCCATTCAAAAAGTGTATTTGGAGAAAATGTATTGAAGAAATTTGAAAGTATAGCGGACATAACTATTAAAGACCACCACGTAACGCACTATGGGGCCTTGAGTCCCCTAAATCATTGTCCAACATCGTAGAAAACTTTACACATTACAATATGGCGGCCGACATCTAAACGACCCGCCATTTTATTTATGCGGCCATTCAATAAAATCGCCGCGTATAAAACTTAAGACTGGACAAACCATTAAAACAATCCACTGTCTCCTAACAACGAACACTAATATTATATCGAGACATCGCCGACAGAATCGATACTCGACGTAAACGGATATCGACGGAATCGACGCGCGGCGGATTCGATTATCGATTCTTTCGAAATAGAGATGTCCCCCAACCGATGTTACCCAAAATTTATAGTAACGGAAAACATTTTTTTTCTACCATATAATTTTTTTAATGAAAATTTTGACTGCCAGAAAATAACGAAATAAAAAAAACTAACAAAAATAAAATACCTGTTAACTAGTTTTATATTAACAAATTGTTTAAACAACTTGGGACGATATTATTGTAAGAATTATATTAGAATCGTCCTAAACGCTAAGTGGATTACTGTTGCTCAATAAAATTTCATGATTACAAATTACCAATATACCACTCCATATACAAATAAACTGGCCGAGAGGTGGATGGTACAATACAAAATCAATAAAAAATATCATTCTGAAAAAAAACCCCATTATATAAATTTTCATTACAATGTATAAACATCAGTATTCCACCAAACGTTCCTACATCAATATAAAATCGCTAAAAAAAGAAAACATTGAACTAAAATTATCTTTTAAATACATCCCCTCTACAAATCGATATGTTAGCACTTATATAGCCTTTATGTACCACAAGTCCACTACAATTCCATTCATCAAAGGTTATTTTTATATATATATATATATATATATATATCTATTATTATTGCTAGTCGCGATTCGCCATGGCTATCGATTTATTTTGCGATTTTACATTGAGCCCGCTCTCCTGCCTACGAGTTAGATGGAAACAGGAGAACGGACATTTTAAATAAGATAGACAGGCTATATATACAGTGAACGTTATATAGTCGTTCGATCGAAGAAACAACCGACAGAGACCGCCTTGACACGATATTCACGCACTGAAATTGTGGTTTCATAATTAACAACTCTGTAAGGCCAAAGCTTCCTTTGTAAGTATCGTATTATATTTTCTTCATGTGATCGTTTTATTACAAATGTAGATGTCCGGTGAACATCGTGCCGGGACGGCCTTTGCGGACCTACTTGATGCTCGAAATTATCTTTAAATTGTATTATTGCACCCGATGTAAACGAATCTGAAGCGACACACTAGTGTCCGCTACCGAGTGATCTATGTCGATTCTGGTTAACCTAGAGCATTCCCGTGGGAACATTGTCAGTCAAGCCAAGGTTTAGTTTAATCGAAAACATCAAAACGGACAAGGCACTACAGGTACGAAATATTCGTCTAAAACTTAGACAAAACGTCAGCCGACGAGTCGCGGCGTGCGGGACAGCGCAGGCGACCGACCGTACTCTGTTAACGGAACCTCTCAGTAGCTCGCGGTGGTGGCGGGCGGTGCTCCTAGCGCGTCAGCGGCCGGTCCAACGCACCCGCGCAGTGCAGAAAGCGCGCGTGCGGGTGCGAGCACGCCGCGCCGGGCGCCGCGCAGCGCAGCGCCGCGCTGTGCCGCCGCTTGCGATCCCCCTCCGCGCCTTCCGTCCCTTCCGCCGCCTCACTCGCGTAGCGCAGGTGCGCTGCGCTGATGTCCTGCAGCAGCTCCTCCCACTCGCGCGTCAGCTCGTCGTCGCGCGCGGGAGGCGCAATGGTAGGCGCGCGAGCGCGGGCGGGCACGGGCGCGCACTCGCAGGGTTCGCCCCAGATGGAGTGCACGAGGGCTGAGGGGCGCATCTTTTTGGCGCGGCCGCCGCACTCTGCGCAGGTAGGCGCTGGCGGCGTGGTCTGCGCGGCGGCGTCGCACTGGCGCAGCGGGAAGCGCAGGCGGAAGGCGGGATCGTCGAGGTCGGGGCAGCGCTGCGCCGGCGTGAGGTTGAGGCGCGTGTAGTCAATGGTGCGCGCGCCACGATACTCCAGGTAGCGCTGCGGCGGTGAGCCGAGGTACAGGCCACCCGACTCGCTGCGCTGGAAGGCCACAGTGTCCAAGTCGCCACGGATGTCGAACGTGTCGCCGTCCTTGTAGCGAGCCGGCTCCGCGCCCTCGCGCCGGATGGGCCGAAAGTGCGTGCGTGCGGCCGTGAGCAGGTCTTCACGCTCGGTGGGCGCGGGCGGGGGCGGGACGACGGGCACGAGGGGCGGGGCGGTCGGCGCGGGCGGATGGCGGCGCGGCGGCACCTCCGCGAATCCGCTGCGATCGCGGCTGTGGTTGATGGCGGTGTAGGAGCGCATGGTGTGCGCGACGGAGGACAGCGCGTCGTAGAGGTCGTCGCCGTCGCCGTCGTAGAGCGCGAGCGGGTGCGGATCGCGCGGGCGCGGCGCGTCGTCGATGTGGAGCGGGCGGAAGCGGTCGTGCAGGCCGGGGGACTCGGGCGCCTCCACGGACCATATGCTTTCTGTGAGCGAGATGATGCTGCATTTCTCGGCGGCCGGGTCGGCGAACAGGTGATCCGAGGGAGAGGAGAGCAGGTCCTGGAAGTCGATGGGCAGGTCCTGGTAGTCGTCGTCGGGGGTATTCTGGTCCTTGGCCCAGAGCGCCTCGATGCTGCGGTCGAACTTGGCCTCGAACTGCGCATAGAGGTTGCGGTCAAGGGGCGAGGGTTCGCGCGCGCGCTGCACGCAGTCGGCCCAATCTGGAACGCGCGCCGCGGGGCGCGGGTCGTCGGCCAGCGTGTTCTCGCAGGTGCCGTAGCCCTCGTCCAGGGCGATGGCGCGGATGAACTCCTTGACGGGGTCCTGCGTCTCCATGTCCCATTGTCCCTCGTGGGTCATCCACTCGGGTAGGTTCTCCTTGCACTCCATAGATCTGCCGTAGCTGTTGTGGCGTTTCCTATTCTTCTTATGTCCGTGGTACGAGTTGCGGCGCTCCTTGCCCGAGGTGTACTTCTTGTTTTTAGAATTCCAATCTTTCGGCATTGACAGTTCGCTTTGCATCTTGACCTTCGTATCGGTTTTTCGACACCAGGCCGGCGGTGGCAAATAGTACTGCAACGGCGACTCTCTTCCTTTTTTAAGCGCCGGAAACGCAGCGTAATATCGTCGCACAGCCTCGGTTTGTTCCAAAGAACACGTGGGCATGCCTATTATTGACGCGCTTTCTTGGTCTTTAATGTCTTGAAGTCTCGTGCACAGCTGATCAACAATGTTGTCCAGATTAGACTCCTGAAAACAATAAATAAATAAATTTAACAAAATAATAAAACATTACATATCGAATTGAAGTAACCCTACGTTCACATGGACGCGCGGGTCGACTGAACAGGTCTACACAAAATAATAGATCTTATCTCGCCGCGCGGCGACCCGCGGTCATGTAAACAACAACATTGATTTGTTACAATCTCAATCCCCGCACCGGGCATACCGCGCGTCGCCGCGCGTCCATGTGAAGGTAGGGTAATGCAAACAAAACCAAAAAAATATATATGAGCCAAAAAAATATAAAACACCTAATGAAGGTTATATAAATACATGGTTGATGAAACAGCTTCAATGGGAGGCAATATAAATGAGAACAATCAATAGAAATAAATTATTACAAGCGGTACAAACAATGAGACAAAAGGAGGAAGTATGCAAACCAAAAGGAAATGAAAAATACATGTGCTCATCAAAGACAACATATTATATATAATATATACAAATAAAATAGGTTTCTTAATAAGTAACAGTGCTATGCTATATACTGAAACCGACCTTTTTGCAACTCTTTAAATTGTTAAATGTCTTCATTTTAACATTCCCACGGTAACGGTTCCTTTCCTGTACAATTGGGCACTGCATATCCTCTTTGCAGCAGACAAAATAATAAATTAATTGTTGTTTTTCATGTATTACGTGAAATATGTAATTAGCATAATGTTCTATAATGATTTTTAACTAACATTGTCATGTCATTAGACACTAGCAGTAAATTCTTAATATTTAATTTGATAATGACTTCCATTATCATCTGGGTAACTATATTATGTATTTTTAAATAAATATTTAAAAAAATCAAATTATGGATGCTAATGATTATTTTTAATTCTTTTTTGTAAATAAGTTTACTAAAAACACACTCTACCCTATTCATTTTGGCATGAGACAAAATATTAACAATAAAATACTGTTTCTAAAACTTTTATGCAGTTTTTTAATTTCTATTTAATTTGGTCCAGGAACGTGAGGAAATCCTCATGTTTTAAAATGTAAAAAAATCAATATAACAAAATCAAAATAATCAGAAAACACCTTTACACTAAACGAAACAAGAAACTTAATAAAAATAACAAAAGTAACAATGGCATTACAAGTCTTATCAACAGGTTGACCGATAGTAAAAATGGCGGATATAATCTGACCGATGACAAAACATCACAATTTTAGTGTAAAATGTCTCACATTTTAGTGTAAAATGTGTAAAATGTAAAATTCTCACTGTGACATCCTCGCTAGTACCTCTTCATTGCAGATTCGATCAGCTAAGCTGACTCTGCATATTCTATTTATTATAGTAGTTTATTTTTATATAATAAAAATATTTAATTACTTTTTAATTTAAAATGCATGCATGCATGCAAGTTTGAGAACCAGTTGGCTTTTGGGTGTTTTTACATGTCACAAAATATTTAAATAAATATTTTTAATTAAAATTAAGAAAATCATTTATAGTATTTATGATACTGTTAAATGGGGTGAATATTTTTAGATTTGAAATTACATTTTTATAATGTCCCTGGTTTTTAATATAAAAACATCTTTTTGATTATTATATTTATTTCTTTCACTTAGCATTTTATTAAACTCCACATAGTACATGTAAAATTTTATAAAATTAGAAAATATAATTATACAAATTATTTCATTATAGATGATATCGAAAAATTTAAATCATAGTAATTATTAACTATTAGTTTTATAGATATTGTTCAACAATATTATTTAAATCCATAAATACATATATTTTTTACTGAATATATCATAGTATGTTCTATCAATTGTGACTTATACAAATCTTCTTTTGATAAATTTACCTTTTATCTCATGCCTTTGTGAATAGGATATAGTTCAATTAATAAAAAAAAAAATTTTAATATTATAATTTTTTTTACAAAGTAATTTAAATAAATTGCATTAAATGTTAAGGAAGGTTTGCCAAAATACAATAGTCAAAATTAAGTTTAAATCAATTAATCCATTTCTGAAATTAGTGTGCACAAACGCAAAGACAAACCAACAAAAAGTTTAATATATGTTGTTTTGACTTCTATTACACTGATACATGTCCTCAATAACCAATTTTATTATATATATTCCGTGTACAAGCCATAAAAATAAAAAAAAAGTATTGATCAAATATGTTACCTGTATCTATATTTACCCTAGCAACTGTAAGTAAAAGCTAACATTGAAGATAGTTTAGTAACCTAAATTCTATTATTTGTTTACATTAGTGTATAGAAACTAGTAAATATGCCTATGTTGTTCTGAATTATATTGATTGATTGATTTTCTAAGCTTATATCCTCCAAAAGTACACAATGTTGGCAGTATGTACTGCACATATGAAGTCATATTCACTTATATTAATGATTGCACATTGAATCATTACAAATTATGTCTGAATACCCACACGAAAACCATAAGCACAAATGATGTAATAAAATTTGAAATACTTTAGCCAGTGCATTAAAAAAATTACATAAATCTAAAATAAATTGAGTGCACCTTCATATACTAAAACCATATAGTCATGCAAAGTTTTAGCATTGTACACCTGATAACAGATGAGTGATAGTGTTGACTTTAATAATTAATACATTTAGGAGGCTCACCTGTGTAGTGTGTGCAGGTATCAAAAGGAGCGCGGAGTTAAATGCAGTTCTCTCGACGTGGCAGGCCAGCAGGCAAAGGCCTGGCTCCCTCTCTTATGTTTACGCATCCTGTCCGAGATAATATCTGTCGCTATCAAACACAAACATCGTGATCAAAAATCGAGTGTCCATTTTTCATTCGCCAGGTGCCGTGTGATAATATCGATCCTCAGGATATCAGCGTACTAATACATCGTTAATTCTTTGGCCTATTTTTTGCTAGTGTTTTGTTTCTTGTCTGGATTGCTCTTTAGTTTAGTAAATTTTGCTCATTGTCACTAGCTGTAGATGAATGACGCACTTAGTGCACCCCTTACTTCTGCAACATAAAACGTTTATATTTACTATGATGTCACGTGTTGTTTTGTTACAATAATCACTATGACTTGCAAGGGCACAAAGATGAAAGAATATCTTGGAAATCCATACCCGCCCCTCCGCGCTAAATGGGTCGATGGCGCCAAACAAACGTCACCCGGACAAGGGTGAAATACACGCGCGCCATGCTTTTTTAGAGCCGCCACTAGTATACTATCACGCATCAACAAGGAAATATTGAACCAACTCTAAATCCGTAGGTATCTGTGTTGACACAATCGTTGAGAACTTACGAGTTAGAAACGGTGCGATACAATTTCACAAGAATATGACAAGATTACATGATACACTTTCACTGATGTTGCGCGATGCACTTCCGCGTGGATGAGATAAAATCTATGCTAATATTTTGATACTCACCCTTAGTAGTTTATATGGGGAAATGATCATGATAGTTTCTACACACACACACCCCACATGAAAAAAAACATGGCAGCCGCGAGTGAGAGTCAAAAATCACAATTTGCGCAACGCCGTCAAAAGATCGGAATGACGTCTCGTTACCGACCAATGGGAGGGCTTCATTTTTTAAATTTATCCAATATGGCCGCCCGCGGGCCCGTGATGTTATGAGTACATTGATTGACTCTCGTGATTCGCTCGAATGTGTGTCTGGCGCGTGGTTGGACGACAACGCGCATAACAACCAATCACGGACGTCATTTTACGAAGATTGCTGACAAAATGGACACTTTCGCGCCATATTAGAACCGCCAAATTTTAAGTTTGTATTTTTTTCGGAGGCTTTTTGAAATTTGTGAGCGTTAACAAAACTAGTTTTTGCGAATACACATCTACAATTCTACATTTTATAGGACAATGGCACTTATGTCAGCTGTCCGTGAAAAAGGTACAGATTGAAATGAAATATGACAAGTTAAGTCCGGGCAGATAAATTTAATAATGCATTTTAATATAAGATATATAAATTTATTGAAATGTATATTTATAAACCATTACGTAAGAGCGTAAAATCTTGCTCATTGTACCTTCTCCACGAAGTATGACAGTTTCGTAGGAGTGTAAAAAGAACTACGTAAAATTAGTTTTTGTACATGAATTCTGATCAAATCAAAATCAAATCAAATTAACTTCACGCTGTATCCCGTATATAGCAGGGTAACCTAGTGACACTCCGTTCCTCACTTTCTGCCGAATTCTGGAAGCATTGCGTGTTAAGTGGCAGAACAAACGCACAGACTAACAGACTAAAACTTAAAAAATCATGTCCCATGATAAATTTCCCCAATAATATTTTTTCTCATCTACAGACAGAAATCAGTATTATTATACTTATAGATTTGTACCTTTTTAATTTCATTTTAATTTTCGCTTATTACATTGGCTTTACCACTTCGAACCTATTAAACATATCAACATAAAGGTTGTAGATTAAAATTCTATGTGGCGTATGCTAATATTTTCTGTATGTTGAAACAGAACAAAATCTTTAAATATTTTATCAGAATTTATTATTCCCCCTATTTTTATTTCTTTTATCAAGCTTCGTACGAGCACGTGCGAATACAATTTATAATTTTATATAACAACATAACATAAATGTTAGATTACTTTCCTTATAAAATTATAAACAATTTACTGCCAAAATTTTTTCATAGCTTACAGAATATGATAAAATAAATGTAAATAAAACAAATATTATACTCTTACGACATCTGTATTCTCTTATTAACATACAGCTTGTCAACACATTTATTCGAACAAAACTTTCATTTTACACATCACTTCTATAAATATGGAGGAAAACTTTGTGTTATGTTTGCTCTTTGGGATACAAAATTTGAAGTTATTCACAAAATGTAGTGCATTTAATGCAAATATTAAAAAAGCTGTTTTATAAATTCACGCACATTTCTTCAGTATTATAATTATTTATAGTACTCGCCATATTTAGGTTAGTACTATGTGCATACATTTGCTTCGTTTGGTTCAAGGTACAAAATATAAGATATTAATGGATTTATTAAAAAAAATAATACTAACAAAGAGTACACTCTGTACAGCCAGCCAAGATAAAAAAACAAAACGCCGAAAGTATGAACTTTGAAATGGAAAACAATTTGTGCTAATACTTAAAACCAAATAAAACTAAAAACTACCGATCATTCATCACAGAAATGCATAAACAATAACAATAAATCTCTGAATGAATAAAATAAAAAAAAAACACAAATACCAAGACTAAATTTGTACGGTGTGGAATTATAACTTTCATTAACTATATACATATAAAATAATTATTACAATATAATAAATATACTTTATAGCATAGTAAGAATTGTATGTAATACAAAAATGCTTATTGTCATAAAGATCGTGTTAGAGTGCTCTAGTGAAAAAATTCGAAAGAAATATAGGGTACTTGACTATTATGTAATAGTGTGTATCTTAATTTCTTTTAAGTATGTAACTTTGAGACAATGTTTTTGTAATTAATTCGTTTTTGTAATATTTTGAAAAAACACCCGTTCTACAGCTTTAACATTGAGAAATCATATTTATAACTGATTTACTATTTCCAACAAATTACATATCGAAATTAAAGTTCAATAAATTTTAAAACAACGTTTTTCATGTACAAAAGACAGCAAAAAATTGCTTTCTTATTTTATATATTTCTGATAACCGATAAGATAAAAGATCACAATAAAATAAATAAACATTATATCATTTCATGTAAAATATACATTGTTGTTATTATCTTAGAAATATATATTTTCTATTTGATAATATTAAAAATCTGTCAAAATAATCAAATACCCAATATTATCAATATATTGAACACCAAACAACTCCACGCAAATTTACCAATGTAAAATTGCAGGAAAGCATATCTTAACCAATTCATATTGTATACACATTATACCTTCTAGAATATTGTAGTTCATTTGTCTTAATCTATGAAAAAATGTGATATAAATACGTGTATATAAAAAAAAAATATTACTTTAAATCAAGTAAGTTATTTATTAACTTACTATAACTTTTTTTTGTTAGTTTCACACATGTATGTTCATACTTTGTAGTGTCCCCGGAGCAAGAGGAATAAAAAACATTTTATTCTCCATAGTGTTTACAGTCAGACACTCTAAGCAATTAATCTTAATATTCTTAACTAAATTTAAATTATTTCATAAATAAAAAAAAACAATTATTTATTTTTAACCTGCAACATAATATCCTTTTGTTTCCCCAAAAAAACCTGACAGCTTTAAAACAGTATACATACATTTCATCATATATTAAGAAAGAAACATTCTAGAAACTTCTCTATATCACTATATTTAACTATTATCCTGATATTTAATGGCTTTCCGGTCGTTTAGTGTTCGTGTCCTCCGTTTTAGTGACAATGTCTTCACTTTTGGGCATATTTCGTTGTTCTCCAAACTTTTCGACAGCTTTCTTCATCTCCCTACGTTTTTGAGCTTCCCGTATTATATCGAATAAACTCTACAATGAAAGAAACATGTATAGGAATATGTTGATTTAAAATGCTATCATACAGTAGTTATAATGTCCGATGCAAACCAGTCGTTTGTTTCAAGTCACACGCCTTAACCATTACTTAAATAATAACAAAAAAATACAAAATAACTAAAATTATAATATATTACCTTTCCATCAGCCTCCCTACTTTTGTTCTGTTCCTTGGCGGCTTTGTCCAATGCCTTTTGTATCTTACTCTCAACTTCTAATATTTCCTCCTTGTCTAACAACTCTATTAGTTCCGCCATTTGTTTTTCTGATAGGTTCACGTTTTCATTACCTATTATTTCTAACATCTGCAAGTGTTATGTAATAATGTATTAATATTAAATGCGCCACGACGGCCCCATATTTTTATTTACATAACAAATAAAACAATTAATCAACAACTTATTACATACCTTCAAAACATCATCAATCTTCAATTGCCCATCGAAATCATCATCCAACCGTCCTAAAACATCCTGTATCAATTTCAACTTAGCCTCATCCGGAACCTTCTGGAGACTTTTAATGGAATGCATCAGTTCATCTATTTGTATAAGTTGTTCTTTAGCCTTTTGCGGTTCTGATTTTGTTTGTTCTAGAGTGGTCTTTAAGGCTTTCTCTTTGCTCTCCAGTTCTATAAGAGCTGAGTCTAGTTTGCTTATCATGTTGTTTACTGCTCGGTATAATCTGGAAATAATTGCTTAAATTTATTAATAATATATATATATATATATTATGTCTTTATTATTATAATTTATTAATAAATATAATAATTATAATTATTAATATCAATTATTGTGTAATAAAATATTAAAATAAATAAAATTAAGTATTGAATTGTATTGGTTGCAGGTCATAATTATTGCTGAAACAGTTTGTGATGAAAATGTCATATCAAAACTTCGTACAAAATTTAATAAATACCTTCCTATATACTAAGTGCTGAGTATAAAATTAATTTTATAGGATCAAGAATCAATCACAATATTATTATTATATAAACACAATTTTTATATATGAGATTAATTTAGTGATTAAATACTCGTAAATTGCTGTGCACCTAGTATTGCTACTAACGTAAATAAACTCAGCACGCATGATTCATGTGTGGTGTGCGTACGACACGTGTTTTTTTTATCTTGTTAAGATAAGATATATATTTTTTATATCTGCATATAATCTCCAGCAAATTGTTAAATCGATATAAAACAAAGCGATAAAATCATTCAATTCTAACAATGACGCACTAGATCGGTTTACAAGATAGTAAGTATAGAACAAAAGAATAATAGTGAAACTAAACATACAGTTTTCATTTTCAATGCCGATAATAGAATTTTAAGGATTATTAAGTAATATTAAAAAGTTTTATATTAAAAAATCTAATGAAATTGTTTATAGTTTACATATAGTGATAAGACACTCTATTCTCCACATTCCGTTCGTTACTTAAGTTTATTTTTGTAAGTTACTTAAGGTACTTAAGTTTATAGAGATGGCCTTTACGTACAGTGATGTACGTTTCTGTACGTTTCCCGAGTGGGAATCGAATCCATAACCGTATTGAACACTGTCAGAAGATGTGACGGTCGAAAAAAATGTTTATAATAAAACTTCGGCACAGCGGCACAAGGATGTGACTGTAACGCGACGGTTGTGGGTTCGATCCCCACTCGAGGAATTAAAATATTTATTTACATTTATATTTTCATTTCTTCGCTTTGGTGTCGAGGCAAACAGCGGCGTTGAGTTCCACCACTCAACACGCATGCCTCGAGTGTCTTAACAATAGTTTCCCTTTGCCTCCCCTGCTGAGTGCGGGATACAGCGTGAAGCTGATTTTTACTTAAAGAATAAATTGCATCACCTACTAAATAAAGGCCAACGCATACTAAATTGACCAAAAACCGTTTANATGCCATCGCGGACTTTTTTGTAGATCTTAAGATCTCTCATCTTAGAAGAATCAATCACAATATTATTATTATATAAACACAATTTTTATATACGAGATTAATTTAGTGTTTAAATACTCGTAAATTTCTCAATACCAGTGCACCTAGTATTGCTACTAACGTAAATAAACTCAGCACGCATGATTCATGTGTGGTGTGCGTACGACACGTGTTTATTATTATTTTTATCTTGTTAAGATAAGATATATTTTTTTTATATCTCCATATAATCTCCAGCAAATTGTTAAGTCGATATAAAACAAAGCGATAAAATCATTCAATTCTAACAATGACGCACTAGATCGGGTTACAAGATAGTAGGTATAGAAGAAAAGAATAATAGAGAAACTAAACATACCGTTTTCATTTTCAATGCCGATAATAGAATTTTAAAGATTGTACAGTTATATTAAAAAGTTTTATATTAAAAAATCTAATGAAATTGTTTATAGTTTACATATAGTGATAAGACACCCTATTCTCCACAGTCCGTTCGTTACATAAGTTTCTAGCGATGACCTGTACATATAGTGATGAAAATATTTCATTCCCGAGTGGGAATCGAATCCATAACCGTATCGGACACTGTCAGATGTGATGGCCTCAAAACAAATGATTATAATAAAACTTCGGCGTAGCGGCACAAGGCAAGGCAAGGCACGGTGTGACTGTAACGCGACGGTTGTGGGTTAGATCCCCACTCGAGGAATTAAAATATTTATTTACATTTATATTTTCATTTCTTCGCTTTGGTGTCGAGGTAAACAGCGGCGTTGAGTTCCACCACGCAATGCCTCCAAAATTCGGAGGAAAGTGGGGAATGGAGTGCCTTAACACTAGATTCCATTTGCCTACCCTGCTGAGTGCGGGATACAGCGTGAAGCTGATTTTTACTTAAAGAATAAATTGCATCACCTACTAAATAAAGGCCAACGCATACTAAATTGACCAAAAACCGTTTAAATACTATGTTCTGAAAAACTAAATAATATTTTAAATTAAAAAATAAACGATCCTTATTCTTTAAACAATAATAATAAATAAAAAATAATAATTTAAAAGTTATTTCTTTTTACCTTTTATCAACTAATATGTTTGGAAATAATGTATAACAATATTAAAGTAATATAGTGTGAGCAGTAACCTTAAGAGCTGAGTCCAAGGCCACACTTATAACAACAATAGGAATGATGTACAATGTTTACTAATTTTTATAAGTTTACGTACCTTTAGTATATATAATTATGACTCATAGGATATTATACTGATAATGGCAAACATAATGATATTATAACTGCATTCTCTCTGACCCAACAAAATGCAAAAAAATATTAGAAAAGACAAAAAATAAATTGTTTACTGTTTATCAATAATATTCATAAAAAACTAAAATATAAATAAAAAATAGATACCTAGATGACACCCTCCAAAAATTATATTTAGAAATGTGTGAGCAAAATGTTGTTAAGAAGGATCACAACAATATTGTATTATTTTTCGTAACTTATTTTAGTTTCCTACTGATTTTCTATAATAGGGATAGGCAAACGAAACCTAGAGTTAGAACACTCTTATCCCCCAAGCACCGCATAATTTTCCCTGTGCCACGTTTTGTCTTCTTACCATAGCAAATAACTGGAATTAATTTATTCCTCCAGGTGGGAATAGAACCCACAACCGTCGCGTATACCATCAGACACTGTACCACATTTAATATAATATATTAATAAAATATAATTCTTTGATGAAATAAGGATCTCAGCTCAAAGATATAAACACCGGTTAAGGAATCACCCTAATATCCTTGCATCTGACGTACTTAATATCAGCTACCATAAGCGCTTAAAGCGACATGATATTCAAAAGCTAGACTCCAGACATTGAAAAAGGCTGGCAAGACATTTTACCTTCACCAAATCTGCTCATAGTTATCGACTGATCGCAGACCATCTAATAAAAAAAAATTAAAAAAAAATCTTTAATTACATACCTCCTTGCTCCTTTAGTAAGTTTAATGTCGGCCTGTTTAGTTTTCACAATCTCCTGCATTTCCTCCACATCCTCACTGTAGTCCAATAGTTCCGTTTTTAGCTCTTGAATACTTTCCTTTTCTAAAAGCAGTGACTTCTTTTGTTCAGCTGAAATATATATTTATATATTTTAATTATTTTGTGTAATGTAGCTGAGATTTTGTTAACTATAATAGATGCTGATATTGCCAAAGATTGTGAGCCATACATTATATGGGCAATTCGGAATAGTAATACGCTTGCTACTTATATATATAGTGATAAATCTCTACAAAGAATTTATGTTATTTTATTTTAATGATTAATTTTATTTAAGCATTTTAGAAAAAATGTCTATATTTTCAAAACAAAACATTCCTGGTGCATAATTTGAAGTTATTTTATTACCAATCAATCTCATTTCTGTTTTCCTCAATTTAACAGCAATATGGCAAGAATTAAAGAGAAGAAAAAGAATTAAATAAACAAACATGTCAATAAGCAAATAAGATTGAAAATAAAAACAACTTTTCTAGTTTATCTTTGATAAGATTTTTCCATACATACACTGAAGGCATCAATCAGCATACTTAAAAGAATTATAAGAAATACAAAAGTAACTCAATTAACCAACCTCTAAGTCTAAAGCTATTTATAAATATATTAAAAATATAGGTAATTCTTGGTTGGTTTAGAAGTAATAATTAATATAAATATATGGCACGTATTATGTCCAAATAGTCACAAATTATTAGTTTTTTTTTATTTTCAATTGGGATATAAAGAAAATAAGTATCAAAAAGACTTAATAGTAGGTTTTAAATAAGTGCCCCTGCTATGCAATATCATACTGCTATATAAAAATTCCAATCTTTTAGTTCTGTAAAAATAAATTACGTCAATGAAAACATATTTCTTAAAACAGTAACTCATAACTGTGAATAATTAAGAATAACAATCTATTCTAGGAAAGTGGGTAATTTTTGTACAAGTTCAAGGTATATGTACAGTAAAGTGGCTTGTTGCCAATGTCATTAAACTTTGCTAATTTCCTTAAAATCTTAGCTGTAAATTAAAATATTATAAAAAAAGCAAGTACAACTTCTTGTCATATTATAACATTTTTTTTTCTCATATAAATTAATTAACCTTAAAATTATCATTAGGAATTTTAAATATATATTTTTCTATAGTTCAATGAACTCCAAGAAACTGTTCAGAGAAAAGAACAGTAGCTAAAATGTGCACTTTTAAATGAACTATAAAACATTTTTTCTTCACACTGCATCCTGCTTATAACTGGATTGGTAAAGGAAACTTAATGTTAAAACACTCCATTCTCAGCTTTTCACCTTATCTTGAAAGATATCGCGTGTTAACTGGCAGAAATGAATACTGCAATGGTTGTAGGTATAATTTAAAGTGGGATGTATAAATTATTTTATTTCCTCACTTTGGTAACAATATAAAGAAACCATCACACAACTTACCTAATTTCTCTAAAGCATCCTCAATCACTTCTATATCTTTGCCCGACAGTCCTTCCTCAGTCTTCGGCTTAGGAGGATCTACTGCTAATATCGGGGCAGGATCTACCATAACAGGTGTGGTTTCCTCATCAAGTATTGGAGCTTTATCTTTAAGTTCCTCTGTCTCCCTTTTCTTGGCTTCCAATAATTGTTTCTGCTTCATTTCAAGTTCAGCTTCTAATAACTCTTTCTTTTCTTCTTTTATCTTTAATTCTTCTAGCCTAATTGCTTCCACCTTGGCCTATAATTAAAATATATACACATTTTAACATAAAATAAAAGAGTCCAAGAACAGTGTTTCATAAGAATGTTAAAATTTGATCCTTCTATATGCAGTGAAGCAAAAAAAATACATATTAATGATGATATAAATATTATATAATTAAACAAAAATTAATTAGTACCTTAAAATCAACTTTGCCCTCCTTTTCACCAATAGCTGCCTTAGTTTGCGTAGCAACTTGTTCGGGTAAGGCTGAAATTGTTGCTTTCAATTTGTAAGTTGTAGGCACATGTTCTGGTACCATTAAAGCTCTAGACAAAAGCAACAATGACGGTGGAACCTTCTCATTTAATGATAAATCTAACCAATTCCTCAATTCCTTTCTTAATCTTTCTTCAGATACTCCATAAGCTCTCATACCTCGCGCTCGACAAGCTTGTTGTAACTCACTAAAGTTCAAACTATCTACACCTTCTTTGGCTATCATTTTATCATCAGCTGCTAAGGATCGCAGCTTCATTTTTAAATTAAACCGCAATATAGCACTAGTACCAATAGTAGACACATTTAAAACTTTACATAAAGCTACTAAATGTGGCCGCTGAAGAGAGTCCAAAGTAATTTCATCTTCGAAAAGCTTAGAAAACTTCATTATTTCCTCACTGGTCGCAACGTCACCGGAAGTTCGAATTTTACTGAAGAAACTTGAAAACTCCTTTGCAAGTTCGGAATGTCTATTACTAGCTTGTGGCGCCATCTGATCTAACGTTTCTTGGAAGAATTTCGCCATTTCTAATTTAATTTTCAAATGCTGTTTTAATTTTGCTTCTTTTTGACTCCTACTTTCAAATGTAGACGGCAGCATGTTTGGGAACAATTTAATAAGAAAAGGTAATGCAAATTCCAAAAAAGGCACAGCAATAATAACAATAAATGGCACCATTCTAAACAAATCACCAATGGTTGTGACTAAAAGTCTGTGTTCCCGACGACTTAACGACTGTCCTCTTAATATCTTGAAACACAATGATGCAGATATTCTTATTTCTATAAAAAGTAGCCTGAAGCCATGATAATAATGTCTTAACTCATCCATAATTCTTTCTTTTAAGCTTTTCTTTTTTTCCTCTTTCTTAGGAAGTTTCTCCTTTTCTTCAATTTCTTTTTTGATTGTTTCTACAGTGGCTTCTACTTTGGAAGATGGTTTTAAGGGCTCTTTCTCATAGTAATACTTACTTGTTGATATTGTTCTTACATAAGCAGGATAGAACACTTTTCTATTGAAAGGTTTCTGACTTATATCATGCTGCAATCCAATGGGTTGAGTTGTGTAATAAGATAATGACCTTGAGAGAGTGATATAAGGAAAGTTTTGATACTGCCTGGTCTCCCATAACAAAGCTGAAACACGGATAATGTTAATTACAAATTGTATTACCAATAATTTATATTATATAAACGTATACAGAGAAAAATAAAATATCGTGACATTCAATGAGTTATCATTGTTGGTGAAATTTTAAGCAAGAGTAAAATGTTGATTACTTTTGAAAGAGTAAATATATAAAACGATTATACTTAAGTATAATAATTTGTGTCAACACAAAGACATTTTAATAATTTTACGCAAAATATATTACAGTTGCGACAACTCACATTTAAGACAACAAAAACTTAGCTTATAATTAATTTATTTATTTAAAAAAATACTTTTTGCAGTTACTCAAATTTTAAATGTACTTATTTATTAAATTATTTTATACATTTTAAAAAATATCGATGAAATCATTCTATCACTCAAATCATACAAAAGGTTATAGTATTATACATTATTAAATATATGAGCATAAGTAATTTTTTCCTACTTACTTGTGTTTTTCAAGCACCGGCAACGATTCATAACAATTCTGTTCATTTTGTCTTTCTTATTTATAGTATATTATGAAAATCAGAAAAATTAAAAACAAAATCAACCTTTAGGCACCATGACAATCTAGAAGAACACAAGTTTTGTAGATTATCTATGCCAAAATTATGTGAATTTATATTTAAAAATATTTATAATTTATATTTGAATTTTAATAACAATAAAATATAATCTATATTAATAAATATATTATAAAAATTAATAAGTACCAGTATTAAAAGGAACTATTATAAGTTTTAATTCAATGATTGATTAATATTTTCTTTCGTATTATTGTTATTATGGCTTATCTGAATTAACAACTTAGCTGTTTTAGATATTTAGAATATACTCTGAAATTAAATTTTTAATGATCATATAAAAATATATGTAAAATATATATAAATTTTATAATAAACCAGAATTTACAAATATAAAATTACCTGAGGCTGGTCATGGCGCAGAGGCACAAGCATATAACTGTAAAAGCGACAGATTTTGTGTTCAATTTCCTCGAGGAAATTAAATATTTAATATTTTTCATTTCTTCGCTCTAGTGTCGATGCAAAGGGCAGCGTTGAGCTCTGCCGCTCAACATGCCCACTAGGCTTCTTATGCATGAATAAATGCGGGATATTGCATAAAGTTGAAAAAACAACCTATTAATATAATTTAGTCTTGTTATATTTTTATATATTTTATAATGTGCAATGAAATAAATCATATTTTTGATCTGTGGAGTGTGGTCTATCCATCCATCAACTATCAAACAAACCAAAGAGTTATACTCTATGTTCCTCTGACAGAAACTTAGTAATAATAATTTTATACACGATCTAAATATTTTATTAGTTTTGACACTCATTTATGAATTAATATAAATGATATTTTTTCGAAAATACTTAATACAATGCAAAAGATATTTGGATAAGACCTTGCTCAGTCCAAATAGTAAGTATATACAATTTTGATACGAATTATTCATTTTGAAGGTTATTTATTTGTAATTACTTTGTTTTCTGAATAAAACTTTACGTTTTAACGTTTATACTTTTTTAACTTATGTATTTATAATTTTCGACATACTTTATAATATATGAAATGTATTCTTTAATTTACAGTTTCATTCATAAATATGTCTTATTATTCAAAAACTGCAAAGAGTGAAGCGAAAAGAATTGTTTGGGTTGATTTAGAAATGACAGGTTTAGATATAGAAAAAGACCACATATTAGAAATAGCGTGCTTAGTTACTGATGCTAATTTGGATATAATAGCAAAAGGACCTAATATAATAATACATCAGTCTGATGAGATTCTTAAAAATATGAATGAGTGGTGTATAGCTCAGCATGGTGAGGTACGTACAGGAGCATAATATTTGTTAAATAAAATTATTTAAGCATTGTTTTCCAATCTGTCCACATCCAATTGGCTATTCATATTATATTGAGGGTAAAACTAGACAACCTAAAGGTAAACTGCATTGATGATAACAAAACTATGCTGTTTACCTTCAAGAGCTATATGTTGCCATTGTGTTGCAATGACACAGTGTCTGACTAACATGGTGGTAGTGTGTTCAAGTAAGGTAATGAGACAAAATGTGGTATTCAGTTCTGCAACTTAACACACAATATCTTAAAAATAAGTATAAATCGTGAAAAATTTGGGAATAAAGTGTTAACATTGGGCTATCTAGCATATCAGCATGAAGCTAAGAAAACAAATATAATATATTTTTTAAATTAAGTTTAATTTAGAAATTTTTTAATTTCATATTTATTATTCTAGACTGGATTGACCGAAGCTAGCCGTCGCTCAAAAACATCATTAAAAGATGCAGAAAAAGAAATACTTACATTTGTTAAATCACATGCACCTGAGAAGAAATGTCCTTTAGGAGGGAACAGTGTTTATATGGATAGACTTTTCCTTAGAAAATATATGCCTGACTTGGATTCTTATTTACACTATAGAATAGTTGATGTTAGCACTATAAAAGAGTTAGCTAAGCGTTGGTATAGAAAGGAATACTCAAACCTACCACAAAAAGAATTTCAACATAGATGTTTGAGAGATATTGAAGAAAGTATAGAAGAATTAAAGTATTATAAGGAAAACATATTTAAGCAATCTATTTAATAACCAGTGTGAATAAAGTTAATACACATATATTGTATATAGTATGTGTATAAATAAAGATTTAGTACTACTTGTTAATTAATATATTATTTTAGACACATTATATGGGATATATGGGATATTCTTTGTATTGTTATTGCTTATTTTAGCTTTTCTTATGTTAGATAGATGATAAAGTTATTTATGCTTGCTTATAATTGTACAATAATAGTTTTTAAAATGTGTATAAAGTTCCACACTGCCTTTTTATCTTCCTCTTGGCATTAATACTGCTTTTGCCAGAGTCTGCCTTTCTATTCAACCTACTCCACTTTGAACAGTCTTTAACATCCTCAGAAGTTAGACCATTGTGTTTCATTTCCTGCGTCACATCCAACCACCGCTTCCTTGGATGTCTGGGAGGTCTCGCTGGAGGGACTGATATAGTAAGGCACTGGCATCCGACATAGTTCTAAGGTCGGCGCGTAACGTGGCAAAACCATCTCAGGCGGCGCTCGTGGGGCTTATCTGCTACGTCACGACGTCCAAGACTTCCTCTGATGAATGTGTTACGTATGCGGTCAGACCGCATTATGCCAACATCCACCTTAGCAGTTTGGGCGGTATTCTAGGAACGAAGACTACCAGGCAGCGCTTATCCGGCTATATACATTGTGATCGAAGCCTCCAGATTCGTGCATAACGGATCCAAAGTACCTGATCTTTTCCGATCTAACGGCTGGATTAGGACCTATATAAATAGTAGATAACTATTTATTCTACGGTTACCTGTGATAGTAACAGAAACAAAAAGTTCTGAAAAAAGTAAGCTCCAAAAGCGTCGCCTGAGATACTTAGGAACTATGGCCAGGTTGCGCACCGGTTTATGGACTATACGTTAAACAGTAACCATTTCTTAAAACAACTATCCAGCTAAGCTATGAGTTAAGTACCTAGCTCTTACAATAATGATATTTTTGTAAAATGATTAGAGAAGAGACGGAGAATATTAATAAATTTGAAGTTTTCAGTTTGTTTTTTAAGCCTTAAGTAAGTATTGGATTAGCCAGAAATCCGTTCATATAACGCTATTCGCCGAATATACATTCCGGAAAGTTGTTTGTAACTTCTGTGCACATCACGTAAGTAAGTTTTAAAGGTAATGGTAATAGATATCTATACATATATAAAGATGTAAAGTTCAACTAATTAACATTTATTTCTTTTTAAAGTTTCTATGTGCAATCTATGTAAGTAAATTATATAACGCATATGGAAATTTATATAGGTGAAATTAACTAAATCGTGTATGAGTTATGGAGGCGCCGAGGCACTGACGAAATATAAAAAAATTGATTGCTCAAAGGTTTTTTTTTTATTAAAGCGATCGAATCGAGCGGGGGTGGCGAGCGGATTAAACAGCAACATCTCGTACCTACTATCAGCTACATTTCGTTCAAAAAGGGAAAAAATCACTGACTAAGTATATATATTTATTTATACAAACGTAACGATGTATGAAATCAAAGTTTGTTTATACTCGTACGCGGTACGTCTACCCTGGCCCTGGGATTGATTAATGTATTCGCCGCGATCAAAGCATTTTATTATCGGAGATCACTGGGTTTTTCCTGGCCAATGAACATCTCACTGGATCACTTTCGCATAAAGAGACACGGAGAGAAGTTTTTTTTAAATAAATAAAATAATAAGTAAATGTAAAATGTATAGTAAGTGTAAATCGTATAGTATGGAAATTGTGTGGTCTATGCAGCTGCTACATTCTTAATAATAACAAATGTACTAAGTCTTGGTAAACAACGTTATTTATGACATTAAGGAGATACTTAGAAAAACAAAAAAGAATCAGAATTTTTCATGTCTATAATTCCTTTGTGTGTGATAATAGATATAATTTTATTGAATGTTCATTACAATGAATAAATGAAAAAATCATATTATGTGATTTACTTACTTACTTGCGTACGTTTAATCTAAAATTTCTTACCTATAGGTACACTATAAATATATAAATAGTCTTGCGTGATCCATGATTGACTGAGACTAAAGCTTTTACAAATTCGCAGAGCTCTGAAGTATATAATGGCTGATCCAAGACGTTAATTTTGCAAAGTTTCCTGATTGTTTAATTTTGAATTTGAATTACTTAATGATTTTTTTTTGTTTCTTTGATACCGTCGTATAGCAGGTGCCGTGTTGTTGGCCATTGTACAGTCGCTTAATTGTTTTTGATGTGTGAAAATTCATAACAAATTATAAAATTATAGTTAATACGATATTTAATTTTCGTGATTATTACCTATACATATATACTGATACTTACCTATACATGATACTCCGGATAAGTTCAACCATCACGTCAAGGTTGATAGGTAAATCCCAAATCCTCGCTAAGGAAAACAGATATATTCCTAGAATGATTCGCGAGGCCATTTAGATACAAAAACTATCTTTATTTTAATAGGTCGCCACCTTCGACCCACTTATAAAGTCATTGAAGTCTCCACGCACTATACTAGAGGACATGATTACTAGGACTAAGTAATGGCAAAATATTCGAAACGTCGGATTTCCAAAACTAAATATACGCGATTAATTCGAATAAAGAGCTTTATTTAGAATGCAAAATGTTATACATTTATTTAAACATTGAATATAAACTAAGAATACAGTTTCTCTATTTATATTTCTCTTAAATATTATATGCTTCGTGGCAAAACTACCTTCTGATTAAGAAAAACGTTGGAACTTCAAATATATAAACAGACCTTAAACAGAACTCGTTTTAATTTTCCATCTCACTTGATTGATTAAAATCCGTATTGCAGATATTTCAGCTTTCGTATTTCACTTCGGCTTTTATCTGAAGCAACTTTTGTCTTGTTTGTCAACACCTCGACACCGCGACGCAAGAACAAAAGTCATGACGCCTAAGAAAATATTCATTGTTTATTGTTTTATATACGAGGTAGGTACGGTGGCTGGTAACTGGAGGAACTCATTAAGGTGTATAAAATATAATGGACTTGCTAAGCTTGCTTGCCTGCAAGGTTAAGTAATTAAAGTTTTGATTGTGAATTAAATATTATTTTATATTAAGTCCATAAATGCATATAGATTTAGACTTAGATTACATTTATTATTACGTAATGAACTTGGACTGTAAGATGCTTTTTAAATGTGCGGTAATAGGTACTTTTGTATTCCTTAATAATGTAGCGTTAAATTAAATGTTACGTGTTAAAAAAGGCTTCACGCTGTATCCCGCAGATAGTATCCTTGGCAGAGAGAACTTAGTGTTAAGACATTCTGTTTCGCACTTCCCGCCTAATTTTCAAGACATTGAGTTACGGAAGCCTGTTGTATTATGGAACTTTATACTGCACTTTATTACTTACTTTACTTACTTATTACCAGAGCGAGGAAAATAATATTACTCATACTCACGTTTGGTAATCAAACCCACAACTATTGCGTTTTATATTCAAACGCTGCGATTCGCCTCGACAGCTCCAAGATTATTTTTAGAGAAATATTTTTTTACAAAAAAATGTATAATATATGTAGATACTATTGTTAAGTTTGTGTGAGGAACAGCTGTTTTGTAGATAGGTATATAATAAAGTTGTTCCTATTCCCATACACAAAGGTAATTCCATTTGAATATGCGGAAATCGACAAAACGATTATGATAAATGACGTTAGACGCGGAAGGAAGAGCGTGTCCTGTAACTGTAGTGGATTGTTCGTAGTACACTGTAGAGTCTATAGAACAGTCGTAATTCATAGTGATTTATATATGTAGACGTATATATCTCCTTTTGTTAACCTCAGACATTTCTCGTAATTTATATGTTGTTGTACTTATATGAACACTGTAGGCTACATAGTCACCAACCGAAAAAGACCCCATAAAAATTACTCCATTGTCTTCTTTTTTTTAATTAGGGCTTTTAAGGAAAAAAGGAACCTTTATAAGATCACTTTGTTGTCCGTCCGTCTGTCTGTCTGTCAAGAGCCGTTATCTAAGGAACGTTTGGAGGTGTCAAGTAGAAATTGAAACCATATACCTACTCAGATCTTCGGCCCACGGTTTTCTGAAAAAAGTCGTATTTCTACATTTACTTCAAAAAAAGATGTGCCCGTATAAAGATAATCAAAATTAATAGGGTACTTTCGGTCGACCTAGAATTAGAAAGTTTGGCAGTTAGCATCTACAGGTAGTACTAGTTCAGGAAGAAATCTGAAAACTATACATTTATGGCTAAACCCTTAAAAGTAATAACCTTAAAAGTGGGGCAAAATTTGGTATTAAAACCTCTATTTCAAGTGAGGTATCAGACGAAAGGACTCTGGCGAAGCTAAGCTTAAATTTCAATAAAAGCTCACGACGTCAATTTTTTGTTTGTCTAAATTTTGATTTGAGCTCACATTAAGCAACCGAAAACAAACGTTATATGTTCTTGATATATATTTCAAGCACAATTTACCAAATAAAGAAATAATAGAAAAAGATTTTCACCAATTTCATCATATCATGTTATTCGATACTATGAGGTGCGGTCTACATATTAGAATCTATCGTGATTTAATAGCTTTTAGTAGGATATCGTATGTCAGGCTTGCGAGCCCGAGGCGGCGGTATAAAAGTCCATTTGGGATATTATTCCGGATTTTTGCTACATTAGAAACATTTTATGGATTGATATAAAAAATAAGCGTTAAAATCAACAATCTTTTATATAAGATATGTACTTTTCTTTCCTAATACAAATTGAAACGAAAATACCAAAGAAAAATCGTAAAATAAACATTAGAAAGCAAAGGCAGGCTTAATACAATTACTTGTAATTGATTTTCCGAGCAATATCAGAGCCTTTCACTGGGCTTGAATTTTTAAACTCCTCAGTATGACTAGAGATGCCGAATGAAATACCTACATTTCAGGGAACCTATGAAAGTGATAGTTGTCTTTTTTTGTATCGTGAGGAAAGTCTTTTTAACCCCTGACGCAAAAAGGGGTAGTTTGACATGTCTATTCGTCTGTCTGTAGTGCCGTAGCTCCTAAAATAATGAACCGATTGAGTGCATTTTTTTATTCGAAAGCCTAGAATTAATAGTTTAAGCCTGCGAAGATGAGGTAATCATTTGTTTGGAATTTTAATTTTGCGAGTTCAGTTAACTGTTTGGGGCAGAGAATTCGAGCGAATTAAGCGCATTAAAACCTCACGGCGCTTTTTCTTAAACACCATCAGCCACGGCCATGGACGGGGGCAGAGGATTCTTCTGTGAAGACCGGCAAAAGTGACCGTCTACTTACCATAAATTTGTCCTGAAACTATAATTGGTATATTTATTTATGTAAATAAATGTATTTTTTTTGCATATTTATTTAGTTGGTAACTAATTAAAACTTAGTAAAGTATTTCTAATTATTAAAATAATTTATCATTTAACGTAAAGTGGATTTAAGTCACATTTTCATCAATATCTATTCTTCTTTTTAAATTACATATGATGATGATGATGATGATGATGAACAAATATAAGTACATCATTAATATAAACGTGAAGCAATACACTTTTCTCTTTGGACAGTAAATATTAATATATAATATCATTCTTAACATGTATGTACGTTCGTCCGGTGTTGTTTGGATAAAATTTAAAATTATATAATTTAATTAAATTGAAAGGCTTATACAAGCAGCTCCATCATTTTAAGTAAATAAGGGGAAGCGGACGTTAGAGATTACACTGTTTAACGCTTACCGAAGTTGCCTTTAGCAATCAAAGTTGGTAAACCTCAACACTTTCAAATTGAATGAACACTATTTGTAACTTCTTCTTCGTGTCAATGTTTGGAAAGTACAAATTGAATTTTGCCAGTGTTGAGCCACTTGACTGCATTAACCCTAGCTTTTGTCAAATCATCGTAGAAAATGTTGAACGAACCTTTGGAGCAGAAGAGCAAGTGTGATCCTTGAAAGTGTTTTAATTTTTAAATTTTTAATTAGAAAACATATATGTTTGAACTAATACAAAATCTATTTAAGTCCAATATAATATATAATATCGTATATATCTCCATGTACCTACGAATAGAATACATGGATGCATATATAAATAATATATAGGGTGAGGTGGTCTTAAACTAAAAATAACTATAACTACCTAGTAACTATATATATATATATCTAGTGACCTTCCATTTTTTATGATAAGGGCAAATGGAGTAGACATTTTATTCATTAAGCCGACCTGAATTACGGATGAGTACTTACACAGTCACCTGTGAAGAACATGAAGAGGCGATCATATTTAGAGGTGATTTTTTAGATGCATCTCTCCCATTACAGTTTTGAGGCAGAGATTTTATCTTCTTTTTTAGCTAGCATTTTGTATAGGTCAGTATGTTAGATTAAGGGAACCCAGTGTTAAGATACGCTGATGCGAGCTAAGGAGTGGTACTGCCTGCCTGCTGAACTGTTCCCCGACAAGTATAACCTGGCCCTCTTTAAAGAACGAGTGAATAGGCACTACCTAGCTAAGCATGCTCCACCACCGTTCGCATCGTCACTTATCACCAGGTGAGATAGCGGACAAATGCTTGCCTATCTACAATAAAAAAAATAAAACTCAATACAGCGCTTTGTCTTATTACCAGAAATAGGAAAAAAAACTAATTCATTCACTCAAGTCGGAGTCGAGACCCACGACCGTCGCGTTTAGTAGATAGCACGCCACGACAAGCTCACAAATTCAAAGATATCCTGTTTCCTCCTTTCGCTACTGTAGGCATCTCAGTCCACTCAATTACATTCATATGTATGTCACCTTTACATGTTGACGTTCTTAAAGGCGACCAAAAAAATCTAGATTCCTTCACTTAATTTTTAAGTATTTGAACTTGCAGTTCAAGTTATTTGGACATACCATTAATTGAATAATAAAATATTCTCCATTAGTTGAATAATAAAATATTCTCTTCCAAACGTAAAATTTTTATAAAAATTGTTTAAATTACAAAAAATATTTCAACTGTAATTATAGCTTCCAATGTTTCCGCTACAAAATTGTATAATGGATCGATGTACTAATCGCTGAGAAAAAAGTTCGCAGATATAAATATGTAAGTAGGACTTCTTAATTATAGCCTGATAAGCCAAAATCGATTTTGGCCGTATCCCTAAATTTACTAGGGAGAAAAGACATTAAATTACGTAGATTGGCGCAGCGGCACAAGGGTGTGACTGTAACGCGAAGGTTGTGGGTTCAATTCCTCTCAAGGAAGTGAAATATTTATTTACGTTTATATTTTCATTTCTTCGCTCTGGTGTCGAGACAAAACGCAGCGTCAAGTTCTGCCACTCAACACGCAATGCCTCCAGAATTCGGCAGAAAGTGGGGAACGGAACGTCTTAACACTAGGTTCCTGCTGCCTACCCTGCAGTGTGCGTGATACAGCGTGAAGCTGATTGAATTGATTTATAAAAATCTAAAATTGAAATTTAACATTGCGTCCAAAACATAATTTATATCGATATCTTATTTATTGAAATTTCTCTAATACATTNGTTTCAATTTTTATATTTTTAATATATATATATTTAAACTAATAGAAAACCTATTTAAGTCCAATACGTATATATCTCCATGTACGAATAGAATACATGGATGCATGTATAAATAATATATAGGGTGAGGTGGTCTTAAACTAAAAATAACTATATCTACCTAGTAACTATATATATCTAGTGACCTTCCATTTTTTATGATAAGGGCAAATGGAGTAGACATTTTATTCATTAAGCTGACCTGAATTACGGATGAGTACTTACACAGTCACCTGTGAAGAACGTGAAGAGGCGATCATATTTAGAGGTGATTTTTTAGATGCATCTCTCCCATTACAGTTTTGAGGCAGAGAACCTTCTTTTTTTGCTAGCATTTTGCATAGGTCAGCATGTTAGGCTAAGGGAACCCAGTGTTAAGATACGCTGATCTGTTAAGTTGCGAAACTCAATACAGCGCTTTGTCTTATTACCAGAAATAGCTAATTAATTTCCTCAAGTCGGAGTCAAAGTCCTTTCGCTACTATAGGGATCGCAGTCCACTCAATTACATTTATATGTATCTCACACTACCTTTACATGTAGACGTTCTAACGATGTCTTTTATCAAAGGCGACCAAAAAAATCTAAATTCCTTCCCTTAATTTTCAAGTATTTGAATCTGCAGTTCCAGTTATTTTGACATATCATTAAATACCAAATAACAATTGAATAACAAAATATTCTCTCCCAAAAGTCAAATTTTTACAAAAATTTGTTTTCTATTACGAAAAATATTTCAACTGTAATTATAGCTTTTTCGCTACAAATTTGTATAAGGGATTGATGTACTAATTGCTGAAAAAAAAGTTCGCATATATAAATATGTAAGTAGGACTTCTTAATTATAGCCTGATAAGCCAAAATCGTTTTTGGCCGTACCCCTAAATTTACTAGGGAGAAAAGGCATTAAATTACGCAGATTGGCGCAGCGGCACAAGGGTGTGATTGTAACGCGAAGGTTGTGGATTCGATCCCCCCTCGAAGAAGTGAAATATTTATTTACGGTTATATTTTCATTTCTTCGCTCTGGTGTCGAGACAAAACGCAGCGTCAAGTTCTGCCACTCAACACGCAATGCCTCCAGAATTCGGCAGAAAGTGGGGAACGGAACGTCTTAACACTAGGTTCCTGCTGCCTACCCTGCAGTGTGCGGGATACAGTGTGAAGCCGATTGAATTGATTTATAAAAATCTAAAATTGAAATTTAACATTGCGTCCAAAACATAATTTATATCGATATCTTATTTATTGAAATTTCTCTAATACATATTTTTATTTTGTACTTTTTAAATGATATCTAAATCCTCATCCTCCTCAATATTCGTAAGTATATTTTTTTTACTTACACTTTTTACTCCAGTGATTGTGACATTGGCGAAGTCAGTATTTTATGATCAACAGGCACGCTCGAACAACGTAAATAAATAAAGAATGCTTGTCTAACTTTTCTGTTGCTGTACGACTAAAACCTTTTTCGTGTTTTAATAATATAGGGACAGAAACTACTTTTAAAAAATATAAACAATACTTACTGATTACTGATACTGTTACGTGATTGAGACATTTATTTTTTATAATTTAAGACGTCATATTTTTTATGACTGAAGATAGAAGGAATAAATACTCCGTTCTCCACTTTCCGCCAATTTTTTTTGGGAGATTACAAGTTGAGTAGCGAAGAAACTCAGACTCCCGCTTCGTCAATCAGAGCGGGGAAATGAAAATCAATGTCAAAATCGTTTCCCCGAGTGGGGATCGAATCCAAAACCTCTGCGTTTACAATCAGTCGCGATTTCACTGCGCTACGACGACCTCTACGTCAGTCCTTTTTTGAGCGCATTTTTATTACAAAGTTCAGGAGTAAAAATAAAATGTGACATAGATTTATTATAATAGAAAGCAACAGAAAATGTAATAGCCATTGAATAATTATTATATAGGTGAAAAATAAAACAAATATTTTTTTTTATAACTAAATTTATTCTCGGAACTATCATTTAAAAATTTCTACGATAGTTGTCAAGACCAGCTTAAACATTTCACCTAGACAAGAATTCAAATAAAATTAACATTAGTAATAACTTTTCATATATTAATCTTATATCGTATTCTCTAACAGATTCCTATGTATTTGCTATAAAGAGATAATAAATACCATACAATAATACATACATAATTTTCTTTGGTTCAGTATAATCTTTCAGTGTAATATACAGAAATCAAAGTTGTAACGAAATTTTCAGCTCTCGACAGACAATGGCCTACTCTCTAATCATTTTTTTTAAATACCTTATTCCTTATTACATATTGTAAAGAAAAGTGTAAATTTGACAGCTAAACTCAGAGATAACAATTAAGTTAATATTATAATCGACGACGCAACGGTGTATTTAAGTATTTGACCAATAACCTGTTAACGACAATTAAAATCTTTGAGCGCAACTGTAAAATCTAATTAGTACAAAAAATAATTCGTTTTAAAACTTAACCTTGATTAAATTTATCACTTTATGTATTTATTGCTTGGTTTCTGATAGAAATTGTGTAAAAACATAGACTATGTATAAAAAAACAATTTGATACCCAGTGGACCTATGGAATTAATTATATTATTATAACAATATAGAAAAGAATATTTGAATGTAAATTTTAATAAGTCGCGTATGTATTCTCAAAATTCTTTTCTATTTAAAAATTATATCACAAATAGTAAATGTACAGTAGGAGTAGTCTCTTATAATAAAATACAAAAGAAAATCTCACTTTAAACATTTGCCAGATCCAATTTGGTACGAATATAACAACATTATAATAAAAACTAAAATCGTAGTTAAACAAATTCACAAGTGTCTATCCACAATTTCATTAAGTTAAAGAATGACTTTCATTTTCATTAACAAATAAAGGCAACCTACATTAGAGGCAGTCAGCTTTGTTAGTCTAACAGCGGCTTCACGCTTTTTCCCGCACAAACTACCCACTCAATTTCCGAAACATTGCGTGTTAAGTGGCGGAACTCAACCTAGTATTATGTCTGTTAGAGCAGAAAAATGGAAATAATCTAAAGAAAATCATTCTCCGAGTGGGGATCGAGCCCACAACCACCGCGATTACAGTCCAACGCTGACCCACTGTGCCACGAAGGCCTCAAAGCCAACCTGGCTGGCGTGTAATAAGAACGTAAATTACAAACTTCGCGTCCCTGTGTTTTTCAACAAGTTGTGGAAACTTTATATATATGCTAAAACTAAAGTAGGCAGTAAATTTCAGCAAAGAAAATTCCTTTGCGTGACACACTGAAGGTATATTCTAAGTTCATTATAAATGCGAAGAGCGTAACAGTCCCTAATGGCTTGAGTAGACATCATCTACTATATAATATTCATAGCGATATATCTGTAGAACCAACCATGGGCGTATCTAGAGATATTTTCCAAGGGTACCCGGTATTCAGCTTTAAACAGATCTGTTCGTATATTTTTTATTTTTTCAGGATTTCATGTTTGTTAGTAAAATTTCAGGGGTGGACACGGACCATCCGGCCCCTCTTAATCCTACGCCCATGCCCATGCCCATGGATCCAGTTAAATGTTCGTACAGATTTCTTATCTAAAACCACTATTACAAGATAAAATGTATTTGAAGCGGAGATCGCGGCCATATTCCATGTTAAAACATAATTAATATTTAAGTATATCTTGTTTAATAAACTAAATAAGAATAAATTATTTATTTTAAAGTAAAATGATAGTTTTTTTCTTTATCCATGAAAAGTAAAAACTCCAAAGTTATCTTGATATTTTAGAATATAAACTAATAAATATTACATAGAAGAAAAATATAGCATTTCAATTTTCGCAAACCCCACCACGATATACCGAGTGAAAACGTAATATGCGAAAATGGAAGCTTAACACTATTTCGTAGTCTAATGATATGGCTACGATCGTAAATTCGATGTTGGCCTCACGCCTATGCAAATAGCCGGGAAGTTTTGAAGTAGCAGATTAAATCGCTACCGCTGAGAATGGATACACAAACTCTTATCTAAAATACGAAAGTTAGACGAGAAAAGCTATAATTTTTAACTTTTTCTTTCTCTACTGACACTCGACTGATCATTAAACGGCTCTTATCTCTTTAGGAAACTTTTAAATTACGGCCTACGGCGCAACGTTCGCTGCATTCACTATTAATTATTTAGGTACTCTGTTTTCGCGCGTTTCAAAAATTGCAATCAAAATTTTCTGAAAAAAAATCAAAATTTCCTTATATCTATAAAGAGGTATAAATGACTAAAGAGTAGAAAATGGATTGATCACAACACATCGGTCAGTACATATAGAAATCGGATTTCGTCTAAAGTAAATTTGATTTACAAAACTAAGTACAGTACAGTGGGGCTAAATGTATGAAATATACAATTTACTCGAGTTCAATAGAAAATTTCGACGTTTTATTTGAAAATATTACGAGACTCCAAAATACATCGTAAGATAAAAATTATTTAAAAAATAGGGGATACATTAGAAATAGTTCTATAACAGTAGACAAGTTAAGATCTATGTTAACTACTATAATATTTATACATTAGTCTATTACATTTAACTACTTATTCGATACATGAATACAGTTAAGTTCGCTTTATCTACATCTATTCCTATTTAAACATGTCTTTATAATCATTTTTCATTTGATATTAGAATATCTGTTACATATAAGATATATTATTATCTGTATTCTATTTAAATGTAAAAAAAAATTGGTTAGTGGGAAAATTTATGCAGAAGAGTAAAATGATACAAGTCTATTAGGTATGTGAAGGCTTGATGTCAATATAAGAAGTTCTAGTTCCAATCCACCCTTTTCTTATTTCATTGCCGAGTATTTTCAAAGTTTCTTTGATCACGATGTCAGTCAAGCTCATTGCTCGGGACAAGCGCGAGGAATTTCAGTATCACATTTGGCAGAGTTGTTACTCACGTACGAAAACAAATTCATTGTAGTGGTTCCAGCGATTTTCCTCAGAATCTACGCCTGGTTTCAGTTCGGCGGCGCCTCCGGCGGTGCCACTGCCACAGCTGGCAGTCAGCTTAAACCCTTGTTCTTGAAGCATATCAAACGCTTGCTCGATAAACGAGTGCTTAAGGAAAAATCGTGACGTGTACCTGTCGGCCAGGCCGTGGTCGGGGTCGCGGGATTCATTCAAAGTTTCTCCGAAGACATCGCGACATAGTGTTACTTTTCCACAAACAAGGATACGCGACAACTTGCGGAACTTGACGTCGGCGAGGCCGTCGCGGCCGAAAGCGAAGCTTCCGCGGTATCCCACGGTGATACATCCACGCTCTCGATTGGGAGGCTTGGGGTCGGCGTCTCGCACGGCGGCCTCGAGGCCCACTAACCTATAGTGCCTCGCCTCCCGCGCCAAGCGTTTGTGCTCGCGGAAGCAGTCCGGCAGCACGAGGCCGCCGTCGCGGAGGTAGTCCAACACGTAGCGGAACAGCACACCGTCGCGGTCGAAGAAGAGGCGACCGCGCGCGTCCCGCGGGTGCTGGTCGTCGCGCGCCGCCGCGGCCGGCAGCGAGTCCGGCTCGCGTGCCAGCGTGTCGCGAGTGGTGGCGTAGTGCACGCCGCCTACGTTGAGCTCGAGCACGTCGGGCGGCGCGTCCGCCATGGCTGGAGGCTGAGGGCGCAGTGCCGCGCGACTGCGCGCCCCTCCTGACCCACTTCGCGCTCCACCCTCGCCCCTCGCCGCCCCCCACCGGCCCCGCCACATCTCCCATCAATAACACACGCCCGGGTTACTGACTTGGACGTAATCATTTCCTACCCCTTCGAGTCGAACTCTTCGTAAAAGCCTTCAAGGTCGACGACCATTGTCAGCTAACAGATGGTTTATCATCTCTCAAAATTTCACATAGTTAATAAAATCTTATGTTCTATGTATGAAAATAATAAAGAGTTTCTACATACATAGATAACGAGCCCGCGATACGTTCAAACTTTTCTGTTATGGAGTTTTCAACTCGGCTTAGTACAGCTGTTTTGCGTTTTAGGTCTACAATCCCGATTTATATTTCAGAATAATTTCAATTTCGTGCTTCAACGGGTCGACTTTTAGTCAAACTTTTGAAGGTCGCACTTTGTCAGCGAACACTTAGTCTTTAGTTTCCCAAAGCTTTGTAAAGTTAATACACGCCGGTATCATTTGTGTCGCAGTACATATAAGTTCGTGATGAATGAACAATTACAATTATAACTTTCTGTAAAGCTCGCGGCCTATTGTCTCAAATCTTACAAGAGTCTTCTAAAGTTACTTAAGTAGATTCTTTGTATGTAAATTGGGTTAAATGTTAATAGAATATAGTCGTTTCTAAGCTTCTAATTGTTTGTTCATAATCAATTCTCAATTGTTCTTCGTAAACGTCCGCTAACGACATAAACGTCAGCGATGAGACGAGCCAGACTCCCAGTGACCGTATTTAGTTCAAAGCAAACACAATTTCTTGAAATTCTTTTAATCTAAAGTCTATATTTTCATTTACGTAACAGGTACCTGCGAGTCGATTTAACTTTCCTTGAAACTGTACGTTGATTTAATTTTGTGAAAGAAAACTATTTGCGAGAGCGGACTTTCTTGTTTAGTTTGTTTGTTGTTGTTGGCGTCTTACTTAAAAGAGTGGATAAATTTATTCCGAGTACTTTGCAGTCTCGTTAAATCTAGACACCAGCTGAATCGCAAACCGAAATTAGCAATAAAATAAAGATCTTATCTAACCACTAGTCCTTTAAATGTCTTTGTTTATTTAAAGTAAGTAAAGAAAATTATTGTACTGTTTTAATGTAACATAAACATTAAACTATGAACGTAATTTGGAAAATATTATTAAATATTAGCAAAATAAACAAAAATATTTAAACAAAATGACCGTCCCGCGTTCATAGGCATCACCAAAAGAAATGATTCCCAAAGTAATACAGGATTTTACTTTGCATCATAAAGTTGGAAATCATGATTTAATGTTAGCTCTTACTGGAATACGTTCGGCCGTATACAGAACATCAAATAGAATACTACAAGCACCATTCGCTTACATTTTATAGGTGCTTTGAGTTTTGTGGTCTCAGAGTATCACCAGAGCTCCGTAATGGACTTCAGTGCGTCAGAATTTTTACATGTTCATTACATACAGAACGAGGGCGTTTTATGACAGCCCTGGGAAATAAAGTTGTCTCTCAAATATGTCTCCGTGGAGTAGAGACAGAATGATGTAAAAATAAAAACCTATTAAATACGATGTGCGAAATAAAACAAACTTATAAATTAACGTTCTATATTCAGAATACTGGAAAACATAACAGGTGGAATATAAATTAATATCACAAAGGGACTTTGGAAGCCTTTACTAACTAACTCTGTTATGAGACATTACGTACCTATAATAAATTAGTTGTCGCGTCTAATATCGAAGTTGCTGAATGTAATTTCGGGTATTTCCTTATCGTTGGAGAAATCAGCCTTGTCGATCTTGCTGCTGGGGCTACCTGTTGTTTTCAGCCAATGAATCCTGAAAATGGTGAACTTTTAACAATGTGGTTTGAATATATTTTTTATAATTTTACGTCTTTTCTACCAGAGCAGGTAAATGAAAATAATACACTCCTCCGAGTAAACATAGAACTTGAGCTATTTCTAAAAATGATATTTACGTAAATCGCTAATGAAAAAACATAGGTTTTACTTTTTAGAAAACATTAAAATTGTTTTCTAAAAACTTTCTTTATTTCATAAGTGTGGAACAACACTTTCAAATTGTGAATCTTTGAAAATGTTATCATCAGAATATAATAAAAAAATGCTGTAAATAAATATGTTCCGATTTGCAAAAAAAAAATTATAAAGTAATAACATTCGAAAAGTTTCCCTTAGACTATTTAAAAATAAACGAGAGTTGCAAACTAAAACAAAACAAGAACAGTCAACAGTTAAATTGAATTGAAATCTGAAAAGTTTAACTTTAACTATACTTGGAGAATTATTTGAAATAACTTGAAATAATGAATTATTTAACGTTATTTCAAATTATATAAAAAACGGTCGACCCGCTTGCGGCTGCTTGAACTATATAATTATTAATTTACTAATCTGATTTACTTTCGGTTAAATCAATATCAATATATTGAAAACCAAAGTTTCAGCCAATTCAATAAATCAGTTATTTTACAGCAATTTAGTCGATATAAAAATAAATATTTAAAAAAAACTGCCAAATTGTAATATTGAAAACTGCAAACGCACATACAAATAAACTGTCATTTTTTTTAAATCATTGCTTTGGGTTCTGTTACGTTAATAAATGCCTCCAATAATAGTTTTTCTCCTACATATATCTTTTATATACAGACAACGATCAGTTAATTGCGTCTCTATTAATATGTATTGATGAAAAATATATTTAACAAATGTGAACATTAAGCTATACTTGCATTTCGGAACGGCAAATTTAAAATAAGAATAAAAAGCTCTTTTCAGTCAGCCTTGAGCGTTAAGCGTAATGTCGGCTATTAAGGCGTTTTCATAATGAAAGAGGGCGAGGGTGGCGAAGAAAATTCTTTTCTATTTAATTTATGTGCGAGACCGTAAGAATTGCGTTGGAGATATGAACATTTTGGCGGACGATTTGATATTTTTTGGGTGACGTAAAAATTGTTATTAACAATTTTAAATTCGTTCTAGGTTGGTTATTTTAAGCTTGCTACAATACATAATTTTTTTAGCATAGATAATAAAATATAAACAAATTTATCAGTAGTCCAAAACAAAAATATGACTCTACATTTAAAATTCCATCCTCTTAATGACTTATACAATGTACAGATATTGGATACAGACAACATTCTCCTAAAACACATTGAATTAAAGATGAACCCACACTCGACGTGTTCAACCAGGTGTCAATGTGAAGACGTCCGAGCACCTTCCACCTCGACAGTTTTGCATGATAATACTAACCTATACATATTAAGAAATTCATAAAATAAATTGACTTCTAAATGGCTTTGTTTACTAGTTTTTTCCTTTTTTGTTCAGCTCCACTGTCGCTAGCAGTGTAGTGCTACGACGTTACGGGAGCCTAGTGTTACGACTCTTGCCTCAACAAGCTTCTGCTGAATTCTGGAGTCATTGCGTGTTGAGTGGCGGAACTTAACGCTGCGTTTTGCCTGGACACCAGAGCTAGGAAATGGAAACATTAATATTTCATATCCTCAAGTGGGAATCGAACCCACAACCTATCGCGATACAGTTACACACATATACCACTGCACGACAGGCTTCTAGTTTTAATTATTTAAATCATTTTATTAGTTTTCCCTTTCATTTAATTGAACTATTTTAATTGATACTAATACATGTTATAAATGTTTATTTAATGTCAACATATCCAAAGCGTGAGGCACTTGGAAAGTGTTTATCTACACACGCAATAATTATGGGTTTGATTGATACTTGTTTAAATAACTACATATTTACGTTTCAGTCTCGTTACAAAAAGTGTTAAATTTTCATCCACATGTTATGGCTTAAAATCAGTGAAAAGTAGAAAAAAGAATGAGATATTTCAAAAAAGTAACTTATAATTCAAGAATAGACTGCGACATTATATACGGAACACTTACCGTGACAAAATTCATTGTGGCACGGTAATAATTAATATCGCATAAACCATTAATTATAAGCCATATAAAAGATTTTTTAATTCGAATCACTACTTCCCGAGATTAGAAAAAAAACTTTTCTGTTTTATAAAACAGAAATTTTTTTTAACGCGCCTCTGGTCTCGTATATTACAATATTAGTGTCTATAGATTTTTACATAAGTTACATTCAAGCTTTTTCGTAGAATAGCGTGTTAGATAAAAATCTTCAAAGTCCTGTGAGATGAATGAAAGCAACTTAATCAAATAAGCTAAAAGTAAACCGGATCATCTTGGGATCCGAAATTGGCAAAGAAACGAAGTCTTGTCACAAAGCTTTGTAAAAGTCGTATAACAAAAACATATTTTCTTGTGGAATTTTGCCAGAAAGTGCTAGTAATACATGCATGATGCCTAAGCTCTATAAAATCTTCAACACCAGAAAAGGTATTTACGTACTAGTTTTTTATTTGTACTACTATTAATTTTAAGTAAAGATATTTGAGACAGAGCATCATGGAGCGGTTGGTAAATTCGGTGAAGCGAAATCGTTGATTCCAGTAATAATGATTATTATATTATAACGAATTTTCTATGTTTAATGGATTTCACCTTTTAGCTTCACGCTGTATACTGTACATAGCAGGGCAGGTAGGGAGAACCTGGAGACCTAGTGTACCTACCTAGTGTAGTAACCTAGACACTACGTTCCCATTAAGACATATCT
>JAKRZM010000245.1:371176-512271 GCA_036379175.1 Heliconius cydno galanthus
AAAAAACAGCTGATACAAAGAAAGAACCTAGTGTTTAGACACTCCATTTCAAGCACGGTGTCCAATTTTTGAAACTTGTGTTGAGTGGTGGAACTCGCTTTGTCTTGTACACAGAACGACGAAATTAAAATAATTCACTCCCTAGAGTGGAAATCGAATTTCTATTTAGATTTGAATTGATATTTTTGTGTAATGTTTTTTTTATTTTCCAGGGTTCATTTTTTTAGTAAAAATTCAGGGGTCGGAAACGGCTCATCTCCCCCCTTCCCATTCCTATACCCATGTGCCCCATAACGGCGATATTTTAATTAATATTTTATTAAAATAGCTTGTCAGAGTGTTATGCTATAAGTAATTTAAATCTTACTCGAGGGGGATGTTTATATTTAATTTATATTTCAAATAAGAGGGTTTCGTAGAATTAAATGGAGGCATTGTTGGGTTCCGTTATACCTATAGGTAACTAAATGTAAAATGATTTATAATTTTTTCTGATTAAAGTTTTAACCTTTAACCATTTCCTCAGTAAGGAGGCAAAGCAAAACGTAATGCCTCAACTATTCCGCGGAAAATGGGAGCGGAGTGTCTGGACACTAGGTTACCAAAGTTAGCCTAAGTTGCGAACGAATATTCCAACACAAGTATATAATAGAGCTATAAAGATAATAGTAGATACGTACACTCTTCAAACATGCTTCTTCACTAGCCTCCTGCACGCAGTCCAGCTTGGGCCGTATGTCGCGGCTGAACGCGAACACCGACATCGCACGGCACTTGGCCAGCGCCACGTTAGACGTTACACACATTCTATTAAAACACAGACAGTACACAAAAAAATATTACATGTAAAAACAAATAAATAAACATTGCTTTAATCGACTTTTCCCTACTGATAAATGGACATGTCAAAACAGAAGGATTACGTGAGAACATAATATCTTATAGGTATGGTAAAGAAAGTAAAGAAGTAAATATAAAGCCATTAAACTAAAGCTAGGTTCACACTCCAAATTCCCATTACTATTTTTATATTTCATTACTTCTATGTCCAAATATTAATTTTGAAACTATTATTCGTAATTACCTAACGACAGGTTCCGGTGGACCATGACCTCTCTCAATGACATCGGTGTAGTTAGCTTTACTTAAATAATTGACAGGTCTAATAGGAATATTATCAGCAACATGATGTATTTTTTGTGAAAGACCTAGTACTTTAGAAAACCATTCTGGTTCGTCTTTAATATCTGCGCCTAAAATGTTAATATAAATGAATATGCGAATGAGGGAACAAATGAACGAATAAATAATTAAAACATGCATATATTATCATGAAAAAAAAAAAAAGCTCGTGGCCGTCGTAACGCAGTGTCTGTAAACGCGACGATTGTGGATTCAATTACCACTCGGTGATTGAAGTTTTATTTATTCAAATTTTAATTTCCTCGCTCTGGCAATAGCTCAAAGCGCGTCGTTGAGTTTTGCCACTGAACAAGCAATGCTTAATCCGGCGGAACAAGGAGAATTTTTTAGTCTTTTAAAATAAATTACTACAAATAACTCACCAGCGTCAGCCAATTGCTTGATTTTCTCTCTCAAAGGAGACAATTTAGCCAATACGTCGTTATGGCCCAACAACCCCTGCCAAGGCCTCGCCGCCCAGGAACACGCCTTTTCCCTTACAGGTACTTTAGACCCGTCCACACACAAGTACGCATATTCATCTGGTTTTTCGGAAGATTGACTAGCTGGGATAGTTCCTACTGGTAGCTAAAAATTAATTGTCCGAAAAAATATGCTATTAGAAAATATAACAGTTATTTTAATCAAGGTAAGTAATAACAGATTAAAAGATATGTCAGTAGCTTAAAGAAAATTAATAGTACAACAATGAATCAACAAATTGTGAAGCTTAATTTTATGGCACTTAGTTATATGAAAATAGATGGGAATATCCTATTAATTAAATACTATACACACCCCAAAGAATTTCCGCACATAGATGACTTTAGTGAAGGCGACCTCTCCGCCATTATGCGCTAAGCATCTTAGAGCCCCGTCGTAACCGCTAAAGTTATCAGGATAATCGCATTTTTCTGGATGCTCGCATAAAGCACATAATTGGCTATACTGACCCTCTGTAATTAGAGAGCTTTGTGAGATTTATAGAAGAAAAGCTTTTTGCAAATGTAAGTAAATAATTTGGTGTTCTAGAATTTATTTTTTGTTTGAGGAATTTATTTTTTCGAAATACTTATTTTAATATTAGCTAAAATTATGTATGAGATATGTCGCGGCATTATATATCTTTAGAGGTAAATTATAGGTGTCGATCGAAAAACACTACTTAATGAAATTGAAACTTATTCTTCAGAACCTAAAGTTGTTAATCTCGTTAGTACAAAAATAGTATCGTCGTTATACGTAAACTAATGAGAAGATAAGCGAGTTCTCAAGTCATCGTTTGTTAATTGGATATATTTTTTATAAATAAACTCATTATATTAAATCTACTTTTAATAATACAATAAGTTTTTTAATAAATCCACCAGAAAATGAATCATATGACCCATTTTTATAACTTTACCCGCAGCTTTTTACAGTATCATATAGAAAACCATGATATGAATGAACAACATTATTTAAACTTTGCCTTTTTAATATTGAAAAAAGCTGCGTCCTACTTTCTATTTATGGAAGTTTAGTGCAAAGCTTTAAATTTTTTGCTAGTCTAGCAACGCAGTACAAACTACTAGATATCCATTATATCCTCTTGCAAACATTTGAGTCAGAAAATCAAATGGCTCTCGAGGCGACCTAAAATCCGTTGCTCTGAAATGACTCTATTTATTAAAATGAAAGGTTCTTCTATCTATGGCAGGTCTAGTAGATATGTATGTATATTTAAAAACATATTTTTTCTATATTTTTGTTTCTCTTCTCTCTTTTATTGTGAGTATATTTGCTTACTCGAACATTTTATCTTTTTGTATATAATTTTTACCACATCTTTGTCAGATAAGTAAATAAATATGAATACTATAAAAATGTGTTGTATTTGGATTTCAAATACTGATGCCAAATGTATCCTCAGTATTTGGCTACTAATACTTAATTTACATATTAAATATTTTAACGTTCGTTCGTATAAGTACTAAATCTAAATAACACCCCCTGCTAGTCCTCTTAATATCACATTATTACGAAAGCTATTGTTTAAAACTTGGGACCGTCATTACAAAGCTTATATTGACATCAAACTAAAATATAATTTCTATTTGTGTTAACTTTTAGTGTTTATGATTCAATAACAGCGACTTTAGAGTTTAAAGTCCGGGATATTACTATCATAGTCATGTTTTGGAAACATTTACTCTTAAGAGCCCTTGGGCGGGTTAATATCCGTCTAAACTTCGAATATTGCTTCTAAATAGGGTTCCCAACTAGACTGTTAAAAGCACTATTGTACTATTTTACAGCATGAACAATAAGATTAGTCAATTTAACGCAGTCAAAATAGTTGAATTTTAATAAATTTGAAACAAAACATTTGAACAAAAATGAGCTTTCATTTATTTTTAATTTAGTTTTAATTAACGATGCCTATGAAACTTTTATAAGCTACAAGTGTGATGTCTTAAAAACTTAAAAAAGTACTGTATTTTTTTTAAAATACTGCCAATTTTCATTTTCAGATCTAAATATATATTTTTTTATTTAAAAAATGCTGCCAACCCTATCTCCAACATACACTACACTGGATGGCTGGTATCATAACACCGAATGTTAAAACATCGGTTTTCACATAAATAAGTAAATAGATTGCTATGTTTCTGCATATTTAAACATTTTTGCGCTTTGTTACTTTTTGCTTTGACTTCGTTCATACATATTGTGGCAAAATTGTTCGTGTTTTATTCAAATGTTACTTATAGTGGGCTTTATTTGAATTCAGATGATGAATATTTTTTCACGAAACCCTGCGTTTCGTGAAAAAATTTTTTGAAATTCATAAAAATTTGATGAAATGAAATATATTTTTTTATTTATATAGTTTTCTTATGATTTACTCTGGGTCCGCCCGAATGCATTTTTTTGCGTTATTTATATACATATGTATAAGTACATACGAAACACATAAATAACTAAATAATTTTCTTATCAATTGCGTTTGCGTTTTTAATTAATATATTTGCCAAGTTAAAGTGACTTTGCAAATGATTTTTCTTTTCAAAGTTTCGAAACGATAAAAAATAACTGTTATCGTAAGCCACCTGTTGCCTTCCTTTAAGTTTTTCATATTTCCCGACCAACTCAATCGGAAGCGAAAATTTCAAAGTTACACAACTGACTGAAGTATTACGTACAGTATTTGGAAAATAANTATATATTTTTTTATTTATAAAATGCTGCCAACCCTACCTCTAACATACACTCTACACTGGATGGCTGGTATCATAACACCGAATGCTAAAACATCGGTTTTCAAATAAATAAGTAAATAGATTGCTTTGTTACTGCATATTTAAACATTTTTGCGCTTTGTTACTTTTTGCTTTGACTTCGTTCCTACATATTGTGGCAAAATTGTTCGTGTTTTATTCAAATGTTACTTAGAGTGGGCTTTATTAGAATTCAGATGATGAATGTTTTTTCACGAAACGCAGGGATTCATGAAAAATTGATGAAATGAAAAATATTTTTTTATTTATATAGTTTGCTTATGATTTACTCTGGGTCCGCCCGAAAGCATTTATTGCGTTATATATATACATATATATAAGTACATACGAAACACATAAATAACTAAATAATTTTCTTATCAATTGCGTTTGCGTTTTTAATTAATATATTTGCCAAGTTAAAGTGACTTTGCAAATTATTTTTCTTTTCAAAGTTTCGAAACGATAAAAAATAACTGTTATCGTAAGCCACCTGTTGCCTTCCTTTAAGTTTTTCATATTTCCCGACCAACTGAATCGGAAGCGAAAATTTCAAAGTTACACAACTGACTGAAGTATTACGTACAGTATTTGGAAAATAAATCGTTTTTGTTCAAGAAATGTTAAAAGGAAATTGTAATTTATAATGTTTTCCGACTTCTGTGATGATTAACGCTGTTCATTTCCATAATTGCTTGAAGTAAGTACAATTTGGGAAATATTTCAGATTTACATAAAGTTGAGAAGTTACGTAAGTTTAAATGTAATATTTATAAGAAAAAACTAGAGACTAGTTTGTTGCTTTTTTATGTTGAATTATTTGAGATGTTTAGAGAAATGATAAAACTTGTAGAAAAATTAGAATTGTGAAATCTGTAGGTAGATTCGAAGGATTCGTATATATCTTCTTAATTCTTAATCATAAAATCTAAATGCAAGTCATTATTTTATCAACATTATTAACAATAACAATAAGTAAGTAAAAAATATCTTACTCCAAAAAGAAGTAGTCTTCGGATCCGGCGACCATTGGCCCACAATACATGATTTCTTAAAGAATGTAGACAGAGCTCGTAGTTCATTCTCTTTGGGAGAAATGGAGCGATCCGTCATTTTCGGGAACACTGAACGCTTCATCAGCATTGTTAGGGGAATCTGTTGGAAAAAATAAATTACATTCAATTTATTTCTTAGGTGATTCTGGAGGCATTGCGTGTTGTGTGGTGGAGCTGAACGCTGTGCACTGCCTGGTCACCGAAGCGAGGAAATGAAAATATTAAATACTTCACTTGCTCGAGTGGGAATCGAAGCCACAACTTATCACGTTTACAGTCACCCACTTGAGCCCCTGGGCCCCGACTGGCCTCTATTCTACATACTTACTTAAATAGCTACACACAGAACCTTTTACACCGCCTTTCTCATTTCATATATTTGTATTGTATAAACTCATTTTATTTATATTAACAAAGGTAAAAGTAGAGAAGAGAAAATAATATGCATGTAGGTCGCAGGTTAAAAGTAAATGTAGCTTGCATTTGTGGATTCGCAAGCATTTAGAATATGAGGCTCTCGGAAATGTACGCAACAAGTATGTGGTTATACTGAAATGGGCTTTCATTTTTGTGTTAGCTATATTAAATTCTCTCTTGGTGTGGAGAATAGGAGAAAAATTTATAATTTTATTGTAATTAAAGTATAATTTATTTATGTCGTTGTCTATATCACTCCTCTCTTTTGTAATACAAATATGCAGAAGGAACCTAGTGGCTTTTCCTAATTTAGATCTTCACTTTCCGCATATTTTGATATTTTTAACTATGGGAATTGTCGTTTATTAATAGGTCTACAGAATCAAATACCCGTATTAACATAACTAAATACAAAAAAAATAATTATTTAATTTACCAAATAAAAACAAGGCTAATTAACACATTACACTTCCATTAATTCATCACAAAATAACAAAATTTATGGTTTATTTGACGTCAAATATCCTTTAGTCGACATGAAAGCGTTCTAACGTAATATGTGGTTAAAGAGTAAATGTCATTTGCCATGTGTTGACTTAAACACTCGGGGCTGGGTATGCGGGTTACAAGTTTAATTCCGAGAGTGCTCCATTAATATCTTAAATTACTATATAGTATATTAGTAAATATATTAATTATTTCGCAATTGTAGTTAGCGGCAGAATATTATATGGTTAATATATATTTTATATATATATTTTAATCCAAGAATACGTATAACTTCTTGATTATAAATTAATATAGTAAAGATAAAGCTTTTAGGCACAAAAAGGACATGTCAGAGTGCACGCGATGACTGTGAGTGATGAGATCTAGCATTTTCAATAAGTAATAACAAGCAATATTTTTAACTGATGAAAACATCGATCGATCCCTACTCGGGGTAATTAATTATTACTTATAAATATTTTCATTTCTTTACTCTGTCACCAAGGAAAAAGTCCATCGTGGAGCCCTGCCACTCAACACGGCCTCAATGCCTCGAAAAATTCGGCGGAAAATGGAGTGTTTTAACTCTAGGTTCCCTTTGTCTATCTGATTTTTAAATATATATTTTTTACCCCTACCTAAAACTACACAAGATATGCCTAAAGATTAAAACACAAAAAAATAATTCATTAAAGTTTTTACTTTTTCATTTTTATTGTGACAGTGTCCCCACAGGCCTATTTGAATTTAAATTTAACAAAAACTCCCTGACAAAAATGATATCGCAGGTATTTTCATTCGCGACATTGTTTAAAACAAATCAGTCGAGAACATTCTATTGTAAAATACCATCGTAATAAAATACATTTCTAGTACAAAATTCAGACAAAAGATATTTCATTTTATATATTTTATATCTCAGCCGAATTGAAATATTAGATACTAAAAAAGATGTTTTACTTTATATTTGTAAAATTAAATTTGTTTGTCACGATTTCTGAAGTGAATAACATTTTTATTAAATTTTGCAGAGATCCAGACACATTATATTCTACAGAATGGGCGCTATTCCGAAAGAATTGATTCGTTTTGGTCTCGCCTTTGTTGTGTACATGTTGGAATAGATATTGCTACCACCAGCTCGAGTGGATAATTGGTATGAGAGTAAAGGAATATCGAGATATAGACGGCAATGTGAACATTCGAACTAGGTATTGTTAATAGTAATATGTTGTCTAAATGTTTTAAGGTTCTATTAATATTTATAGTATTTTTATAGTGTCTAACTGTAGCTTTACGCTTCTATTCCACAATTCAGGGTAGGTAGAGAAGCTTGTGTCAAGATACTCCAATTTTAGCTTTCTGCCCGAAATCGAGACGTTAGGTGTCGATTGGTAGAACTCAACGTCGCTAATTTTGGATTTGATTTCGTCCGAGTTGATGTTTATAGTTTAAATATTTTCATTTCTTGTGTCTAGTTGATACATTCACAATATAACAACATTAAATAAAAAAAATATAGTACAAAGAAGTACATATTTCCATAACATTCATTTTAAAAATTGACTTACAAAGTAATAATAAATTCGCGTATTTCGAAGTTGTTATTGAAATAGTTTCAGGCCACAATACTTTTGGGACGGTTCTGGTTAAAGTACAAACAAAATTTAATATTTGGGGTCATTCGAAATTGTTGGTACGCTTCGGTAACACTGATGTTCTAACTTTGATCATTTATAGGATTTGTTTATTTTATACCAGTCGTCAGCTACTTTGTTTGCGTGGACGTTAAGACGTAAAATTGAAAATCACGTTTTCTTAGCTTCACGCTGTTTTCAGCACATTTCAGGGCAGGCAGAGTGAATATAGGAATCTAGTGTTATAACACTTCGTTACCATTAAGATATTTCCGTTCCTCATTTTCCGCCAAGGCAAGGCATTGCGTGTTAGGGTGGCGCAACTCAACGTCGGGCTTGGTAAAGGCGCGAGTAGACGGCGTATCGTTACCAAAGCAAGGCAATGAATATATTTAATATTTTATTTCCTCGAGTGGGAAACCTACCTACATATCAAATTTCAACCTTATAAGTAAAGTAGTTTCATCCATACGTTGTCTGTCATGTAATGGAAGTGTTTTTAAATATAGATTTCAACAAAATGATTAACATATAATAATAAGAAAAAATATTACTTAGGAACACAAAGGATCCTAAATGGAAATGAATAAAAATATCTTTCTGTAAAGATTTATTTATAGAGTGTAAGAGGCATAAGAAGTCTCTTAAGAAGCACTTGTAAAGGTTAATTACTCTACAAACGAAGAAAAATGTTTGATTATTTCATATCTATATGGGCGGTAGGTACTTGCGCGCTCTAAACCACGTGGCGGTAAGATGAGAAAATTATCCTCATTCTCAACCGTTTTTCTTGTTGTTATTATTGTAGGTAATATTACTAAAGTAACAAAAACTATTTGAAATTAACTTTATAAGCAACATCTACATTTCTACGTTTAAACAAAGTTAGAGACACAAAACTTACCTTATATCCAACATTTCTGTTCACTCCAGTGTGACACGACTTCAATCCTTTCAATTGATCCAAATTGTTAATGTTTTGGTCCTTGTGAATGACGATCACAGCTTCGTAACGGAACTCCGCTACAAAAGAAAAATATTATTTCATTCTTTAAAATAAAACTTTAAAGTTTTAATCTATCGGAATTAATAATATTCCCCTCTTTGGTATAATAAATCGCGGCGTTAAGTTCCGCATCTCAAGTTAAATTCTCAAATGCTGATACGTAAAAATGTCCTTACACTCCGTTTTTTCTGCCTTGTGGTTTATGGTTTATTACCTACTATATTATGAAGAAGAAAATCTTTTATTTTTAAAGAACTTAGCGAAAAAATTTCCACAAAGCTATTCTCATATGAGGACAATATATATTAAGTAAGAAAACTGTACACTGTACTTCATCTCTATAAAGCCAACATAAGCGCCCATATTTTTTATGGAAGCATTCCCCTATGTCACATTTAAGAACGAAGTGCATTTATTTTCTTTATTCATCCTTTTATTTATTTATTTCTATTACCTAATATGAACATTTTGTATTTAAATTATACTTTAAAAATAAATAAGCTTCACGCTGTATCCCGCATACAGCAGGGTAGACAGAGGGAACCTAGTGTAAAGATGCTCCGTTTCCCACTTTCCGCTGAATTATTACTTTAAAAATGTGTTAGTTTAAATTAAAAATTCTTATACATACTTAGAGTAAATCTATTCAAGTTTGCTGTTCTAACACTGCCTTTGTGTTCAGTAATTTACGTAAAACCATTACATTGTTTGAAGTCGTCCTTGTTGCCGTCAACTTGTTACAAATTGACTTAAAAGCTTAGGTATGTGTATATACTTAGATAATTTTCTTGCAAAATATCTTAGATCTTGTGAATTTAGTAAATAAATACAAGTGATAACAATAAAATGATACTGTTTTTACTCGACTGCGGCGAAGTCCAAAAGGAGGGTCATGTGTTAGTGCCTATGTATGTATATATATGTTCCTTTGTTCCATTATAATTATTTAATTTTTCAACTAGTTAAGGCAAAGCGCGGCTTTGGCTTCTGCTACCAAACACACACGTTTATATTGACAAGAAAGTGAAGAACTGGGTCTTTTTAACATTAAATTCTCCGCATTGTATGTTACTCTGTAGAAGCGAAGAGCAGTCAAAATATTTTCAGTAGTAAATTATGCCACGTACTCGTATATTTTTTTCGATACACACTTCACAGAATTATTATATTATAAAGTTTGAAAACCCTCGCTTTAAACTGAAAGAGATAAAATTAGAAGCGTATTTTGCTAGGAAATTATATCTCGCACGAAAAGGGACGCAACGAATACTGTTAAAACAGGTAAAATCGTTTATGACAGCTCCCGAATAGAAAATTAGAAAATAACTTTTCCAAAGCCACAATGGTCCTGCTTTTGTTAATTATCGCCAGTATAAAACAATTTTACTGGGCTCCTTTGTCCTCAAGCGAGGCAATAATAAAGAGGCCGGTTGGTGTTTATTCAATAAATTTAATTAGTTTCACTATGAAATATTATTTTTTAATTAATTGCTAATATTTTAAAACTTGTTAAGGCAAGAAAAAGGGAAAAGGCTGAGTTCTTAAGATTAATAAGTACCAAAATTACTAGGAAGTAGATAAGGTTTCTTGTTAAATGATAATTAAGACTAAAGAGCCGTCCTCTTTGAGAGAAATGCTCGGCTCGTTTAACCACCTCAGTCTAAAAAGTGAAATTTATTTATAGTCATGATGGTAAAATTTCTGGTAACGTTGTCGAATGTTTTNTGGGGTAATTAAATGGGGTACATAGTGTATTAAAACTAGATTATTATGCGTGAATAAGCGTGAAGGTCCTATGTTAGTTTCACTTCTGTAAAAAATGTAAGTGAAGCAAATCTAGTGCAGACCCTCTTCCCAGATCTAGTCTAACAAGACCTGGCGTAGCATTTATGTATGTAATAAATATATATGTTTTCCTAAACCAAATTAGTAGCGCAGCGTTGGGTTCCGCCATTCAAACCACGGAACACCAGTGAAATGGAGTATCTTAACACTAGGTTCTCTAAGCCTCCCTTGGGATACAGGGTGAAATAAAAAAAACTTCACCAAGTTCTTTTAAAGCCAGGCAAATAAATAAGTGTTATAACATATTAATGTACTATCATACAAAAGAGTACTTGTTTTAAAACTACTTATCATGATTACTATGAAAATATTATCAATTTTATCATTTATGGACATGATTGCATACTTTATCGCTTAATGAGTAGATATACCTACAACCTTAAGAAAACGTGATTATTAGGCTAGACGTTGTAATTTTATTCTGGGTTCAACTGGTAAATGGTTTTATTCTGGGTTCAACTGGTAAATGGTTTTATTCTGGGTTCAACTGGTAAATGGTTTTATAATAAACTAGTCCCCCTTTTTTTGTGTTGGAAAATTCATTGGGAAGGAGGGATGTAATGTTAGTTTTTCTATATGACTTGCAATAATAAACAATAAAAAAAAAGCTTCACGCTGTATCACGCTCAGAGCAGGATAGACAGGGAACCCAATGTTAAGACACTCCGTTCCCCCACTTTCCGCCGAAAACTTAATTCATTCCATGTTGAGTTGCTGAACTTAACGCCACGATTTGTCTCGTTTCCACAACGAGATAACAAAAATATTGAACATTTATTTGCTCGAGTGGGAATCGAAGTCACGATCTATCGTGTTTACAGTCCCCCGCTTATGCCTTTGCCAACACTGCCTCAAAAGTGTCATAATATTAGGATTTTCATTAACTATTCAATTAAAAAAAGGTGAAAATCTACATATAGTATATAGGTATATCAAACAACACTAAATCTCACGTGCATTCACATATATCGCTGTCGGTGAAGAAAGGCTTTGTCTCAAAAGAAAACAGGTCCGTTCATTAGCGGACAAGGCACACAAAGACGACGACTAAAATATGTAACTTCTAAGCTAACTAGTGTATTTTTTTTTTAATTTCGAGTATCCACGGAGCTCAAAGAACATCACTATGACGGGGGGTCGTTAGGTTACAAAGCTTGTTATACTTTAGTTCAATTCTTTTAAATTGTTTTACTGTAGTCAGTAAGAATTGTTTTACTATAGAGGCTTCTGGTGTTGAGTCCGTCACTCATCATGCAGTCTTGGAGATTATGTGTATAGTAGGGAAAATAGTGTCTTAATTTATAGTTACTCTGCCTGTCCTGCTATACGAGATGTGGGACTAGCGACCTGCGCGAGGTTTCGCGCAGACGACCTTAAGAAGACAACGGGAATCCGTTGGATTCAAAGGGCGCAGGACCGGACGGAGTGGTGAGCATTAGAGGAGGCCTATAGCCCAGCAGTGGACTGTGAAAGGCTGATGGATGGATGGGTCTGTTTCGGAGATTAGCCTCGTATCATTAAACGGAAAACAGACAGACAAAATTTTAAAAATAGTTTGTTTGTCTTTTGATATGTCATGTAAATAACTATATGCATTTGGAAAAACACGGTTATATTGATATCATAGATTTTATTTATACTTATAGATACAGTATGAAGTTAAAATAGAATGAAGTTAAAAAAGTTATAAACTGTTCATTTTTATTCGAATAATATTTAAATTTGAAATTGAAAAAAAATATTTTATTTATTTTTTTAATATTGAAAAAAAAATTGTATTTTTNACACACTTCACAGAATTATTATATTATAAAGTTTGAAAACCCTCGCTTTAAACTGAAAGAGATAAAATTAGAAGCGTATTTTGCTACCAAATTATATCTCGCACGAAAAGGGACGCAACGAATACTGTGAAAACAGGTAAAATCGTTTATGACAGTTCCCGAATAGAAAATTAGAAAATAACTTTTCCAAAGCCACAATGGTCCTGCTTTTGTTAATTATCGCCAGTATAAAACAATTTCACTGGGCTCCTTTGTCCTTAAGCGAGGCAATAATAAAGAGGCCGGTTGGTGTTTATTCAATAAATTTAATTAATTTCACAATGAAATATTATTTTTTAATTAATTGCTAATATTTTAAAACTTGTTAAGGCAAGAAAAAGGGAAAAGGCTGAGTTCTTAAGATTAATAAGTACCAAAATTACTAGGAAGTAGATAAGGTTTCTTGTTAAATGATAATTAAGACTAAAGAGCCGTCCTCTTTGAGAGAAATGCCCGGCTCGTTTAACCACCTCAGTCTAAAAAGCGAAATTTATTTATAGTCATGATGGTAAAATTTCTGGTAACGTTGTCGAATGTTTTTATTATTTCCGATTATGAAAAAGGAAAAGGAAATCTAACTATCTAACTCAGAAAGAAACACAAAAGTTATTATAAATTATAATCAGATTTAATTTAGTAAACAATGCTATGGTAGGTACCTGGTACATATATATATTGAAATACGTTAAAAATTATTTTTTGAAAATTATTTTTAAAAGTTAAAGTCTTTTATTTATCCTTAATTTTATTGAAAAATTCCGCGATTAAGAGTGTTAACGATAAGTTTATTTATATAATCTAGACAGAAAACAAAAATCAGTCATTTTATTGTTATTTTATTAACATAAATAACTATACCATATTAAAAAAAAACAATAGAAATAATCCTATTTCAGAAAAAATGTGGATTATAAAACACTATATTTATTCTAACATAGCAATACATATATGTATATTTATATGATTGTCTCCAATATATTAATAAGTAAAATACATCTTAAGAATGTTTATATCACGACAGGAAACATAGACGAGACGCTATAATATGTAGGTGATACTTCTATTATTTCCTTCTAAGCGCCAATAAACAAGTTTAAAAATGCTAAATGAACATAATATAGAAATAACGTCGATTCTAAAATAGTTGCATATATTTTTTGCGTATTAATTAACTAATTCAAGGTCTAAAATTATATGTCACGTCTAGCTACACAGCTATTATTTGAATTACGTTGTTGTTATGTTTGACATAAAGAAAAAAAATTCTTAAATGTTTCTATTCAATCTTCACGAAATTATAATACTTTATAACTGCGGGCAGTCGTGGCGCAGGTGCACAAACGCTACAGGTTGTAGGTTCAATTCTCATTCTATAAATATTCGTAAAAATTATAAAAATCACATAAAACTCTTTCATGTAATACAATATTTTAAATATTTAAGTATTGGTTTCCATAAGCTGTTTAGACGTAACGTACCATTTTTGGTACGTAGCACGTTTATAAATGTCTTTGTATATTTTTATTTCTTCATAAAGCTACTTAATATTTAAATATATAAAATTTTGGGCAATATATTTTTTTCACGACCCCTTGATATAGCAACACAGATGTATACGACTAAAAATATAAGGGGTAATGTAAGCAGCAGCTGTTCCTATTAAACATAATTTACGTAAGCTTATGAGAATTCATTTAAAATTATTTTCTCCTATATATATATATATCTATTTTTAAATTATAGTTATACTAACAATTTATCATTTAATGCTTTGATTTCATAAAAGTTCAAAAACGTATTTATATTTTATTTTAACTGTTCAACGAAAATAATATTACCAATTTAAAAAAGACGAAAAGCATAAACAACATGCACAGATTCTTTATTATAAAAGTACAATAGTTTGTTTTTTTAGCATATCATCCACACTGGTATTGTTCGAAAACGAATTCGTTCTAGTTTTATTTAATTTAAATAGAACGTAGCAATTGCTTTGATCGGGTTTCAATTCAGATATATAAAAATATCGTGTTTGAAAAATCATGAAACATTTTATATTTTAATTTCTTTGCTCTAATGTCGAGAACAATTCGGCTATGAGTTCCGCCACTCAGCACACAATGCCTTCAGAATTTGGCGGAAAATGGGAACGGAGTGTCTGAACACTGGGTTCCCAGGTTACCTCTGCCTACCCTGCTGTGTGCAGGATACAGTGTGAGACTAAAAAAATCATATTATGAAAGCAGAATNATTCAACGTGACACTGGCGAAGTGATTTTGTGCTCAACTGGCACGCCCGGAACGCCATAATAGAAAGAACAGAACAGAACAGAAATCGAACTCACAACCGTCGCGTTAATTCTGTACTACAGCGTCACAACAGCCTAACAATGAAATATTCCGATATGTAAAAGCGCCTGATTATATCCTAATACTAAAACTGCATACTTTAAAAACAAGTATTTTTTTATATTGTTAAATTGGACCATTTTAATATCTAGCAATTTACTTGTAAAATAAAATATGTAGAGTTTTTATAAGTTTTTTTTATTTTTATTTTTAGTATTTTTTTTTAAGTTAAATCTACAAGATTTGTGTATAAAGCAGTGACCCTGAAATTTATTACAGTGACATTTTGTGTTATTGACTCTAACACGAAAAGTCGACAACACTATTATCTATTTACAGGCTTATTATAGCAGCAAGGACATATCAATTATTGTCGTTACAAATATATTGGTTACTATGGAATATTTTGTAAAAAAATATATTTTTTTAAAATTAAATAAAGGGATCGAACCTATCGAACACATCGCGTTATAAACGCGACTGCTTGTGGGTTCGATCCCCACTCGAGGAAATGAAATGTTTATTTAAATTTATACTTCCATTTCTTCGCTAAATGTCTCCAGATTCGGCGGAAAGTGGGGAACGGAGTGTCTCAACACTAGGTTCGTTCTGCCTACCTTGATATGTGCGGGATACAGCGTGAAGCTGATTTAATTTTTAATTTATTCTCGTAGCAAGGACAAATCAACTATATGATTAGTATGGAATATTTTGTAAAAAAACATATATTTTTATCTTTCAATTTTTGATTTTGATCTCATTTTTTGCAGTGTTTTTTTATGAATTGAGGAAGTCGTAGAGCAGGGGCACAAGCGTCCGCCAGCTCGGCGATTGTGGTTTCGATTCCTACTAAGATATATGATTTTTTTATCTAATAATATTTTACATTTCTTCTTCGCTCTGATACCAAGGCAAAAATATGGCGTTGGGTTCCGTCACTCAACACACAATATCTTTACACTAGGTTCCCACTCCCTACCTTGCTATATACGTGATGCAGCGTGGAGCTGAAAAATAATATTAATATGATATTGTCTTCATATTAATATACAGAACAGGTCCAAATAAAAGGCAAGAATATCCTAAAATTACAATATGTTTATTATAAATGTTACAAAGTACAAAATTGGTGACCTTCGGCAACGTAACAAAAAATATAATAAACACCTTGAAATCAAATATTAATCTATATCTATACTTATAATATAATCTTGACTGATTGGTGTCTGTACATTAAAGATATACTCGTATAAGAAAAGTTGTTATTGGGGGAATTTAATAATGTGAACCCAAAAAAAAAGATTTTTATAATTTTTTCGTGCGCGAGTCCGATGAGCATTTGGTCGGTTTTTTAATGTAGAGATATTGTATTTAAACTGAATTGTTATTACAATATTAAAATAATCCAGTTTAGTAAATAAATCATTGTGTAATTGCAGCGGGCGGAGCCGCAAAAGAGTTGTTAAATATAAAAACAAAAGAAGCAATCTTTTTGTATATGTGTTACTATACTCGTTTCAACGTCATTCCATTGTCAGATACGTATTCAGATCCAGTAATAGCCATTGCCTTATCACTGGCAAGGAACAAGATGACATCTCCGATTTCATGAGCTTCAGATACTCTCTGTAGAGGTGTTGGATATAGATTTTCTACAGGCTCGTCTATACCAGCATTCACTAAAACATCAGTTTTAACTGGACCAGGACTTACTGTATTGACTCTTACACCCTGAGAAGCCAATTCTGATGCAGCACCGCGAGTAAAATGATTTAGAGCAGCTTTAGATACACAATAGGAAGTCAAGGTGGCCAGTGNATATTTATTATTCTATTTGATAGTATTTTATTGATAAGGTTTATGCTTTTTCAAACTTTATAAGGCAATATAAATTGGATAGTTTTGTAATAGAGAAAGTTAGTTGTTTATATTAATTTTAATTACAAACACATTTGAAATTAAAAATAAATAGTAATTAAGTAAGTATATCAAATTAATCGTTAAAATAAATTAAATTCTATATTTTTTCTAAAAACTTACCATCAGGTTCATCATCGGTCCTGTACTCTTGGAATACAATGAAATCTTGGTTAGGTATTTTGGATGCCACGTACATGTCTTCAGGATCAACAGGAACGAAATCAGCCTGTCTTTGCTGCACGTACGACAGACATTCCATCCTGCAAATAAAATTAAGAATTATCATACATTTTTAAAATAATTCGTAATAGATGTCTGTGTTTTCCTGTCGACCCGAAATAAAAAAAAAATTCAAATTGAAATTTTAACCTAGAATCATTACAATCAGAATTCATAAATATTTTTAAGCAAGCCTAAAAAAATATATATTTTATTTCGATAATTTAAAAAAATGTTATTGTGCGTTTGTAGACACTAGCAAATAACTGGGGGCGAAAGGCGCTTCTCAAATTCCAATTTTGCTCACAGACCCAAACATCCGCGTAGAAAATGTAAACATTTATGTAGGTGGAACCTACGATATCGTTAAGAAGTAACCACAATAAAAAAGATAAGCCGAGTATTAAAGCTTATTATTGACGAAACCATAATTTCTTGTATAAGTATAAATCCACAATTCTTATTATACTACCATGGGGTAGATATCCAAGTTGATAGATCCTTACAATGGGAAATGATAATATTTAAGTATTTGAATTGGCTTGGTTAGACAGAGAGCGTTGGGTTCCATCTAACGTATACCATAACTTCTCTAAAATGGACGGAAAGTGGAGTTTATGAGCATCTCTCGTTACTTGAGGAAATAATAACATTTAAAATTATTGATAACAGTCTGGCAAAATACAGCGTTGGGTTCCGCCATCTAACACAAAATGAGCTGAAGCTGTATATGTTTTAACACTAAACACTACAAGTATCAAGACATACCTAAAGAAAAAATAATTTAATCTAAACGAAACTGTCAGAGGAAGTCATGTAGTTCGTAATATCTTATCCAATTTAGATAAATTGGGGATTGAACGTGTTCAACATCAAATTGATTCAGGGCTTTATGAAATTGGAGGCCCAATCTGACTCCCAAGAGCGCCCCTGCATTTGCCTCCACTTGTTAGATAAAATGATTTTGGATTTTGCTTTGATTTTAATTAACTAGAGGCATTCTTTCGGCTTCGCTTGCGAAATCATGAAAGCATTTATATCTTAATATAATATATTATACATATGTTTGTAGCGTACTTATATTTCCATCTCATTAAGACACTTCCGCTCCCCATTTTCCGCGCAATTCTGGAAGCATTACGTGTTGAGTGGCGGAGCTCAACGCCGCGCTTTGTCGCGACAGCAGAGCGAAGAAAATGTATTTAATTTTTTTCTAGTGGGCATAGAACCCATAAACGCCGCGCTTAGAATCACACCTTTGTGCCACACATATATGTACATTTAATTTCTTCAATATCGAAACTCATTACTGAGTCCATTATAAAAGAATTTATGAACGCATGGTACACAGATATTGTTTTGTTTATACGATTCAATTTTCCCATACAATTGATTAGGACATTCGGAAACCTCCGAGGACAGATTCTGAGATAAAGTGAGATTTATTTCCATCCGTGATTGCAGTATATACGAATACGAATGTTTTATGTATGACTTTGAATGATGAACGTTGTGGCCCTTATTACTCTATGAATAAAGGCTTTGTTATAAAGATATGAGTTTTACGTGTTCCGCTCTCATATTCAGAGCACGTAGGCTTATATAGGTACAATAAAAATTGCTTACTAGTATTGTCGCGACAATGCGGGTGTAGTTTCTATTTACGTTAGAATTTAAAAATAATAAATATTAAAATGAAAACATAATGTTTTCGTATTGTTTTATATTTTGATTGATTGTATAATTATCTTATTTAATTCTGATAATTACTTTTTACCAGAAGCTATTAAAATTAAGATTCTTTTTTCACGCTGTAAACGGCAGACAGGCAGAGGAAGCATTACATCAAATTAAGATATAGCTTATATTAGTTTACATGAATATATCACGCTATATTGATTTACACGCATTAGAGCTTCATGCATAATTGTAAATGTATTTTTTTAAAGTAATGAACAAAGATAAAGTACAAATTATTATATTTTTTAATTAGTATTTTTTTAATATAGACAAGTATACGTAAATATATATAATATTGTTATGGATATATATAATGGTATACATTAAAACCTTCCCAGCACTAAACTCGATTAACGACGTTGGGACATGACTAATGGATGGTGAGGAATAAAGTGCGTCAAATCTTGAAGGTAATACAATTAGTGGGCACCCAATAAATGTCACAATGATAAATTACGTTAACCAACTAACTTCGTCTTTCCTTCGTTGTTAAACAGCTTTCCTTGTTTTCAGAAAATTTTATTTTAAATTTTTTTTCTTTGCATTTGCTGTGGTTTTGGAAAAAAAATCTAATTATTTTTTTATGTTTTTTCGTTTCCATTCCAGAAGAATTCTTATCGATTTTCATATAACATTTAACTATGAAAAAGCAATTAGTTTTAATTACCTTATAGTTTGCAAATCAAATAACTGTTTACAAATGTAATCAAGTAAATAAAAATATTTTCTTACCTATCCCTTGCTGCAATACATTCCAAGACAGCCTTGCTCTTTGTAGGTACTTCTAGCATTGCCTCGCAGGCCCTCAAATATGGTGCGGGCACGCATATTTTGTCTAAAAATGGTCAATTTACAATAATTTACATTGCAAAATTACACTGAATAATATCTATATTGAACGCGTTCATTATAGTATTTTGTTTTCCTAATTAGCACTATTAAAGTAATTGACAACAAAATGCGCGCCATCTTATTTTTTTTTTATAATTTTACACTTAAGTAGAAATAAAAACAGCCACATTGTCTTATTCGTCAAATTATCATGAATTAAATAATATAAATAATAAAAAAGAAAAAAAAAATGTTATATTAAAAACATACAAGAAGATTTGCCGTTGACATTTGCACTGATCAAAGCTATCAAAACTATTATATATTTCAAAGTCATGGTCAGGCAGGCGACCATGCGCGAATGTAAACACGACTGAACGTAGAGTACACAGCTTCTTTTATATATTCATGTGCTTGTGCTATCTTGCTGTAGCTGTTAATAATATATAAACATTAATTAAATATTGAATCAGACGTTCGTAAAATTATGTTAGTATGTGAGTAAAAATAGTTATTACATGAAGATAAAAACAGTTAAATAATAAAAACCGAAATATTTATATATAAAAAAATAATTTAAAAAAGACATTGATTAAGGGATATTGATTGGTATATTGAACGTGCATATTTGTTTTTTGTAGCTTATAGTGTATCTTAAAAAGAACCTAAAAATTTTCAAAATGGCCGTCGGCTGTCAATGTATTAAAACAAACAGATTTATAACGTGCTGTTCTAAAACACATTTTTTTCTTTTATCATTTAGTAAAATAAATTATTTAACTTAAAATGGATTGGATTCATTGTAATAATTGTTATGTTCAACTGGAACCAGGCATTACCTTACATTTGACATCTTGCGGTCATATGTTTTGTAATAATTGTCTTAACAATGGTGCGTTTTGTTTAACCTATTGTGCTCATATTTTCAATATTTAAGTACAATTAACGAAATAATTCTGAAATATTTAGGTGTCAAAGAAGGCACTTGCTTGGTTTGCCGTGCACCGTGTTCCATTATGAAACTCGTTCCAGACGTGAGTATTACTCTAAAGTCACTTTTAATTAAGCTATAAGAATATACGACTTCGTTTGTTTTGCAGATGAACCAAGAAATTCAAGAGTATTTTACAGACCCTGAAGAATTAATTAAAAAGAGCTGCGAAGTATTGCAATTTCAGAGACAGCATAGAAGAAGATTATTATCTTACTTATTGCAGTCGGTAAAATCAATTAAATAATTTATTTCTTTTAAAATTTTAAACATAATACAATAGCTTCTATAAGTGTAAGATTATTTATTTACCTTTGTTGGAAAGCAAACTTTGTAAATGCAATTACTTATTATAAATTACATTAATGATACCAGAGAGCAAAGTGACGTACGGATCCTTTGGACCTTCGGATTTTTGTAATTTAACAAATTCCTTCTCAAAAATTCAACGTGTCGCGATTTGTATGTCACAAATCAATAAAACAACCTGAGCTCCATGGGCTAACAAAATTAAAACAGTAAACAAAGCCTAAACATACCTTTGACAATTACTAAACTGTCCCAACGGGACTTTTAGTTTTCTAACATTTAACCCATAATTGTTAGCTCTATCAATTAATTACATCCTTAATTTAGCTAGACATTGACATTCAGTCAATTTATCTGTTTAACTAACGACAAGAACCAATTGAGTCGTATGAAGGCGGGAAACTCAAGGATTTTTAATGTAATTTTAGTTAGCAAATTATATTATTATATATTCATATGTTATTTTTTTTTATATCTTTAAGCACATAGTAGGCTGAGGGAACCTGGGTACCTAGTGCCAACACACTCCGTTTGCCGTTAACGCGCTTCCGTTCCCCAATTTCCGTCGAACATGATGCTACAGGAAGATCGTTTTGCAAAAGTTATAAAAATAGACGTTTCGTCTATTTTCGTATCTACTAATGTAAAATATATCAATTATCATTATTAACTTTTAATAAGTACGTTCCAATTTGGGCCAAACATTCAAAAGGAAATTTCTCACCGTTATTATTCCGTAAGAACTTTTATTAACGCAAAGATATTTAATTCATAATAAATATTTAAATTACCTGTATTTAAATTGTCATACCGAGCACGATAAAGTCAGCAAAATTTTATGCAGGTAGCCTCCCCAGCTTAATTAACTTCTGCTAATTAACACTCTGCCTTTAATCTTTTGGGGTCTTTTCTAATGCCCGACCTTATTAAATACCTTACTACCTAAAGAAAATATTTTGCGCAATTTGTATAGCATTAAACGTCCGTAGTTATAATACTTGAACGATTTCTGTGTAAGAAGGGTTATAAGTAATTGTTCGTGTCGTATTCCGCCAGATATTTAAGTAAATTAATATTTTAATAGCTTCTCTAAATATGTTCTAATTTAGATGGTTAAACGAAAATGTAAAAGCTTTAAGGGATTTTTGTGTACGAGTACGATAAGGATACTGTAAAATATCATACAAATAATTTTAAATTATATTTTGTATTAAAAGATCGAGTGTTTCTAGAAGGTTTATTTTAAAGTAGCGACACGTTTGCGGATAAAAATCATCAATGAACAGAGTGCTTTAACACTCGGTTTTCGTCCTGCACCGTAATAAAAAGAAACGTGTCCATAAGTCATACATTAAAATAATTTACAGGCAAAGAAATTCTACGCAGCCCGAAATGAAATAAAACGCATGACGGAAATATGCCAAAAACAACACAAACAGCTAAAAGAATATCAGAAAATTGTAAAAAATTTAGAAGCACAGTTAAATGCACAATCAAGTAAGCCTTTTTCAAATGGTTTATTTTGCCGGAATTTGTTTCGAATTGTTATAGTAGTATCAAATATATTTAAACCAACTTTGAATCAATAGATAGAATTCGGTGCGTGACTTTTAGTTAGATTTTTTATTATTATCTGTTTTTGTTATTATTTAGAATATTATAAAGTAATCGATATAATCATTAATTTACCTGAAATTTTAGTTTTGATATTAGGCTTTGAGGTTAAGTTATCGTAGGCATATTCGACAGCAGTTATTACCTCAAGGCAAAAAAGGGTAATAATGAATTTATAAATTATAATCATTAATATTCTAATTATCTTATATTATTATCACAAATGATATATTTTAAGGGGGAAAATTACAGAATCTTTTGTGACTTACAATGGAAAATGATTATAATATCTGTTTTACGTTAATAGCAATGTCAATAGTGCTTTAGGGAAGTTTCTAGCTGTATAGTGTATACGTTGATTGAGGCTCGTGTAAATTGTATGAAAAATTGCCGAAATAATTAAAATTTTTAATTTTATTAATTTTTCTTTAGGCCATGCAAACGCGACTTTTTTGAATGAATTATTTTTGTTTCCACGTTGTATAATATAAAAAAAAATCACGGTGTTGATATCCGTAGTACGAGAGTACAAAGTATTTTATCACTGGGTTCTCTTTGTCTAACAGGGCTGTTATATGCAGGAGACGTGCAAAGATGATAAAACTCTACAAGAGTTCAACTTTTATTAAAAGTTTTATTTTTATTTCCACAAAAATTGTTGTTTATATGATTCTTAGGAGTAGGACACAAAAGTCTTATTATAGTATCTATACTGATTTACTCTATAATTTAAACAAACATGTAAAAGTAATAGTAGGCAATATTTGTAATAAATTCACCAAAATTGTAACAAAAGGTATAAAATATGGTCTTTATATGAAATTATCGTGCCAACGGTCTATTCAGGCATTCTTTTGTGAATGATTTATCGTACACCCACAAGTGACTTGTTGAAATTACTAAAGAATTTCTACCTAAAAAAAACCTACCTTATCTTAGTAATATTTTAAATATTTTGAGTAGATTTTATAACATAGAATACCGACTTTAATTATTTTTTTACCTTCACGTTGTATCCCGCACAAAGCAGGGTAGACGAAGCTACGGAACCAAGTGTTAAGAGTAAGACACCCCGTATTCTTTAAGGCGAATCCCCACTTACTGCCGTATTCTGGGGGCATTACGTGTTGTGTGAACTCGACACCACAAAGCACCGGCGAACTAGGCAATTACTGGAGGGATGAAAATATTGAAATAGTTATATTTAAAAATTTGAAAAACAGTTTATAAGGACTTTAATTCTCTGAGATATTTATTTAAGCGTCACCCTTCTAGTTGCTCGTGGGCCCCATAATGTGTATTTTCTTGTCACGCAATTATATTACATGTTTTTGTACTTAGTATAATATTGTCAATGAAGTTTTATTGACATTTAGTATAGACAACATGAGTCTAAAAGGTCTCATAAGAGGAGTGATATTGTTAACTGTAATATCAGTCCTATACAATAATATATATGTTTCAAAGGGTCTAGGCCGCACTCAATGGACTGACTACTGTAATATCGAAGTATAACGTGTATTTGTCTGTATATACACTACTCAATAATTGTATAAATGAGTGACTGTATGCTAAGGACGTATATGAAGGACGAGTTTATATAGGCATAGGTACACTAAAGTAATTTTAGTGTAACAATTAATTAATTTACAATTAATTGTGATTTCCCCTAGATAAGTGCTCAATTGTTAATATTTAATAGTTAATTGCAATTAAAATTTGCCCAAACCTGCACTATAGTAACAAGCGCTCTATCAGATAAATATAAATTGTTTTAATTATCTAAAATGTTAGTGCTTGCTGGGTAAATGTCATCACATTCAACAGTAATCTGCCCCTCATCTTTATTCACGCTATGTCCACGGCCAAACCGGGTCCGCTCGTCGCTTAAATATGCAACGCTATTCAATTAAGATACCTAATAAATTGTATATTTTAACATTTTAATGTGATTTGGAGCTTCTTAAGTTTTGTACTTACATGTACATGCAACTACCAACTTGCTAGTCAAATTATCTCTATTTTATCTATGGACAATTTCTGGTAACCAATTGAATAATTTGGTCCATTCTCCGTGTTGCTTGCCATGCTAAATATGGAAAAAAAATATCTGTATTAGTGATTCTTACGAGTATCTTTGAATTTACAGTAAAATTATAAAATCGTCTTCATGATTAAAGATATTTTTCGATTTATAAGTATTGTAAATTGATTGATATTGCATGCTCCATTTCGATGAATTAATATTTTCAAGAACTTATAAGTAGTTAATAGTATCTATACTAGATTATGTCTAAATTGGTTCAAGAATCAATACTGTATGTTAAGTTCTTAAGTAGTTTACTAGATAGAAGCACTTCGAACTTTGAAGCGTAGTCGTAATCCTTTTATAACGGACACTCGTAGCGAAGTTATTTAATAACTTTAAGAGGATACCTTAAAGTTACTTAATAAGTTTAAAAAGAGATTTTTTTCTAGAAAGATTGAGATTAGTTCAAGCTACTTACAGCTGCACTCAGAGACGTTAGTCAAAGTTTAATTGTTATATTAAACTCATAACCACGCTGTTCAATCAAGCATGATATTGAGGTTTCACCGTGACAAATTTTACGTAATACATAATTTCATACAAGTTTACGCTTACTTTAACAGTTAAAGGTTAAATTGACATCATTTACCTTTTTTATGAAATATTTAAATTGTATAAAATTCCGAAATGTCTTCAGTACTAAACAATTTTCTAGAACCTTTTGATTTTCCACCCCCATTCACAACAGCAAAAATAGAATAAACGCACAATTCCATTAATAATCTTCCTCGACAACCCCAGAACTTATTTCTACATAATTTTTATAACCTTTTCAGTATTCTCGATATATTTTAAGATATTTTTTATAGAACAAACGTCGCCATTCAGCGTTCCCATATCGCCCGGTAGCAATTTGTCGCCCAGCTTCATTCAGACTACGCCCACGTACAAGCGGCCGGCTAAAAGCACTCCCTATAATGTGAGCTTACTTTTATTCTACTATAACTTGAAATAGCTATGTGAGGTCATTATGACATAGTAGATTATTTATACATAACTATATTAGTTTTAGATAATGGAATAATTGCCTATGATTAAAATTAGATGTTTTTTTAGAAAATGATATTGTTAAATGATAAAACTTCTTAGGTTTCAAAGAGGCACGGGTTCAAATCCCGCTACGTAGAAAAAATGAGAAGGTGTCAACAGTAGTTCTTGTTTATAGATTGTAGAAAATATATTTTCGTATTTCCAAGACATTATCAAATATTAATTTCGTATACTGTGACGCGTTCCATTAAAACATCAAATCGATAATAAAAAGTAGAATCTAACGGTGACAAGTATATTCTAAGTAAAAAATAAAACTGTGATAAAAAAAAATGTTTAAAATATTTAAAAAAATATTTTTTTCGTACTAATATCTATATAACCTTTCACCATAAATAAGGAAACTTCCGCTTTATTTGATTATTTACAAATAGATACACAACTGTTTTAGGTTTAGGGTATTCCCATTAATAGTGAGATTTGTTTTGTAAACAATATTACATAAAAGATAATTTTGATACCACTTAAACTAGCAACCATATCTTTAAGACTTTTGACTCTGTTACATAAACAATATGATTAAAATATATATTTAAATCCATAAACTATACAATGTACGTATGTACTCATATGTCATATCTATATAAAAAAGTCCCGTATGAAATCAATGCTGAATCAAAATGTGGGAAATGTATGGTTAAGAAATCCTAAGTACGTATAGCAATAATGTATTCTCGTGTCGATCAAAAACTAAATCACTATCAAAGAATTTAGTGATATTTCACTTTATTTAACTAACTTTGTTTTGGTTTATGCAATCTTAAGTAAAAAAAATATTGTGCAAATTATATTTACCACAGCAACCGTATCAATCCAACCTCGTGACCCCTACGAGGATAAGCATGCATCGATCTCATCCATGTAGCCAGGTATTTATTTATAAAAAAACATTCTTTATAGTTGTATTATTATTATTAGTTGGTATTTGAGGCTGTCATGCCTGTAAGCGAAACGGTCGTTGGTTTAATTCCCATTTAGGGAAATAATTTTTTACACAACACACAATGTCTCGAAAATTTTGTCAGTGTCAAATCGAGTTGTCGAGTTTAAATGCTACATTTATATACATCTGTATGTAAGTGTAATGAGATTATAACAAAGTCCTTGAAGTTCAGTTTAAGAAATAAATAAAAATCGTTCGTAACTATGCTGTCTCTAAGTAAAAGTCTTTAAAAAGTTTGATACACATTCATATAAAGTCTATTCTTGAACCAAATTAAACTACACACTTAAAAGTTTTATTTTAAAAATTCCATCAAGAAATTTCAAACTAAGTCACGATTCGCCTTGTGTTTTCTATACCCATAAGTTTAAATTTCCTCGCGGCATATAAATTTTCTCACAATATTTTTCTTACTCGAGCCCCTAAGATGAATGAACAAAAAAAGACAAAGAAAACAAAAAGAAATACGTATCTTTCTTTTTATAAGTAAGATAAACAAAAGTTCTGTGAAATTATTCTTTTGTCCACACAAAAACAACTTTCCCACTAAATGGTACGTTTAAATACTCAACGTGAAACAAAGCTTAAAATATTAAAGCGTGCTCTTCTAATGAGATGGCTTGTTAAAACCGCAATGAAACGTTAAAAAAATGGTTTCGAATTAATTAATCCTATTTATTTTCTCGATTTCACCAGTTTTCAATTAAAAATTTTCGGTCGGTGTTATTTTTTAATGAGCTCTACCTTTAAAATGTTTAACTTTGANCAAATCCCGCTACGTAGAAAAAATGAGAAGGTGTCAACCTTCTCAAGTAGTTCTTGTTTATAGATTGTAGAAAATATATTTTCGTATTTCCAAGACATTATCAAATATTAATTTCGTATACTGTGACGCGTTCCATTAAAACATCAAATCGATAATAAAAAGTAGAGTCTAATGGTGACAAGTATATTCTAAGTAAAAGATAAAAGCGTGATTATAAATGTTTAAAAATTAAAAAATATATTTTTTTCGTACTAATATCTATATAACCTTTCACCATAAATAAGGAAACTTCCGCCTTATTTGATTATTTACAAATAGATACATAACTGTTTTAGGCTTAGGGTATTCCCATTAATAGTGAGATTTGTTTTGTAAACAATATTACATAAAAGATAATTTTGATACTACTTAAACTAGCAACCATATCTTTAAGACTTTTGACTCTGTTACATAAACAATATGATTAAAATTTATATTTAAATCCATAAACTAAACAATGTATAATACGTATGTACTCATATGTTATATCTATATAAAAAAGTCCCGTATGAAATCAATGCTGAATCAAAATATGGAAAGAATCTAATTTATGAAATCCTAAGTACGTATAGCAATAATGTATTCTTGTGTCGATCAAAAACTAAATCACTATCAAAGAATTTAGTGATATTTCACTTTATTTAACTATCTTTGTTTTGGTTTATGCACTTGAAAAATATAAATTATATTTACCACAGCAACCGTATCAATCCAACCTCGTGACCCCTACGAGGATAAGCAAGCATCGATCTCATCCATGTAGCCAGGTATTTATTATAAATAAATATTTTATATTCGTATTGTTATTACTAGTAGGTATTTCAGGATGTCATACCTGTAAGCGAAACGGTCGTTGGTTTGATTCTCATTTAGGGAATTTTTTTTTTATTTTCTCCCTCTGGTAACAAGACAAAGCGAGGCCTTGAGTCCCATCACACAACACACAATGTCTCGAAAATTTTGTGAGTGTCTTAAGTCGAGTTGCATGTTTATGTAAGTGTAATGAGATTATAACAAAGTCCTTGAAGTTCAGTTTAAGAAATAAATAAAAATCGTTCGTAACTATACTGTCTCTCCGTTCGTTTAGCATACGCTAAAATCAGCAGTTCGATTCCCATGAAGAGCAGAGCGTATTAACTAGGTTCCCTTTGCCTACCCGGGATACAGTGCAATTTATGAAAGTATTCCGTTCGATAGATACCTTGTATCTTTACTTTCTTTATATAATAGTAATAAATATATAAATAGATGTTCTGTTGAAAATTGAGTATATAGTCACTATATTACAAACGGTTTCGTAAATTAAAAATATATTCAAAGTAAAAAATTATGGTTGATATACTTTTTAAAAGAAAATTACTATACTTCTGAAGTAAAAGTCTTTAAAAAGTTTGATACACATTCATATAAAGTCTATTCTTGAACAAAATTAAACTATATACTTAAAAGTTTTATTTTAAAAACTCCATCAAGAAATTTCAAACTAAGCCACGATTCGCCTTGTGTTTTCTATACCCATAAGTTTTAAATTTCCTCACGGCATATAAATTTTCTCACAATATTTTTCTTACTCGAGCCCCTAAGATGAATGAACAAAAAAAGACAAAGAAAACAAAAAGAAATACGTATCTTTGCTTTTATAAGTAAGATAAACAAAAGTTCCGTGAAATTATTCTTTTGTCCACACAAAAACAACTTTCCCACTAAATGGTACGTTTAAATACTCCACGTGAAACAAAGCTTAAAATATTAAAGCGTGCTCTTCTAATGAGATGGCTTGTTAAAACCGCAATGAAACGTTAAAAAAATGGTTTCGAATTAATTAATCCTATTTATTTTCTCGATTTCACCAGTTTTCAATTAAAAATTTTCGGTCCGTGTTATTTTTTAATGAGCTCTACCTTTAAAATGTTTAACTTTGATTCTTAATGTTTTTTATTGGCATAAGAAATAGAGAACTTATTACTTGTTGCGTTATTTTAATTTAAATTTTGTTATTGTTATGGTATTCTAGAATTATTATCAGCAGAACTGCTAGCAAAAGCTTTCTTTGTTATTGATAATAATGTTTTTTAAAATATAAATGTACTTCTACATGCTAGAATGATTGTAGTGACTGAACATTCCGTTTTTTTTCTTATTCTATAGATAACTTGATAATTTTCGACTATTCAATTTCAGAGGTCAAACACATCGAATAGGATATCTTCGACAGTGTCCACGCCCCCCACTCCCGACACGGCCGGGTACTCCAACTTTTTAAAGAATCTCTAAAATATAACGGTATTCTAGTAACGAAGTGATTTTGCTTGCGTTGCTGGTGCGAACGTTATAAAAAATGTTTTTCTTATCATATTTCGTTCTAAAATAGCTAGAGTATTAATTAATGTGACGAAATATTTTATTTTCCTCGAGAGGGAATCGAATCCAAAACCTATCGCGTTTACAGTAACACTTAGGGCCTCTGCGCCACGACTGGCCTCAAGGTTTATAAAAAAATATTATGATACCATCAACGTAGAACATCAACCAAACATAAAAAAATAATAATAATAAGTATGCAACAATTATTAATATTTATTAATAATCAAACTACTAGAGGCCAGTCGGGGCGCAGGAGCAAAAGCGCGCGCCGTGTTGTGAGTCCGATTCCCAGTTCAAGAAATTAAATATTTATATAGTTTCATTTACTCTCTACGGTAACGACGCAAAGCGCGGCGTTGGGTTCCGCGCGATATAAAGTGAGGAACGGAAATGTCTCAATGGGAACGTCTTAGCATTTGGCTCCCAGGTTCCCTCTGTCTACCCTGAGATATATGTGGATAAAATATTAATAAGTATATAGCATGAAGTAAAAAATCAAACTACTTAAAGATTCGTATATATATAATTCTATTATATAATAATTCTATAATATTCTTTATTTTAGATCTATCTTTAGTCAATCGAGCATTGAATCTGGATATTCGTCTAACAATTCAATGAGATCACCAAATATCTTGTACTGTAATGGTTATGCTAAGAAATGTTCTTTGAACAGATCTCAGAAAATGCATTATAATTGAACAAATAAATGTTATTTAAGAAATTTCATTCATTAGCATGTATTAATTTGTTTTGATTAAATGTCTTGTCTCATTTTCGTTGTTATATTTTTAATCGCTTATATTTTTTTATATATCCACCCTTTTTAAAAAAAACAAAATTGTGTTGAGATAATCTGTGGTTCACCTTATATACTTGATTATATGTACTTGATTTTACTAATAGAAAAATAACAGCAGACTTGCCAAACGTATAATTAGTTATAGTAGTGTTACAATTTTTTAACACTCAAAAACACAACAAATTATATGTTTTTTTGCCTATATAGCAAGTTTTATATTTATAATATAAATATTTGACCGGTCTTTTTCACACGGTAAGTGTGATATTTGAACCTATTTTCAACTGTAGAAGCTGTAGTATTAGTAGCATATTTATGCATTGTGCCATGTGGCCGTCAATTATAATAACTTGTGTTGTACTACTAGGGTGCGGGTTATTGGGTTTAAAGCCTACTTAGAGGAACATTTACATCGAGTTATTTCTGTTTTCTCGATTACATTAGACAAATCACGGAGCTAAGCTATGGCTAGTTGCCATTTAATAAGCAAAATGTCTCTTTAAGCGGATCGAAAGTGTAGAACAGACAGATTTTAGCTTCTGATTAATAATATATATACCTCTCACATTATGCTGTTGAGTTAAAAGATAATGAGAATTGGTGAGAAAACGAGAAAGTCATTAAAAACTTTCCCAAACCAATAAAAGTTTGACTAACTTTACTCATTAAGAGTTTAGAACCAAAAAAAAATAACGATAAGATTCGAATAATATGTATTTCGTGATAGTGTTGGTGAGAGTTACAATCGTTTTGAAATCAATGTATGGGTAGAATGCCCTTATTTTGTTGATATCCGCCGCTGGCTTCTTGGTGACCGTGGACTGCATGAGCACCCAAATTGTTGAACTTTTCTAACAACTCCGTGCCCTCTTTGAAGCCCTTTTGCAGAAATTCACCCTGTAAAAAGTAAAATATTGATATTATTTTTTTTATTCTATAAGTTTTAGTCTAGTGTTATATGTTTCCTGAAAATCAATATATTTTTTACTTAATAAATTATATAATTTCTACATAATATGGTTCAATTTCTTAATAGTACGGTATCAAAACATCAAATAGATTATCTGACGCGAGATGAAATGTCAGGTACTTAATATGCTTTTCCAAGCGTACCTTAGATTAAGTGTAATGTTCATATTAATTAACATAAATATTTACGTATGTACATATTTTAATTCGGATAATCTATCAAAATTGGTCGCTTAATATTACGTTTTTTCTTTCTCACAGTATTTTTTTTTCTGCTGAGTATTACGTTCAAATGCACCTTTTTAAAAAGAGTATGAGAGTCGTTTCTCATATTTTAAGTGCTGCACAATGAATACCATTTCCTTCTAGCTCTCTACAAAAGAGCACTCATTAATTATGTAACAGCAATTTTTTTTTAAAAGTCAACTGGAAGTAATTTTTAATGGAAGTGACATTAAAGTTAGTGCGCAAAAATAACGAACTTTGCATAATAAATATTTGCATAGCAGAAACGTGAGTGTATGTGAATAAGCATATAATTTTAATTGTTTTAGTTATATTTTTCTGTTTTTACTTTATATGTTACTCTGACGACAGCTGGTATCCATCTGTAAATTAATACTAATCTATTTGTTATACAATTAAAAATTGTATTATTTGAATTCGCGGTTGTCATGATATAAGAATAACTACGTGATAAGTATGTCTGTATACCCTTGAAACGAGATAACTAGAGAACTGAAATATGTCTGTTTAAAAAACTTGTACATATGTCCACTGTCAAAGCTCTAATATAGCAATTCAATGTATAAATGTTATAATATTAGTAAAAAATTGATACCTAATATTATTATTTATTTGTGGAAATCGGTAAACAGTACTTCACAAAATAAATATGCTAAAAAGCTCGTCTTACCTTATTAGCTTTGGAGTCATCAACTTTTTGTTCAGACGCATGGTGTCCTTCCTTGCCTTGTGCATTAGAGTCAAGCACCTTCTCCTCGTGAGCTCCCTTAAATCCGTGCTTCGAGTTCTCTCCAAATGATCCAGCATTGTGTCCAGCAACCTTATGGTCAGATTCGTCATGGGCTTCGTCGTAGAAACTCTCTGATTTCTCTTCTTCATTTTTGCTGCTTGATGTTTTAAATCCTTTGCTAACATGGCCCTTCTTGTGACTCTTAGCTTTTTTCAATTGTTCTTCGTTTGCTCCTTTAAAATAATATTTAAAATATTTAGTAGGCTAATATTTAGTAGGTATTTGTATTATAAATCACCATTATTATAAATCACTACATTTTCGTTTTTGTTTTGTAATCATTTTGTGTTTTCTGTATTTTATTTACAAAAGAGTATCTCTGCCATACATACTATGCGGACAATACTTATAACTATCATTATTAGAAGTAAAAAATATAATCAGCTTCTCGCTGTATCCCGCACACAACAGTGTAGGCAGAGGGAACCTAGTGTTAAGGCACTCCGTTCCCCACTTTCTGCCGAAAGAAATAGGAAAAAAATGTATAAATACCTTGTTTGTCAAGTTTCTGACCGCCTTCATAAAATTTCTCATCACCGGCTGCTTTCTTCTTTGCTTCTTCGCCTTTATAAAAGCTTGATTCCCCTTTTTCAGCTTTAGCGGCTGCAGCGGCTTGTTGGTAACCTTCTTGACCATGTTTTGCCTCTTCTCCGGCTTTTTTCTCTACCTTTTCAATATTTTCATCAGCTCCTTTCTTTTGTGCGGCGTCATAAGCATTTTTATCTACATACCCGCCACCTACTTGAGCGCCCAAGAGTGGGTGGTACAATAAACCGTTGCCAAGTCCTATTCCTCCAACGCCTCCTAAGCCAGTATTAATCAGACCTACTCCATTCCCAATGCCAACACCATTAGCAAGTCCAACCCCACCTCCGATCCCTCCAATACCTGCACCAATACCACCAATACCGGCTCCATTAACTAAGCCGCCATATCCTAAGCCTAAACCTTGACCGATTCCGATTCCACCTAATCCGTTGAGTCCACCATATCCTATACCCTGCTGCAGTCCAACACCTTGTTGCAATCCAATACCACCAACACCAGTCACAGTATTCAAAACATTAGACGCTTCTCCCTTAATCTCCTCAGGATAATCTTCACTTTCTTCAACTTCATATGAGTTAGACAACGGTATGCCATACTTGGGGTCAGTTCCGATCGCATCTAAACGTTCCTTTACGTAATCGTAAGGAGTCTTCTCGTCAGATAGTTCAACTTTAATCGCTTGCGTTCCGATTAACGCAAGCAAGAGAGTGAAAACTGATGTCAACATCTTATTGATGTAATTGTCACCGGCGGCGTTCGACTAATGTCATTTTGCGACTGCAACGTTCATTTATAGTCATGTTAAATTCAGTGGAACGAAGTGGTTTCTTTGTGCCGTGATAGTTTTCACGCGGTATGAGAGCTCATGCCCGCTCGTTTCCTTCCTGTGTTATTGTTTTACTGGACCTAATGAGAACACTGTCAAATACAATAAGTTGCCGGGGACCTTGCTTTCCACTTGACTAGAGCCGGCAGTGGGGCGATGGTTTACGCAACCCGTTATGGGTCATACGTTTTCTCGCTGACTTTAAGCACTACCGTTCTTAGGTAATAATAAATAAATTTATCCATAAATATTCTTTAGCATTCATAAGTTTTAAATACTTAAAATACGTTAGATTTTTTTAAAATTTATTATTGTCATCCACTTCAGGAACGGTGAAATTATGCAGCAAAGACTTCAATAAATTAAATCATTCTATTTATGTAACCTTTAGCGGGGGCTTGTAATTACCGGCATATTAGAATTTCAATAAAAAAATATAAGTATTTAATTAATAAATTAGTTAACTGGCGTCAAATATCTCTACATTGTGACCTTGTTTCACCTCGCGATTTCACGTAATTGTTTTCTTACGCTTAAAATATATGTCGAGGGCTCCAACAAAGGTTACCGTCCAAGTATTATTTAACCTAAATTTACCTAAATTTAATCTTTGGAAAATTTGAGCACGTGATTAAGGACGAGCTTTGAGAGTAATTTGAGTGGCACTCTATTGGAGATTACAAATATTTTATAAGCGTTATAGCTACTTCAATTATAAGAATTTTTAAATTTATTAATAATGCCATAATTAATTATTATTTTTCCAATAATTGTATCATATTACTAATTTAGTTTTTGCATATATAAACAATTGTTATTGTCATGCATCTGTAGTGTTTATTGGAGGAACGCAAAAAGTCGAGTGCTAAAGTGCTAGAGCCTCAATTCAATCATATTCTGTACTGTTCTAATACTTTATTAAATCAGAGATTTTGAATAAGGGCTTAAATTAAGATTTATTGCAATTCAATGAAGTTTATATAAGGTTCTTAGAATTAGCTAATAATATAATTAAAATTATTCCATTGAGTATTGTTTTAAAACATTTATTGAATTTGTGAATCATTTCGTAAAGGCATAGATACATACATAGATTGATTAAATCTTATATCACAAATGAGGATCAAACCCACAACGATCCCGTGTACACATATAAAACCCCGCTATTAGAGTTATTGATATAGTTATTTATTAATAGATGTTTATATTCATTTCATAACGCAGTTGCAGCAGTGGAGATCAGTCGTTGCGCAGGGGCACAAAGTGCAGCACTCGAGGAAATGAAATACTTATTTAAATTTATATTAAAATTTCTTCGTTCTAGTGTAGAAGTAAAACGCGGCGTTGAATTCCGCCACTCAACACGCAATGCCTCCAGAAATCGGCCGAAAGTGGGGAACGGGGTTTCTTAGCAATAGATTACATCTGTCTACCCTGCTGTGTGTGGGACACAGCGTGAAGCTGATTTAATTTTTTTTTAATTCATAACGCAAAAATAAATTATAAATTCATCATAGTTATAACATGTGCTAACCGAACTAGTTTACGCGAGTAATTAACTTAAGAACATACAATAAATAAATTTTAAAGTTACTCTGGCACTAGTACAGGTGAGTTCGAAGTATGACCGCTTTAAGCGCGTCAAGTTATATATTTGCTTGCTAATTGCTGTTTAATTTTGTAAAGTTGGTTTAACGCTTAATTAAAAGTTATTATATACGAGTATATATAGATATATAGTTTCGTAATGAGGTTAGTCGCTGAGCAGGGGTGTGTGTGTGACTGTAAACACGACTGGTTGTGGGTTCGATTCCCACTCGGACAAATCAAATATTTACTATTTTTATTTCTTCATTCTGGTGTCGCCGTATCACGCGGCGTTGAGTTCTGCCACTCGACACACAATGCCTCCNTTATATTCCGCAAATGATGATCAAAACCACAACGATCCCGTGTACACATATAAAACCCCGCTATTAGAGTTATTGATATAGTTATTCATTAATAGATGTTTATATTCATTTCATAACGCAGTTGCAGCAGTGCAGCAGTGGCGCAGGGACACAAAGTGCAGCACTCGAGGAAATGAAATATTTATTTAAATTTATATTTTCCTTTCTTCGCTCTGCTGTAGAGATAAAACGCGGCGTTGAATTCCGCCACTTAACACGCAATGCCTCCAGAATTCGGCCGAAAGTGGGGAATGGGGTTTCTTAACAATAGATTACTTCTGTCTACCCTGCTGTGTGCGGGACACAGCGTGAAGCTGATTTAATTTTTTTTTAATTCATAACGCAAAAATAAATTATAAATTCATCACAATTATAACATGTGCTAACCGAACTAGTTTACGCGAGTAATTAACTTAAGAACATACAATAAATAAATTTTAAAGTTACTCTGGCACTAGTACAGGTGAGTTCGAAGTATGACCGCTTTAAGCGCGTCATGTTCTATATTTGCTTGCTAGTTGCTGTTTAATTTTGTAAAGTTGGTTTAACGCTTAATTAAAAGTTATTATATGTATATAGATATATAGTTTCGTAATGAGGTTAGTAGCTGAGCAGATGTGTGTGTGACTGTTAACGCGATTGGTTGTGGGTTCGATTCGAGCAAATGAAATATTTACTATTTTAATTTCTTCATTCTGGTGTCGACGTATCACGCGGCGTTGAGTTCTGCCACTCAACACACAATGCCTCCAGACTTGCTTTTTTCCCAGTAAATGGGGAATGGAGTGTGCTAACATAAGGTTCCCTTTGCCTACCCTGCTACGTGCAAGATAGAGCGCTTATATTGAAGGCTGAATAGGTCATATTTGTGACGCTAATATGCATTTGTGAAATACATATTAGATATTTCTTTTACTGAATAAAAAAATTAATAAGTTTATCATACTAGGATTTTATTTATTTGTGTGTTTCTGTGTTTCTGTTTATATATTAAATAATGTTATAACTGGTACGAGTGTTACAAAATCTCAGCTTTCTGTTTATAGATTTTATTTATTCACTTTCTATAACGGAACGAGGCATTTGTGAATACTTTACAAGCTGGCTCCTGCCCTAACTTCTTAGCAACAAGTTTTCTAAAGCAATTGGCAATTTATTTAAACAGGCGAAGATGCTATTAGAAGGCTTTTTAATTTAATCAAGTATGTACTTAAAAAGTATGAATTAAACTTTCCTTAGATTTTTAAGAATTATACACGTAATATATGTTTTTTTATGTTTGTTAATTTAGTTTTAGATTTAAATCCATAGAAATAAAAAGTGATATTAAATATATGGTTTGACTAGACTAACTCTGTTAAATCGGAGGTAGTAGGTTGGATAGACTAATTCCAACGATTATAGGTTGAAATGTAATCAACCTACAAGAATTAAAAGAATGATATGTTTACTTTCATTTCAGTAATAATCGCGAGATTCAAATAACAGCACGACTCAATAAACACGTAATGATATTGACTTTCGACGCGCTTTAGAATAATATAGTTCTGTCATTTATAACAATGCGAAGAAAATATTGTAAAAAATATAGATTTGAATACGTTACATTTGCGGAATATACGAGTATAATTCTGTTTTATTCTACAGGCGTAGAGCGTTTTTTGGTTTGTTACAGAACGGTTGTATTCAACTGAAGCTTTGTAAATGTGTCATCAAATGTGTGGGGGTATAGTCACATGTGTGATCACTTGTGTGGATGTGTCATTACATTTTTGGATGTGTGATCACAAATGAGTGTGTGATCATTTGCATGTGTGAGCGTGTGGATATAAACACAACTTTATTTTCTTTAACTTTTACATAATATCCCGTCTTTCCACGTCCCGTAGGAATTTAAGAGCACCTACATTCAGATTTTTGCAGATTTAACGAGATCGTACATTCACTTTAATATAATATAGTAGTTTCCTACAAATTTAATTTTGCTTTTAAGACGAACTTTTACTAAGAAGCTATCTTTAAGTAACCAATAAAATTATTAAAATAATTATAAAATTTGTAGGTATAGTTTATTTGCTGAAATATTGACGTATTTGCACTTTTTTATATTGCGAGACTCAAAGTGCCTAGATAGTTCGCAGTCGTGTCGCAGTGTGACTGTTAACGCGATAAGTTGTGGGTTCGACTTCCATTCGAGGAAATGCAATATTTAATATATTCTTTTCTTCGCTCTGGTGTAGCGGCGAAGCGCGGCGTTTAGTTCCGCCACTCAACATGTCTGTCTTCAGAATTTGGCGGTAAGTTGGAGAGGAATTGGGACTCACCACTAGGCTCCTTCTACCTTTACTGCTTCATGCGGGATACAGCGTGAAGCTGTTATAAATAAAAAAATACATAGGTATGTACCAAATAATTGCAATAAAATTTAGCTCTAAGAACATCTGCAACAAATATTTTACAAATAAATTAAAAACGTAGCCTTAGAATAGTTTCATTTATATTAACAAATCAATCATCTGTCACGATCTTTTAGTAAATAATCATTAAATTGAATACAAAAATACAGACATTCTATTGCAATAGAAATTGGCGAAACACTTTCTTTTTACTTGTTCGTACATTATAAACAAACAGTAGGTATTTCATTTAAATCACGTTTTTCAAAGAACCCACTTACCGTGATTAACTGAATTTCTTTAGAAAAAACTTGTAACAAAAACCTCTCGTATTGTTTAACATCTCAGATTGTCACTTATTACAAAGTGAAAGCTGTCGATCGATCATAATATTATATTTTGGTAACGTTCACTGAGATCTATAGAAAGTGCAAAACTTTTAAAACTAATATTTATTTTTCATCAAAATTAACTTTCAATTGTGTTCGTGTATTGTGATATTTTAGTTAGGGTTTGTATATTGGGTATCGCTTTAAACTTATATCTTGATATCTTCTGTTTTTTGTAACACTTGAAGAATATTTGGAAAGAATGGTTTTTATTTTTCTTTGTTAAAAACTTTGTTAAAAACTTTGCCTCGACACCAGAGCGGAGAAATGAAAATAATAAATATTTAACTACCTCGATTGGGAATCGAACCCACAACCTGTCGCGTTTACAGTCACACGCTTGTAACCTGCGTCACTACTGACCTCGTAGTACATTATGTCACATATTTTAATCGTTTTTCAAGAAATAATTATAATAAAAATATATTTTAGTTATCTACTTGAAAAACGTCACGACAAAATATTGAAATTAATTTAACTTAATTTTTATTTATAGAAAAGAAACAAATAATTATACCATATAAAATATTAAACCCCCATTTCAATTAAATAAAATAACTAAATTAACCAGAATAACAAACTTTCCTTTCTTTCTACATATTTCATAAAATGAAATGATGAGGAGTCCAAGTCAAACACACCAGTAAGATATAACGAGAGAGTAAGATATAATACCAACGAGCAAGTATTTCGTTACTGAGAGCTTACTCTTGTAACGTAATTCCACAGTGTACACATCTGTGTTTTTCTTACCATTAATTTGGAAGCGATGAGCCCGCATTAGATTTCCACTGGGATGCTGTGAGGACGTTTACTTTGCAGGTACTCGGGTACTTGTGGACCGAAACGAGATGTGCTATTTGAAATTCAACGACTAGCTCGTTATTCAACGCTGCCCTAGGGTTTACGTTAAATTGTTCTTATATAAAATATTATATATTTTTAATATAGCTATTTGGCTTATAATTTTCTTAGCTACTATACAATAATGGTAAGCAAAAAGTCGTCGGATCAATCCCTAAGAAGGCTATGTTTTATACTAACATTCATATATCAAGGTATGATTGAAGAATCTATAATTGCTATAGTATAAGAAGATATTACAAGATTTACATTTAGGTTAGCCTATATACTATAAAATTTATACATCAACAATCAAATGTCGAGATAAATACGAAAGAACGGATCTTTTTATCAAAGTTATCCAAATTCGAAATATAAGTAATAAAACCCCATCTTTCATTGTGCAGAAATACATAAAAGATGTTTGACGAGCATTTATCTCCACGTTCCAGGCTTATACTTTAAGCTGTAAGCTGGAAGCGCGACGGTCATCCGGCTTACTACTAAATGAAAATGGAACCATATTTTTTATATTTCAACAATAACTCGACTGGTATTCCGCAAATAAAAGTTTTTTACCTGAAATAGAAACTTTACATTTCAATTGTTCGTTCGTTCGTTGAGTACACAAATATTTCGGGACTTTTCATGTTGCGCTCTTTGTTAATTCAACTTTCAATGAATCTCTCGCAAACTGAAATTTTTAAAGGTAGTTGTTTGATTTTTTAAAGTTAAATAAATTATAATAAAGGTTATAATAGAGATATTTTTTTTCTATACGGCTTTGTAAAAAGACACCAAGATAGGACAATTAATATTTCTATTTATGGTATATTGTAAAGAAGAAGTAAATAAATGCGATAGTTGTAAATTCAAATGTCTCTAAGTTGATTATTTAAACAACAATTTGTTTTTGGCGGTGGAAATCATTACGTGTGATAGATATTTAAAATTTATGATTTTATTAGCAGGAAGATAATATGTAGGTAAGTAAGTAAAATAAAAACAATAATAGAAAATGTTGGCTGCTATTCTGAGAACAAGAATCGTGATATATAAATATGAATAGCTACTATAGTATAATTTTTCCAATAGTTTCCTTTTTCGAAAGTGACTGTCGAACACTTAGATTTCTAAATGAACAAACAGACAGACGTTTATAAATATAGATAAGAGAAAATTGAATGTCTTGTAACATGTAACGTATAAGTTTAACGAAATATTTGTTACTATATTTAACGTTACTACTAGTATTAAAATAACTTATTAGAAATTTAATAAATTGTACAAATAAACAATAGATTGCTATAATGATAAATATTAAGAAATAGATTAAAATAAATATTTAAGGGGGCCATACAACAAACGTGATTATTTGCCGTTTCGATAGATATAATTGTACGGAACCATACATGCGCGATTTCGACTCGCACTTGGCAGGTTATTTATTCCTTCCACTCAGAGGAGATTGAAGTCACAATCCACTGTCGGTTAGACGATACTCCACTGTGGTACGACGCCCTCATATAGCTTTAATTAATAAAATATATAAAAATGTTAATGTTAAAAAGACCTAATATGTCTCGACGTTGATTATAATTCAATCTGTCAACGCACGTTGATTGTCGGTTACACGCTACTGCTTGCATAAGTAATGCTTTGTTATACAGTTGATGTTATTTTAAAATAGGTTTTTATAAAAAAATATTGTATGAAATAAGCCTATGTGAAAATTATTTTTATGCAGTTGTGGTGTACTTTTTTCATTCTATAGTCATAGGCAAAAGGAATCTGGGAACCTTGTAAGAGTAAGGCACGCACTTTGCCTCGTTACGAAAGCGAGGATAAATATTAAATATCTTATTTTAAAATATTAAGTTTTAAGGTTATTAATTTATTCAAACAGACATCTATTGGCTTTAAATGATACATCCACCGTGCAAATAAAAAAAATAACAGAAAAAAATAAGGGGATTCACCTTAACCATGTTCATTGTACCGTGAAATAGCACAAACGTAGCTCATTTTTGAAATCACTGACTCAGCAGCAATTTCAGTTAGGAACGATTAAGTCAGCACTTTTATTTCCCTTCTAAAGCTCTTTGTTCGCTACACATTTTGCTTTTATTTTCTATTGTAGCATTTAACAAGTGTTTATTTTTTATTGCAATTTGGATTTGGTTAATCTGTATAGATTATCTTATTTTCAGTTATAAAATGGTCAATTAGGTCTTTATGTATATTATATTAATTTTGTTTGTATATTTTATAAATGAACATACATTAATGATCTTAAACAATACAAAGGTACTCACAACTTTCAGGTAATTTTTGGCGTAATTGCGATTAACAATAAAAGTCCACATGCGTATTGAGTGGCGCACAGATATCTTGTTACCCGAGCGAGGAAATGAAAATAATTAATTTCATCGAGTGAAAATCGAACCTACAACCGTCGTGTTTACAGTAAAATGGCGCGCCACGACATCCTCTATCTATGAGCCCCGATAATCAGATTCATCCTCTATATTACACTTAATCCTCAATAACTCTTCAAGTACAGCGTCGTACAGGCATGAACTATGGAACAAGTCTCTTTAACGTGATGTTTTTGGTTTTAATAAAATAAAACTAAATATACAGACCATTGAAAACGCAAACATTTTCTTTTCAGCTTGTTGGTGTACCTTGCATGAAGCGGCGTAGGGAACCTAGTGATAAGGCACTCCGGTCTCCATTTTTCACCGAATTCTGAAGGCATTGCTTGTTGAGTGGTGGAACAAAACGCCCTCGCCTCTTTTGCCTCTATACCAGAGCGAAGAAAGACTTGAATCATTCATCAGACTAGAATCGTTTTACCCGTTAGGTACGGAATTTTAAATAAAAATTATGCAATAATTTTATATACTAATAAAATGAATTATATAAAAAAAACTATTTAAATTCAATACATTTTTATTCATATAATTACTTGTCTCCGTATCCAGTAGGTCATCATTACCGCGCTTCAACATATAATCGGTGAAGCCCGGCAGTGGTGGGTGTGCGGGCTCTTTTCGCGTGTAATTAAATGTCAGAGCTGTTCGGTGTTCGTTCGCGTGTCAATATGCCAGCTACGACCAGATGCTGTGGGCAGAGTAATTCGGTAATACGTAAACTAAAGTATTAAAAGATATTTTTGGTTAAAAAATATATTGGTATAAAAAATAAATAAAATTCTATGTTAACATAATCTGTTTATTTTTGTGAATCAGTTGCCCCTTTAATACGCTAATAATTTTCAATACGCTTCAGCGTATTGAAAGTTAAAATGTTTAATAAATTATTTATGACATAAATACATTCTTTCTTTCGTGTTACGTCACAATTTCTGGGCTGTGTTAAATTCTGTAATCTCGAAAATTTGGCGGAAAATTGGGAATTGAATGTCTTAGGGAACCCAATGTTCCCTCTGCTTGCAGTAAGCGCGAAAGAACGCAGACAAAACAATACTTATGTTTTTTTAAACTATAATGTACTTTTAAGGCTATCTTTTTAATCCACTTCACATATTACATTTGCATAAAACATATAAAAATTAAAAAGAAAAATACAATTATGTGTATTGTTAAATACAGAATTATTTTACAATAGCGAGACGAATGCAAGATGATGACAGCCTCACAGTTTCGCTTTAGGCCAGTTTTATGATCCACATTTACGGCGGCTGCGACTGCCAGCTGAAACTTTTGTATGTAATCTTTTAATGTGTCCATTAAAGGTTTTTATTGTTTTTAAAACTCATAATTTTTGCAAACGTTCTGTTAAGGTTGCAAACCATTTGATAGTTTTTTTTGTATTTTAATGAGGTCAAGTAATAATAATTCTAACTTTCTGTCTGTCTTTTAACCTAGAAAACTTAATTGAATTTTAGACAAACGATAGAATATCTTTTATTTACATCTAATCTGTAAATTTTACGTAGGAATAGCTGGTGGTTTATTTCTTTCTCAGTTTTAGTATTAAAGGATATGTATCCTTTAATATATTTACCTATAGATAAGCTTATCATAAATTGTAGTTTTGGCATTACTGTTTATTTTTGAAATATTCCGCGTAGGTCGACAGAACTCAACGTTGCGCTTTACACTATTAGGCCGGGGGAAGTGAAATATNGGTGGGTGTGCGGGCTCTTTTCGCGTGTAATTAAATGTCAGAGCTGTTCGGTGTTCGTTCGCGTGTCAATATGCCAGCTACGACCAGATGCTGTGGACAGAGTAATTCGGAAATACGTAAACTAAAGTATTAAAAGTTATTTTTGGTTAAAAAATATATAGGTATAAAAAATAAATAAAATTCTATGTTAACATAATCTGTTTTTTTTTGTGAATGAGTTGCCCCTTGAAGCGTATTGAAAGTTAAAATGTTTAATAAATTATTTATTTATTTATTTATGACATAAATACAGTCTTTCTTTAGTGTTACGTCACAAATAAAATTGGGTGGAAAATTGGGAATTGGATGTCTTAGGGAACCTAATGTTCCTTCAGCTTGCATAAGCAGGGTAGAATGTAGCTAAGAAAAAAACAATATTTATGTTTTTTAAACTATAATGTATTTTTAAGGCTACCTATTAAATTCACTTCATGTATTAGGTACATGTGCATAAAACATGTAAAAATTAAAAAGAAAAATACAATTATGTGTATAGTTAAATACAGAATTATTTTACAATAGCGAGACGAATGTGAGATGATGACAGCATCACAGTTTCGCTTTGAGTCAGTTTTATGATCCACATTTACGGCGGCTGCGACTGCCAGCTGAAACTTTTGTATGTAATCTTTTAATGTGTCCATTAAAGGTTTTTATTGTTTTTAAAACTCATAATTTTTGCAAATGTTCTGTTAACGTTGCAAACCATTTGATAGTATTTTTTGTATTTTAATGAGGTCACTCATTCATCAAAAAATAATAATAATTCTAACTTTCTGCCTGTCTTTTAACCTAGAAAACTTAATTGAATTTTAGGCAAACGATATAATATCTTTTATTTACATCTAATCTGTAAATTTCACATAGGGTAAGATGGTGGATGGATAGCATTTACCTACAGATAAGCCTATCATAAACTATTGTTATGTCATTACTGCTTATTTTTGAAATATTTCGCGTAGGTCGATAGAACCTAAGATTGCGCTTTACACTATTAGGCCGGGGGAATTGAAATATAAGAAAAAAACTATCATCCAAATAAGAATTAAAAACACAACCATCGTACGCAATAATATCACGAAAAGATTTAAAAAAAATGGTAAAATATAAATGGTAGAAATAAAGATGTGTCTATAGACAAATTGCTCTGTGCAGTTAATTCCACTGCTTGTTTACATACATTTGACCTGTAATGAAAAAATAATAAGAAAAAGTTTATAAGCTGCGTTCGCTGGTGATAGGAGACTGAGCGTTTGGTTCTTTGAAAATTAGGAAATATATAATAGAATAGAACGAGTAATATATAACTAGGCGCGATAAGAGGACGCAATAAGAGGCGCGCGTTCGAGTTCGAGTCCCACTATGTAGTGGGACTCGAACCCGCGCCTCTTGGAAACTTCCCAAGTGCTCTGACCACTAAGCTAAACGTCATAGCTAAGCTACGTTGAAATTTTTGTACATATCTTTGTAGTATATTGTGAATTTTACAAATTTCAGCTACTCAAAAAAAGAAAATTAACGTTGTTTCCCGCACTTAACACGGTAGACAGAGGTAATGTTAAGACACTCTACTTCCCGTTTTCCGCCGAATTCTGGAGGTATTGCGTGTTGAGTGGCGGAACTCAACGCCGTGCTTTGCTTCTATACCAGAGCGAGGATATGAAAATATTAAACATTTCGTTTCTTTGAATGGGAATCGAACCAAGAAACCTGTCGTATTTACAGTCGCATATTTTTGCCACTGCGCCATGACTGTCCTCTTCGATTATGAATGCAGGTAATTCATTAAAGCTTAACCGCATACCGATCTAATTATCTAATAATAGGATTTCATACGGAATAATTCGGGTGCTGCTCCAAACTACTAATTTTCACGCACTAGTACGTAGCTAAGCTTAATTAATTAATATTGCCATGTTTGTGGCAAATGCGAATAATCTGAATTGTTTAATAATATAATAATTGATAACAATGTAGCGCAAATGAAAGATATTTGATCGTGCATGTGATGGTTGTAGGTTCGATATCCACTTGAAAAATTGCTTTTTCTTTTAAATAAAATGCCTGGCTTGATTAGGTAAATTGAAACTTAGGATCCCCATCAGGGTCCGTTAGTAGATTGGTGAATGTCGTGTTTTAGATCTAGGTAACATGTGTGTCAATGTGTCATTAATAATATTGATAGTATAGAAGATATGTTTTTGGAAAATAGATCAAACAACAAAAGTCAAAGTAACCTGATAATTGTAGGTTTCTAATCACTTTAACAGCATTGGGTTTCGCAACTCATCACGAAATTATTTCTTTTTATTTTACCTTTTACTTTAGGGAGAAACTGGGGAACGAGGAATTTAGTCATTCACTAACTTATTATAAGGTCGTGGTGGCGCAGTGGCACTGGTCTTCTATTCTCTCCCAGGGGATGAATATTAATATTAATAAGCCATTTTCATTTCTTCGGCCTAATAACAAGGCAAAGCGTGGCGTTAAGTCCTGCCACTCAATACGCAATTCCTCGAAAATTTCGCGGAAAGGGGGGTACGGAGTGTCCTAGGTTCCATTGGCCTACCCTGCTTTGTGCATATGGGGGTCTACGCAATGACGACTATTTTCATAGTCCAACAAAATTAAACCTTTACAGAATAGACGACCTTTAGATAAAACCAATAAACTATATATAGGTGTAATCTCATTTCCTACTAATAAGCATTCAATCTAACTGTCATCACATGCTCGGTCAGAGAAAGTGGCGGCACAAAAACTGTATAGGCTTAATTAGAGGCGCTTCCATGCTCCGATTACTGCACCCCGCCGCAACGTAGCGAATACGTATAGTACTTACATATTTATATGTACGACTGTATGTACATTAGGTTATATCTACTGAACTTATTATTTGAATAATTGTTTATTGTTTATCTTTAAACATCTTGTATATTTTGTAGAATTGGTAAACATAAGTTAGTTTTTTTTTTCAATTTTTTACTGTATTTCGCATGTAGCAGGGTCAACTAGGAGAGTCTAGTGTTAAGGCACTCCGTTCCCCATTTTCCGCTGCTCGAGGCATTGTTGGCGAAACTCAACGTCACGCTTCACTATGTTACCAGAGCGAATAAATGAAAATATTACGTTTTATTTGGGAATCGAACCCACACTCCCACACAAGGATACTCTTTGTCCTAATATATCCATTGATTGTTATACGTAATATATAATATTAAATGTAAAAGATTGAAACTATTTACGTGTTTATAACGTAACTTTAACTAAATATAATATTTTAATAGTCATACTATATGTTCATAGTAAATTGTATAAAACTTAAGAAAGAAAACTAAATATACTGCTGATAAAATAGATTATATATTGGATTATAAAGTACTATCAGATCTATTAAAAAATAAACGAATAATTATGACATAAAAGGCAAACAATATTCCCAAGAGGGAATCTTACGCAATAAATTTCACATAAACGGTAGGGCGAGGGCAAAAAATACTTTCTAAATAGGAAAACGGAATAGATATGCGTAGTCGCAGGCGCGTACTACGTGGAGGTAATGAGAATTGAAGTGTCTTGGAAAAATTTAAAATATTTATGAATAGCTATAATTTTAAAATTATAACAATAATAAGTTGAATCCAGAGTGCAGATATTAAATATTTCTATTCTTTGAATGGGAATCGAATCCATAACCTATCGCGGTTACAATCACTCACTTGCGCCAGAACTGGCCTCGTCAAAATAATTAAACAGATTTTGAGGAAACTCTGCGCATGTGAAGTTATATACTATCTTGATTAATACAGATGGTTTTTTATCTTAGTTTATTTCTTATAACTGCAAAATAAATAATGTGATAAAATGTATTTTTAAAATTACTCTTTATGACTCATTCTTCACAAAAAATCTTTCACTTTTCTAAATTATACTTCAAGAATTTCTTAAAATTCGTTTAATTTCTAGATATATAGATTCACATTAATCTCCTACCATACCAACGACGTTAACATACGTTTATAAGTCCACAGAGCTGGCACTAGCCAAATTATATTATGGAGTAAGTTATGCAGCCAGAAATTAGATGTCTAGATTGGCATAGGTGTGTTATATGAATATTCTGGTGTATTTTAGTCTGGGATAAATAAACGAATTGTTTATAATATAATTTAGGTTAATTCTTCATTGCCTAATATTACAAGTTACACTTACTATTAATATATAGATAACTGAAACAAAAAAATATGATTACATAATGAATTTTTGTATAATTTCATAATTATAAGTAAGTTTTTCTCTTATACAAATTAAACATCTATATCATCTTTGTAGGTTCTATACCAGAAAATACATAATAATAACTCAAAACATAATTTTATTCCAATCTCCTTTCAAAAACAAATAAATACAGCTTTTCCGACATTTCTATGCCTCCCAATGCAATCACGGCCAATTAGCCATTCGAAACTTGAACTTTCATTGTTTCTCTAAGATTTCTGATAAGCGCTGCCCACTTATCTAATATATGAGTTCTAATCTTACATCTCGTGTGTGTTGCTCTACGACGGCTAGCAGTGCGTTAAATACGTAAAACATTATTCGGTTCTTATAATTAAACAACTTGGAAAAGTAATAAGATTTGTTTTATAATTATCTTCGGATTGAATATTATTATTTTTTACTAAAAATATTATCTTTTTACATATAAAAGCTTTTATTTAGCATCACCTGTCCCAGTGTCTGTTTCTAATTAAATTTTGTAAGTTAAAAAAGTGATCTGAAACCTTGAAATGCCTTTAGTTTCGCCATTAATTATATTACAAATATAACATAATGATACTAAAATAAATTTAGCGTAACCTAAAATTTAATTAAAATTTTGATCACAATATACTTAAATAATCTAAATTGAATTAAAAAAATAATTCTTTTCAAAGACGTCAAATATTAAAATTAGTTTAAATTGGACTGTGAACACTCGATACGCAAGGTTTTAAAAATTGGTTGGAAAGTAGAACAAGGAGGTTCCCCCCAGCTATTCTGGGGTATAAACGGAACACAGATTAAATCAGAAAAAAAAACTGGTTATTTGTAAAGTCTGCTTACGGACCGAATATAATTGGATTTAAAGACGTCACTTTTAACGCAGAGCAATAAGTGTTGCTAATCAATCAGCAACATCATTGTATTGATCGTTGTTAACTCACAATCCTTTACTGTCAATCAAATGAACGATAATTAATAAATTTTGACTTTCTAGATGTTATCTGTAATTTGTATATTGTGTTTCTGCGAATGTCCGAGCGATGAAAAGAAATTAATAAAATAATATTAATGTATTCCTTATATTAAAGTAAATGATTAATATACATTACGATATTTTTTTTAACATCTAGTTGCCTAACCTTCCAAGTATAACCCAGCTATAGTCATCTAAAGTCGCGGCAATGTTTCCAGGTCGGTACAATATGGGTACCTTCAAAAAGCGCGTCTATCTCCACTTCAAAGGCCGGCAACGCACCTGTAGTTCCTCTGGTGCTGCACGGGGTTGTGGGCGGCGGTGATCACCATCAGGTGACCCGAACGCTCGTTTGCCTTGTCCTTTTAACATTAAAAAAAAAGAAAAGTCATCTTATATAACTTGATTCACTTAAGTTCCCGGATTTTACCATTAGTAATGTGAATTTTAATATCATGGTATAAACTTTCTATCCGCAATTTATTTTTTGTCAAAGTTATATTGCTTTAGACCTCATATACATAATGGTATTTGGTATTCGATATTTCTAGAGCATGTACTAAAAGGACAGGTTTTTTAATTGAAAAGAAAGTTGTTTAATTTGATATTAATATTTTGCACTAATATCGACTTTTATAGTTATGCTAATGTTTCCCTTATAAATTATTAAATCTAATATATATATTTGTAATGATTGATTTTATAATAAATATAAAGAATTTTAAAATAAATGTTAAACAAGACCTAAAGTCCAAAGCTTTAGGACAGGTCAAGTTGTAGGTTTAAATAATTTGTAGATATTTAAATAAATACTGGTTTTGCACCACACCGAGGTAAAATGTGTTGCTACTAATAAGACTAATTAAAAAAGGAAAATTTTAAATATTATATACCAATTTAGAGGCTATATATTAATTAATTAATTATATACTTATCAAAATTTTGCATACTGTCACTTTTACGATATTTTTAAGACGAGCAACACTTTCTCTCTAATATTTTACGTAATAAATGTAACGGAAGCATTATGTTATTAATAGCTAGCAACAATAAAATTCAAACATTTTATAATATACAACTTTCACCTCAAAAGAGAGTAAAGTGTAATTGTAAATTAACAATCTGTAACAATATAATAGATTGGGTACCTACATAGTTTCACTCACGCCGCTATCAGGAAAGGCGAACTTAATATTTACGAAATTAGATCTTTTTTGCCTTGTGCTGTATTAATGAGTAAATAGTTTAGAATTATGTTATTATTTTGTACAATTATATACATTATGTTTGTTTTGGTTTAGTATTTTGAATTCAACGAGAAATTTTATGAATTTGGAAATCTAATGTAATGCACATGGAAATCAACGGAATTTATTAAAATGAGAATCATCTCGTTAGAATGATATATCTATATTTTATAATAATTCTATTAATGATATCAAAAAAGTTATAATTTAAAACAACAGTAAACAAAAGAGAAAGTAAGTGTTGTTCGTTGGTGTGGTTAATAATTATATTTTTGAAATGATTGAAATACTCATTCACTTGGTTTTTGTTTTTAATTATTTTGCAAAACTAAAGTTTCGGTAAGCTTTTATAGTTTATACATATTTAACTGATAAATCTATTATATCTAAATGCCAGTTTCAATCTCAGCTTAACTCTAATGATTATGTCGTTACGATTTCAATCAAAAGACCGTCTCATGAATATTTATCCTCCATTAGTTCAGTCATATCAACCTCATATCACACACACGTAAGTCAAGAAATTGTAATTAGCAAAATTAACGAGAGCAAATGTTTCCTTGAAATATGGTACGATGGTAGATTGATTTCTGTTTGTTGAATGTCTTAAATGATTTAAATAGACATTTAGAAATTACAGTTTACTTTTTTCTTACTTATTTATTTACCAATAAACTAATAGAAGATTAATTCCTGAAGTATAGTAAATATTCATAAGTTAATTTGTTCTGTGGTTATGACGTTTCACATGAATTCATTACTCGTTACCTGTCTGTCACTTGTCCCCATATCGTTATACGTCCCACAATATCCGTCTTCCGGCCTCCGCTGACCCATAATACCCATATAAACAAAAGACAGATGAGTTACTGACAAATATATTACACATCTTATTCAAGTTCTACGTCTTACACGATATTCCCGATTTCGCACTGCTATAATTATATAGATATATATTTAATATATGTATATAATAAAAGAAAACTTCAAAAGTACTTGTCGACGTAAGCAAGTGGAACCGACGCTAGTTATTAAATAAATCTCGATGTTATCTCCGCTCTCCGTCGCAGCGCGAGCGAGGCACTAACGAGCGTCGAGCCATCTAGATAGTGTTAGATAGAATAATTAAAACATCGGCGCGCTTTGACCGCGTGACGGTCTCGAAAACGCATCACGTGTGGTTCGTACTATTTGTTTTGTTTAGGATATCGTTAGAAAAATATATTTTTTGTTTTTTTCTATTTGTCAAGTTTAGTTAGTTTTAGGCTCGATCTCTCTCGCCACATTCGTCATCATCATCATCATCGTCATCGTCATCATCATCGGTCTCTTTTTCTGGTAGAAAATGGAGAACGCAAGGTCTTAACACTAGGTTCCTATGGTCTAGATCGGTTAGAAAAGTGTTCGAAGAGTCAGTTAGAAGAGTCGTTGCTAAATATAATATCCAAACATTTTCCGAATTTGCCGTCCGATAAATATTTTTTTATATTGACGTTTTAAAAATAATTCTCATATAATAATAAATATTAGTAATGATACACGATCATTTTGTATTTAATATGGGTACTAATATATACTAACGTATATACTTTACATTGATACTTTAATTAAGAGATTTTACGTATAAATATTGCAGCAGTAGTACCGCCGATGATATCTACGAGACAGATTGCGAATGTAAGGAGTTCTTGTTAGAGATAAAACGAATGCTTAACGTTTCTCTTAGCGTTTAGACAATGAATGCCTATTGTAATTAATTATCTTAATTATTAAGTCTTTGGTTAGTGGTTTTTGAATTTCTTTATAATATTTGAAAAAGTCATTTTTAATAATATAATTAATCGTTTTCAATTTTTACCTCTAGCTGTAGCGCCCCTAGAAGTTAATTAAGCATTTGAAAAAAATATAAAAGTCCTTTAGAAAATATGCAATTTAGCACAGACACTATTCTTTATTGATTTATAAAGGAAATATTATATTAAATGTCCCAGCGTGGCATTAAAATACACAACCATTACGTGCGATCAGACAAATCTGAACCACCTACCACCCCTACACTGTACAGTGTTTATGTACGAGTATGTAAGCTTTGTTTTACATCATCATTTGCTGAGTCACATAATTAATAACAATGATTATTTCGTCAGACCAGCCAAACAGAATTTGATAGATATCTACGAAATTTATTATACCGTTCGAAATTTCTATTGTTTAGAGATAAAATAGCAGAGTAGCCTCGGGCCAGTCTTAGACAAATGATGTCAATGAATAGCTGACCTAGATGGCTACCATTCCAGGTATTCAAACTATAATTTTACGAATATATTAAAATTTGACATTAATGCGATTTTTTTTATTTTAGCATTATTTGTTATTTTTTTTTCTATTCATCTCAACCTAGTGGAGCTCAAACAATAACCCAAAGAGGAGGACGTATTGACATGTATAAAAATAACACGCTGTATCCCGCACATAGCATAGCACGGTAGCTAGAGGGGAATTTTGTAGGCATAGCGTATTTAGTGGCGAAACACAACTCCGCTTTTTGTCTCAAAACCAGAGCGAAGAATTGAACAAATTAAATATTTTATTTCCGCGACAGAGAATCGAACCCACAACCGTTTACAGTCACATTTTGCGAATAAATCACACTTTTTTAGCTCAAATCAGATAAAAATGAACAAGATTCTTAAAAATAAAAACAATTGGTTGGTTTGTACTCATTTATTATTAATTTTTATATAAACGTGATATGAAAAATAATGTGACACGCGTAAATCGTCACGCTGCGAGTAGAATAGGAAAAAATTGGAGCAGAAAATGCAAATGTCGGCACTAGCCGGGATGAAAACCGCAGGGAAATGCCAGCCTGCAATAAATATGCGAGAAAAATGTGCTCATTTTTTAAATGAACGTGTATGTTAAGAGGTATAANATAACACGCTGTATCCCGCACATAACACGGTAGTTAGAGGGAACCTACTGTACTGGAATTACTTTGCCTGGAAACAAGAGCGAAGAAATAAAAATATTACATATTTTATTTCCGCGACAGAGAATCGAACCCACAATCGTTTACAGTCACATTTTGCGAATAAATCACACTTTTTTAGCTCAAATCAGATAAAAATGAACAAGATTCTTAAAAATAAAAACAATTGGTTGGTTTGTACTCATTTATTATTAATTTTTATATAAACGTGATATGAAAAATAATGTGACACGCGTAAATCGTCACGCTGCGAGTAGAATAGGAAAAAATTGGAGCAGAAAATGCAAATGTCGGCACTAGCCGGGATGAAAACCGCAGGGAAATGCCAGCCTGCAATAAATATGCGAGAAAAATGTGCTCATTTTTTAAATGAACGTGTATGTTAAGAGGTATAACTATTTTTATACGCAGTCGTGTTTTTGGTAAGAGTTTATTTTTTAGATTGAATATTTTTTAGTCCTGTTTAGGTGTCTGTAACATTTTACATAGCAAAGTTTAAAGTACTTAGCAAGTTTTGGTCTGGTGATTTAGTAACTTCTTTAACTCTATAGAATAATTAAATGAACTTTTAAAAAAATATATTAAGGATATAATGGCGAAGTGAGACTGCCTCTACACATGTGATGGACAATAAAAAAATAGCAATTTTCTAATTCTAGATAACTATTATAGATAATTTTCGATTAATATTACATAAACAAGTTACAAATAAGTATACGTATGTCGTATATATGTTAAAAAGGACAAATAAGCCTCGGTTAGGGCTTAAACTAGTAATTTGTGCGAGTACGAATGCGGGACGTTAATTAAACCGCGAGATAATTGGGTCACGTAATATGTCATTCGCAGTGATACATGCCATCTTGTGGTTACTATGTACGAGGTGGTCATACCAACGTCAGGTAATATTAGTATTAGTACATATAGCTTTTTGTTTATATAATATTACTAGTGGATCCAAACGCGGCTAGACCCGCTTGAACTGTACGAATATTTATTAAATATATTTATGAAATTATTTTCAGTTTTCAATAGAGAGATGCGATTAATGCGATTAAGCAAATTCATTTTGGGTGACGTTTTCTAACAACAAATTTTGCAAATCGTTGCTTAGCAACGGTCGCTTATCGACGGTTGTTATTAGCATGGCAGAATAAATTGCATGTCAAATTAATAAGTATTTTAATATTGGTATATATCGATAATATTACAAATATGAGAAAAAAAAGTATCCTATGTTCATTCGAGATCCTCAAGTATCTCTATATGAGTATTTTATCACAATTAAATTAGCGGTTTGGCCCTGATTGCGTAAAAGACAGACAGACATACAGACAGAGTTACTTTCGAATTTATAATATAGATATGGATGGATACTCTATTTTGTCAAAATTTACACATTTTAATTGAAGAACACGGATTAACTTTGACATTCAAGTATTCCACAATTCTGTGGGAACGTAGGACTAGTTAATTAGAACCGCTGATAACAATGTCACGTATCCTCTGTCACGTTAAGTCACGTCACAGGGAGTTGTACGTAGCTTAACGAGATTTGAATTATTATTAGATTGCTTAATTTCCTATTTTACAAGATAAAAAATGGATAGAATGGTAGTGATAAAAAATAAGGTATATTTAAACAAATTTTAGGATTTGTCCCATCTATTTGCCCTATTTAATGTGTGATAGATTTGTTTGTTTTATATTTTTATTAAACTAATAAATTAAAATCAGCTTAACGCTGTATTGAGTGGACAAACTGAAGAAATGAAAATATAACTTTTAATAAATACTTAATTTCCTCAAGTGGGGATCGAACCCACAATTTCCATTTTGCAGTCGCACTTTGTGCCCCTGTGCCACGATTGGCTTCATTATATTATATTATATTATATTAAAAATTCGTTATTCACTTTACCGATAATCAATAGTCAATAATCGATACTCGACTATCTCCTATTCTAAAATAGAATGCCCTTAATTTTTTTACTAATTTCAGGAATATACTGCGTAAATTCTCGTTAAATACATATATTTCCACAGGTGTGTACAAAGCCCCGAATCCAGGCGGGACAGGTTCACGTTAATTAAGCCGCGAAATAATTAGGTCACGCATATTTCGCTTCACGCTGTGGCGCTTGGAAATGGCCGGGGAATTGCCAAGTGACATGGCTGTGAATGCCAGGTTCATGTGAAACTTGGAACAGAACGCTTGCCAGGTTCGTGTTTCTACAAGCGTATTGTGAAATTTATGAAGGAAACTTTTATAGTTGACTATAAGGCATATCTAATATTTTTATTGTTTTTTCGCCTGTGACTCTGTTGATCATGCGTATCCTTTTGAACAAAAAATTCCTGAAATATAATATTGCTTGTTTTTCTGAAATATAATATTTGTACGATTTTTGTACTAAATTATGTAATTGTGTATATACGAGGTATTTTTACAATTTCTTTATAATTTTTTATCATCTTTATTGAAATAGTTTAATGGTGTCAGAAATACATAAATTACTTGAGCCTGGAATTTTGCTAGCAGCAACGGAAAATTAGTTTTCTCATAATCTTCTCATGTTGTTTAAATTACATCACACGAAGATGTAATTTAGAGGAATTTTAAAATCGTGACATCGACGCTCGAAATCATTTTAATATTTCATTTAGGTTTAGGATTGGCAGAGGGAACCTAGTGTTAAGATATTTCCACTCTCCATTTTCTGGTAAATTCCTGAGGCATTGCGACCAAGCAACAGAAAACTCAACGCCATGATTTGCCTCGTTGCCAGTTTGCTTGATTTTAAATCGTTTTACAACTACAGATAAAATTAAAATAATTTGATCAATTTAAATTTTAATAGCAAATGTAGAATAAATGATAATTTATGTGGTTCAATTTGATTACGGGCTATTGTTATGCAAAGCGATATTTTCGTGAGCTATGTAAATGTCATTTTACTCACATAGACTTAATTGAAATACGAAATATTATTTTAAATAGCAGGTAGGTATTTTACGTGCACTGAATATTTACTTGCCATAAATTCCTAAAAAAAAATATATATTTTCAAATTGAATTAATAACTTAAATATACCTAGGTTCGCTCTACATCGATAAAAATAGTATAGAGATTCTCTTGATAGGGAGGATCTGATTGTGTAGAATGGAGTAAACGTCGTTACAAAAATGAATTGAATGATGGAACTAAACATCTCATATTTTATTCTACAAGAGCAAGGGAGTCAAAAAAATTTGGTAAATGATGGCCTTTTGTTTTGTTCTAAAAACGTCAAATACAATATTTCCATTTACAATGGACATAAATTGCTACGTACAAGTCCCTAAAAGGGCTCAAAGTTTAATATAATCCAATCAGCTCGCGTAATATGTTCAAATACATTAATTAATGTTAACAAATTGATTTTCAGCTCCGCTTAGATGTTGCGTACGAGCGTTAATTACATAACCTGATGTATTTTAATAAATATATTTAATTAATTTGCTTAGATATATGTATTTACTCATATACACATCTATATCTAGCTCGAATTGGCTACAACCCATTGAATCTAAATTGTAGTCGTTTAAGCGATGAAAACTTTTTTTAATGAAAAAATAATATCGTAGTTATGCACATTTCAAATGCCAGAGGCAAAGTGCAATTACCATATACAAAGTAGAAAAAATCAATATACACTTAGCTTTTATTATTGCCTTGGCTTGCATTCACACTGCGACAAAAACTTGAAACAATTTTATAGTAGTAGTTTATAACTTCGTAAATTTTAAACTTTTTCCCGTAATCTTCGTTCCTAATGAAAAAATAGTAACAGAATAGGAAGCTACATTTATTCTGTCTGTTTATCTGTTCCTATCGTAAATTATGAGAAATATTGCTGATTTAACAAAGGTTGTTGAGGATGATGATAAGTATTTTTCATTCACATATATATGAATATTCAAGATTTGGAAACAGAAGTACCGTCGTGTTACCAGCGTCTGACTGTGAAAAGAGTAGAATCATGGATTTCGATTCAGGGGAATCACAATATTTAAATTGCCGTATAGAGAGGACCTAGAGCCAAGACACTTAGTCCTCCACTGTATTTTAATAATATTGTCATTGAAAATGTGAAACAAGCCTAGCATGCTAGGACTTATTGTCGTGTATAAGAGACTGATATCGCGTGTGATAAATACTACGAGGTTAATTAAGGCGTAACAGAATCAACTCAAAAGGATCTGACAGGCTAAAGATATGGTGAAATGAAAATATTGCTACCCATAAAAGCTTGCTAATTTATTCGTTTTGCACTAGTTATATTGTGTTTGGCCTTATTCTTTTATTATTTTTATGTTTTTATTGAATATATTTCATTTAGAAGAACATGCTGATAAGCGAGCTTAACGCTCCGTTGTATCTCCTAGACCAGGAATAATAAGAAAATAATTTAAATATAATACCCCACTGGATCGTTTAATTTTTGTAACTAATGTTGTCTTAACATAGAAGAGTTTAAAGTTTTCTTTTTCTCTAGTATATAAGATCATATTTTTATAAAAATAATTATCTGCTAAGAATAAATATAGATTGTTAGATTTTACATATAAAATTACTTATTATAATGCATTTTGCTATGCAGGCAAAAGAAGATACAATGAGGATGTAAAAAATATGTACTTTTGCAATTTCCCAATATATAGATGAAATATTTTTCAATTTAATAAAGAATAAAATACGTAATGTCGATAAAATACAAAAACCGTACATATATAAAACAATATAGATTAAATAACGAATAACAAATATATAAATAAGGAAAACATAAAAATAATCAATTCACTGATCCCACTCAGTGATTAACAGACACACTTTCTCGTTAATTTAATATCCATCTGTCACAGATTGCCAGTTATTTACATTAGGCGAGTATTAAAGCCGTCTGTCAGAGAAGAGCCTATAAAATAAGGGAATAGTTAATATATCGATAAACTCGGCAGATTTATAGAGCCATACAACGCTTACCAATTATCTTTTTTTATAGTACAAACGCAGTAAAATGTTAGTCCGTATCACACCGATGTGGTTAGAACATTTTTTTCTAGCTTTAGACTGTATCTGATAAGTCGTAGAGCTGTGTGAGAGAGCCTAGTGTTAAGATACTCCATTCTCTGTTTTTCACACGAAGACTTAAGGCCACGGCACGCCTTGTCAGAGAAAGGAAACGTAAATAATCCGAGTAGGAATCGAATCAACAACCCGTGGCATTTACAGTCTGACTCAGATGTTGTTCGTCTCTGTACAATACGATTAATATCCATTCATAATATGACAAACTGCGTGTAGAGTGTCCTGAGCATAACTCAACGCCGCATAATTTTTATGTTATCTTTATTTCAAATTTCATCAAAATTTATCTCAGCTTCAGACATTTCGGAATCCCCGAATGAGCGACAAACATACAAACTCTCACATTTATAATATTATTATGTTTTTATCTACATTATATTCATGGATATGTAAATTAAAGTAGTTTCTGTTTTACGATCATGCAGAGAGGGTCGCGTGTAGATTATGGTGCACTTGTACGTAGTGGACAAAGTATTCTGGAGATACAGCCTTAGCTCCGCACGCTTTATGCTAATTGTGAGATTGAATTATTGAATTATTTTCTTATGTATCTGCTAACTTAGATGCTTTTATTTGTTTTATTTATTTGCATCAGAAATATGTTATAATATCGTCGGCTTAGAGTGCAAACTTGCTAAATCGATTTTTGCTCGAAAGTGTTTCTTTTTTACTCGAAAGTGTAAAAAAATAGAACCTGAACTAAATTTTATTTTATTTAGTAGAATATACCAATAAATTTTCGAAATTGTTTAATTTTATTTACATGGATTTTTTCCATTTTCCGTAGAATATTTCTGTTTTAGTGCTGCCATACACTCCCTAATCTAAATGCATACCTGCTTGAAATTTGTTATTTCAACTACCTAGTCCAGTAGCTTTATCTGTAGACTATATAAATGTATAAAAACGTTTTATAAATAAATATTACACTTATAAACACAAAAAACACAAAATCTCCATAAAACAACTAACACACTTCACAAATATACATATAAATAACTCAAAAGTAACTTTCATCATTCATTATTTCAGTATAACTTCAAACATATCCACACGTTCCCTGCACGGAGATGCATCGGTTAATCGGTTAGATCACTTTCACCTGTTCTGCGCGCAAATGGCCGTGATTTATGAAGAAGCTTCGTCTTCTACTGAGAAGAGCTTAATGGCCTATCGTATAGCGGATTCGGTTTCATTATGGCTCGATAGTTTGGTTAATAAGACTGACTGACTTATTTGAAATGGGAAGTTTTTTTTTTAGAAACAGATTCACTCCATACCATTTTGCTTAATATTAATATTATTATTTTATTTTAAAATATTTTATAATTGTAAATAATCACTGTAAAAAAGGCTGAGTAAAGCCTACACAAGTTCTTTCTTCGAATATTATCATAATGTATTTAATTTATGAGTAAGTAAATAGGAAACTATTAAATTAGGTTTTTGAAAAATGCAAGAAAAATCAGGTAAAAAGTTATTTGACTCTTACTAAGACAGGATAGGATTAGTAAAAATCACCAACGGTATACATAATAGTCGTGAATTCGAGCTTTACTCAGTAAAATATTTGACATACATAGAAATAGACACAAAGTAGAGAATGAAATATCTTAACACTGAGTTCTCTGCCCACCCCGATAACTGCAAGAAATGCGGAAAAAAATTACAAAGTTATTTTTGCTAATCACTTACTAAGCTTAATTCACTTTGCTTGCCAACAAATAAATTAGGAACTGACCAAAATCTCTTTAATTAGCTGCGCGTTTAAATGATTGCCATTTTAAATGTTGTCAGTAAACTCATTAAGGACAGATTCTACTTTAAGCAGTTTATGTAAATAGTTTGTGTACTAATACGTAGATAATCTCTGTCTCAATGTTCTTATAAAAAAAGCGGCTTCACGTTTTTCTCCGCTTAACAGAATAAATAACGGGAACCTAGTGTTTAGGCACTCCGTTCCCCACGCACCGCCCAACTTTAGACATTGCGTGTAGTGTGTTGGACCTCAACGCCGAGTTTTTGAATATTTACTTTTCCTTTAGCGACTTTTACTATAGATAAAAATAAAAAAATAAGAAAATGATACATCATTAGTTTATTTCTGCTCAACAAATTGCCCGTGGAAGCAAAAATATATATAAATATATATATGTTTGCTACATATAACATTGTATATTCTCATTACGCAACATTGTCATAAGCTTGTTTCATTTAATGGATACGACAGAGGCTGCCTTACATACTCCTTTTAAAATGGAAGTAAAATACATGCTTAGATAAAAATTATTTAAAAAAGTAAAAAATTAAAAGTAATAAACAAACCGGACAAGCGCGAGTCGGGATCGCACACCGAATATTTTTTTTCAATTCCATTAGGAAATATAATTATTTTTAGGGTTACGCAAGTTCTTTTTATGGAAAAAAGAACCCTTAGACGATCACTTTCAATATATACTCAGATGTACGGTCCCTAGATTTCCTGAAAAAACGTATTTCTTTACATTTACTTAAAACTTAGCCTCTACACGTAGTTACTAGTTCATAAAAAATCAGAAAGCGATACATTTTTAGTTAAATCTTAAAAAATAATAACTTTAAAAGGGGGGCAACATTTTATATTAAAGCCGCTAATTCAATTGAGATATCAGATGAAAAAGCTTGAGATCCCCAATTTCTGTAGAGAACCCTCGCGCTTGTCCGGTTTTTCTAATATTATGTCTTTCGAATACATTCCTATATGTTAAATATTTTTAATTTATGTATAAAAAGTGAACCGTAATTAAATTTAACCAGTGTATCTTGGACGTCACCATTGTATATGTAGGTTATATCTGAATATATCATTGTTTAAATGTTAATTAAGTCAAACATATACATTAAACATTTTATGTATTACCTATCAATACTTATCAGTTGCCAGTATGATTATATATAACCCAATATTATTATAGTTAATATTGGCGGCTTTGACAAATAATATCATAGCTGATTGAATTTGACTACCGCACATATGTAGCTACGTATATGTTCCTTTAATTAATTCACGCCAGTATGGTAAATTTCCTATCGGTGCATGATTGGAAAGTATCTAATTGTATATGCCGTGCGGCGTTAGGTTCCGCCATTCAACGCACAATATCTCTAAAATTGGGCGGTAAATTGAGAACGGAGTGAATTGACACTAGGGTCAATCACTAGGGTCAAAGGGAAATTTCTAAGATTAGAGCGTTCAACCAAACAAACTCTTCTTGTCTTGTCTTGCAATGTGGGGACAAACACATTGTATATGTTAAATACCTACATATAGTATAGTATATGCTACAATTTTGTATACTGATAGAATCCATGTTATATTATACTATATCTCCTTAATAAGCGTCCACATTATAGATTGGTGTCATTACGTCGCTTCGAACAGGTTGACAAGTGATTTAAACAGCATATTTCCTGTTCGAGATTCATAGAATAATCACTATTATCACTTTTACTCATTTGCATTTTATCTCATTTTGTTTATAAAGTAATATATATATATTCCTTAAATAATTAAATATATATTTTTAAAGCTATATTTATCGTACAGATATATAAAAAAATAGAGAGCGTTCCCATTTTTTTATTTTCTATATATTGTTGTTTTATAACAGTTTCTTTTGCCTTACCCGTTATGATACAGCATGAAGCTCAAAAAGAAACAATGCTTTCTTATATACGATATTCTTAAATCCGTATAAGCTTGCATTCAATCTTAATTACGTTTAATTTTCAACTTATACAACGAGACAAAGCTATGTGTAAGATCCACTTACACTAAACTTTGTGATATATTATTATAAAGAAACACAAACGAAAGGATCCATTTTAAGTTAAATTTTACAATAAAAGCAAAAATAGAATGAGTCAGCAAGATTTTGTCTTAATTTAAACGTGTTCTACATTGTGCGGGATAGACAGATTCACGGAATCTTGCACTTTCTAACAAAATTAGTGTCTTTAATCATTTGAAGATGATAATTAAGTATTTTATTCTATATGTATACAATAAAAAAAATAAAACTGTACTGGGTAAACCAAGATAGGTTATAAAATATTATTTTGAATTTTAAAATACTACTAGAAAATCTGTGGAAATGAAATTAATTAATTTATTTTCGTCGAGTGGGAATTGAGCTCACGACCGCAGGCAGCTCTTACAGTCAGTTTTCCCGCTGCACCATTACGGTCTTTTTCTAACTTATGATATTTAATCTGCAACTGAAATAACTGCCATTGTCATCTATTTACCAAGCTAAGTTATTAAATTAATAGGTACATATCCCATATTAAAATCATGGCAAATAGCTTTTTTCAGTTCTATAAATATTTTGTGATGACGTTCACTAGGAAGAGCTGCAAGCAATATTCATGTTTTTTAATCTCGAAAGTACTTCACGATGAGATTTTTATTAATTTGGAGCAACGTGTCATATTCTCGATAATAATTTAGTATGTGTCATTTAAGTATAGATATGATTAAAATTTCCATCAAAGCGTGATGTCGCGTTGACGTGACAGTTGTGGGTTCTGTAATGGGATATTTGAAATACAGTTAAAACATATATTACACTGTTAAAAGTATATATATTGATTATAAATAAATCTTTAAGTTATAAACTGTAGTTCAATAAAAACGAAATAAGATCTGAGGTATTGGGGAGCAGAGGAGTTACGTAATGGTAAGCAGGCTTACAGTCTAAAATAATATATAGCTCTGGTAACAAGACAAAGCGCGGAGTTAAGTTTCGCTACTTAATAAGCAATATCTTAAAAAACATTAGGTCCTTTTTGAAGTTCGTATCCGTACCTCAACAAACTTTAGAGTATTTCCCAGAGACCTACAATTATGAAATATGGCAAGAGGTGAATAAGTTGTAAGTAGTACAAATAAAAGAAAAAAACTAAGTATTACAAACTTATAATTGTAGTTAATTTTAAACAAAATTAATGCATACGCCAGCAAACTTAAGATTGTCAACTTTATAGGTTGTACTTCTCAATCCAACAAAATTGGTACGGTATCCTAAGTAGATGAGTCCGACTTACACTTGACAGTTTTGTTATTATCTATGGATTTAAAGTGAATATTTAAAAGACAACCTTCCTCACTAAAAATGAATAATAATACCCTAAAAAAAACAAAACAACAATAAACAATTTATTCCACAAGAAGTCACTTTAAGTAGAGCATCTTGTTTCGTACAGTGTCGCTTTGTAAATCAAAGTCAAAGGCGTCGTGTAAACGAAAACATATTGTTATAATTGTCTGTCCGTAACGGTTTTTACGCGATGATATCAAACGCTCTAGAATCTACCTCTAGCTCTAGCTCTGGCACTAGTGCTAACAGTATCGTGGTTTTGTATAATGCTGATTTCTTATTATGCTGTTTATGTTTTATTTAATTATATACTTTAGATTAGTGTAGGTAATTATGGTTTGATTGTTTTTTTTTTTATTTTTTAAAGGGGCCGTCGTTGAGTTGAAGCGTAACAGCGCCAATATAGACGAGACGTGTGTGGGTTCGATTTCCATTCAGGTGAATTAAATATTATTTTCATTTTTTCGCTTTAGCCCTGGATCTAGTACCGAGGCAAAGTGCGGAATTAAGTTCCGCCCCTGAACACGCAATGTCTCAAGAATTCGGCGCAAAGTAGGGAACAGAAGTGTCTTAATGGGAACGAAGGGTTTCAACACCAGGTTTTCTCTACTCTCCCTGTTAGGTGCGGGATACAGCATGCAGCTTCATATAATAATAATTAATATATTGTTGTTATTATTATTATATTTATCTAGATTGATATACTGGGACATGAAGTCATAGCCCTTGTTGAGTAGTTCTATAAATAGGTTGATGTCTGAACCGTGTTTTATGATCTTTTTAAATTTATGTATTACTAAAAATAAAATAAAATTAATTTTTAACAAAAACAAAAACCGACTTCTGACAACGAACTAAAAAGTGAAAAATAATTATATAAAGATTTTATAATTGTGAAGTCGGTGCCAAGTAAAACAAACAGGCTTAGTAATTAGATATTGTAGTAAAGGTGTTGTAGCATTAGTTTGACACCGACTTCAAAATTATAAAATCTTTATATAATTATTTTTCACTTTTTAGTTCGTTGTTAGAAGTCGGTTTTTGTTTTTGTTAAAAATTAATTTATTTTACGATTTTTAGTGATGGGTAGATCTTAAAATGATGCTTCTTGAACGAGTGGTGATGGTGGTGGTAGTGGTTGTCAACGAGTGGTTGTGATTGTTCTATGTAAAACTTCATTTAATTAGCTATTATTTTTGTGCAAAGTTACATTTTGGTATATTGACAAGAACAAACATAAAAAGTATTCGGGTGAATTCGGAATCTCCCTTTTTTGAAGTTGGTTGAAAATGAGAACATCCTCTTTTTTGAGATTGGTTGAAAAGAAATGCAACGATCAGGAATCTCACTTCTGACATCAATTTAAAAAGTTTTTGCTTGTAACTATTACAGTATAATTAATTTTTGACCAAAAAAAACAAACTTTCTCAATTTTCTCCGGATTCCATAATCGAAACCTAACCAAACTTTCACCAAATTATCCTTGAAGTGTATCCTTTCAAATAAAAAAAGAATCATCAAAATCGGTTGGCGCGACATTGAGTTATTCGGCTATTAGTCGCGCACATGCATAATGCAAATTTAAGACTTATGTGATTTTCTCATGGATACCATTGTCAGACATGGACCAAAAAAAAATGGGACCATTCGGGAAGCTATACCTTTCAAATAAAAAAAAAAATATTAAAATCGGTCCACCCAGTTAAAAGTTATTAGGTAACAAACATAAAAAAAAAAAAATATAAAAAAAAAAATAAAAAAAAAAAAAAAATACAGTCGAATTGATAACCTCCTTTTCTTACAGAAGTCGGTTAAAAACGATATTTTTTAAGTGCGCTTGAGCACGCGTTGATGTCTTTTTTATTGTATACTTATATAGACTTATAGTAGACAACGCGAATACGATGAAATCGATTACTTATAAGGAAAATGAGTAAAATAACTTTACGATGTACCCTGCATATAGCCGATTAGGAAGAGGGAAGGGACCTAGATTATCGAGATATTGCTTGTTGATTGACGAAAATCAATGAATGGAAAGACGGAAATGAAAATAGTATATTTTTCCGAGTAAGATTTGATCCCACAATCCTGATTAAAGTTAACCGCTGCGCCGCTACTCTACGACAGCCTCGATAAAAGGTATACGTATTTCTACACTTCTGACAATATAAAATTGATAAAGCAATAGCAATAAATTATTTTTTCACACTATATCATAGTAAACTTGAAATACACCTTCGTTAGTTTCCCATTGGCTATTTGCTATCTATAGAATTGTTGGTATCATAATTGAAGTGAAGCAAGCTTTTTGTGTTGGTAAAAGTAAAAATGATTGGAGTTAGCTCAGACTTAGAAATCACCGGAAAGAAAACTAATTATCTTTAAAATGGACTTAGTGTGTCGGTATAAATCGGCGGCAATGTCGGCGGTATAAATCAACTTAGTATATAAAAAGTGTGCATATTTCAGAATGAATAAAATTAATAGAATAAACAAAATGGACTATATCTATATATACATGACAATTTTGACATTTTCGCTTTATTCGGGAATGCTATGTTTTTATTGAGGTGAGCCAAGCGAAGCTCTTACTAGTCGAAAGTGTGTTTCGTTATAATGCTCCTCCTCCTAGACCGTTCAACTTAAATCTACAACTCTGAAATTTTGCAGGAACGTTGTGGAAGACACTGTGATCCCAGCGAAGGAATTTTGGTGATAATTGTTAATAGAAAAAATTTTGCACACCATAGCTTCGCTTAGCTCCGTGTTACCCACCGTGCTCAACATGTAGCGGATTCTAGTTCTTTCTTAATAAAAATCTATCATGTCAAATTTTGTTTTTTAAAATAAAATTCAAAATAATAACATACCAAAAAAAACAGCAAATTCCATATTAAACAAACAAAAAAATATAAAATTTGAGGAATTTTCTAACTAGAGAGAAAAATCGCAATCACCTTACATTTTCAGTTCAGTAGTCAGTTGCGCCCGCGCATCCGGCCGACACGCACGCGTGTGACCAGTGACAGTGCAATGCTACACAGTGATCGGATTCCGTTACCGTGCCATTGAAATCGTAAGTGAATTTACGTGAAATTAGTTAAACAACTTTCTTTGAAAGCCGCCAGATTTGGATTTTTAATAAAATTTGCAAAGTATAGTTATAATTCGTCTTTCTTGAGCGTACTTTTGTGTGTGTGAATTTTTTGTTGCGAGCTTCCCGAACTTGTCATCTTCAAGCGAATGTAGACGGTAAGTGATAATACTATTTAAATTTTAGCATAAATACTTCTTTATAGAATTTAAGAAAAAAATACAGATAAAAAATTCAATTATATCATTTCACTCCGCGCTGAATAGGTCAGTTGGACAGCAAAAATTAAAAAATAAAAATGGTCATGAAACAGAAAAGCAAGACAAATCGTCACGCAATCCCAAACTCAATTCCGAATGGCTTTAATTAGCGATATCGTGCACGTATTTAAATTATTTAGAAATCAGTCTCGACATGTGAAAAAAACAAGAACCGCCGAAGCGGCACGATGCATCTGACAGCTAACAATGTTATCTTTTATTTTGACACTTTTATACGTACGGTGCGAAGTGAAAAACTTTCGCGGAGATGCATTGCTAGACTAGTAGTGTCTCTTGTCTATTTTTGTAGTATTAATAAATTTTTAAGGCTTAATATATTATATATACATTATACTTGTATATGCACTTAGCGAATTTGTAAGTTAAGCAAAACTTTGATTGACAATTATGAAAAAAAATTTTTTTGCTGAAAATATAACTTGTCATTAAAGTTCAAATTCTCAACTATAATGTAGTCTTTAAAGAGTTTAAGACAGGTGAAATACGTGTAATTAGATAAATTGATTATTATCATCATTTTATTAAAAAATAACTGTATCTTTAAGATGTAGCAAATTAATAATAATGTCTGTTTTAATGATCTAATAAAGTTTTATCAACTACACGACTTGTTCTAAAATATACTTAGAAAATTAAAATGTTTGTTGTTTTTTAAATTGTAAAAAATTACGTAACGTGGCATTGTTTTTATAATTTTAAAATTAATATGTACACCATAAATTATCTATAGAATATAAGCTTCAGGTATTTTAATACTACCGATTTTCAATTTATCATTGAAATTTGTTAATTACTAGATAGCAAATGATATATATACCTACTCGTATATTAGATAGTAAGATGGCGAAATACGGTTTTCTCCAAAAATGCATGAAATAATAAAAAATATATATAAAAATGATAAAAAATAAGCAACATGCAAAAAAGTATTACGAAAACGCCCGCATAGACCTAAATAGATATTTCTAGTTTAGGTATATTATATAATAAAGTGCATAATAATATAAGTTCATATGCACTATATCTGTTTCGTAATATGTTATTACTGCGAATTGTGCGGTTAGGTATGCTTTTATTTAAAATAAATGTATTCATTGAGGGAAGATAAAAAAATAGGAATTATACTAAATATATTGGCAATAAAAATAGATAATAAAAGAGTTAACTTTAAAGAGGCTAATTTACAATATAAATAATTAATAAAGGATTATAAATGAAATGGAATAGTCCATACCCAACTATTAAGTTATATAAAATGAACTTATCACTCTTGATTAACTCCATAGTCAATGGCCATATTAGGAAGATATCCATGTACTCGTACATACGGGTATAAAGACAATCGATCGATAAAAAAAACAATATTTACGTCTCATTTCATATTCATACACAATTTCAATTCAAATCGATCAAAAATCGATAAATATTATACATGAACGTAAATCATATCATAAAATGTGAAGCACGAGCAATTCATATAAAACGAATAACATTATCATAAGAAACGATCCAGTACAGAATGTAGAATAATAGAACAGATATCTAATACTCATGCAAAATGCAACGACTCAAAAGGCAAAACGAAGATTGCTTCCTACGAGTGGGGTTACCATGGATTTGAAATAAGTGACATTTAAACACTATGGTATAATTAGTTTACAGTTTCGAATGATAAGTTAATATCAATGAATTTGGTAGGCTATCATTTATTGATATATTCAGTATAGTTAAAGCTCGTTAATGTTTTTTTTTACATAGCAACGTAGATAGAGGAAACCTAGTGTTAAAACAATTCGTGTCCTACTTTTTATTAAATATTCGAGACGTGGCAAATATTGTAAAATATTCTTTAGATGCATAAAAACATATTTTAAATAGTTAGCGACCAGTTTGTTACATAAGCGTGTGACGGTTGTGGGTTCGATTTCCACTAGAGGAAATGAACCACTCAACATGCAATGCCTCCAGAATTCGACGTAAAGTGGAGAATAGAAGTGTCTTAATGAGAATAGATTGTTTAAGACACTAGATTCTCAGTTTCTTTCTGTCTACCTGGTGTGTGCCAAATACAGAGTGAAATAAAAAATTATATTATCACGATCGTGTCTATAATATAAAATATATAGTATCTATAAAATTAAATGCGTGGCTACCTCACATAGTAGTATGTCAGTGGCATAGTGAGAGCCAGAAGTGTATCGACCCGGTACGCAGGCTCGAATTAGTGTTCATAAAGTTAATTAATAACAATAAAGGTAACGCGTGTTGAGTAAATTAATACGTAGATTTTAATGGCTTACTAACATATATTAGTTTGTTGATTTTGTTCTGTAATTCTAGTACATTTTCTGCTATAGTTGTTTAGTTGGGGTGTGTTATCTTAGATGTTAGTTAAAAGTTCAGAATATATTTAGGACAAATATTTTACTTCTTTAATAGCACGCTTCGCTTCGTTAAATACTGAGCGGAGAACAGAGTGACCAGTCGTTGCGCAGGGGCACAAGCGTGTGACTGTAAACGCATCAGGTCGTGGATTCGACTCCCACTTGAGAAAAAAGCTATCTCCGGGATACAGCATGAAGCTGAAGAAAAGGAAGACAATGGAGTGCCTTAGTAATTTAGTCTCTCTGCCTACCCTTCTGTGTAGAAGCTGTGATGTGGTATGAGACTGAAAAAAATGAGCTCGTAATGTAATACGTAATGTCTTCGTACTTATATGAAGAGATCGAATATCATGTATATGTTTATAAACTAGAAGATATGAATAGAAATAGCTAAAGTGTTTGTATGATAGACATTGAAATTTTTTAAATTTATATATATGTATATAGAAGGAAAAAAGTAAACTGAAAAATTAGCTTCGCTCAGCTAAATAAATGAACGGTTCGAGCAAATATTTGGTTTGCAGATTGCAGCTATTATAACGGAAGCAAAAAATTGTGCAAAAAAATTAAACTTTTGGTAAGTCAGTTCTAAAAGATTAAATATATTTTTTATATTTATATAACAATGTTTACTAAGTTAAAGTACAGCAATACAGTTACATAAATATTTATTTTAGTGCAAGTTTAGGTTACCAAATCTGTCAAGGAAGTATTTGTATAATTTTTTATATTACACCTTTGATTCATATTACACCTTCAATTACTTTAACTAAATATAATATATTTTTGAACAAAAATTATAACTTTTAATGAATTTTCGGAAATATCTACAAATGCCTTGAATAAAACACAAACATTAAATAAAAAGATACACCGACATGAACAAAAATTAATTTCGACATTCACACGAACTCCGCTTTCAGAAGCAATATTGCTTGGGACCTCTTGAACGTGAAACGCAAATTACCGTCAAGTTAATAATAAAATGAATACCTGAGAACCTTTCGGGCAAAAGTAGACTAATTAAGTGCAATTATAGTGTTTTGTATATCTTTTAATCAATTTACTTTGTATCAAGTTCAGCCACGCAACTTTCTGAGTAGTCGGGAAATGTACAAAAATTATATTTTTTTTATTTAGATAAAAATGGTCATCAAGCTCATCACACTGTGATTAATAGTGATAGTGATTTAACTCAATAGTTCTATGACATTTTCTTATAATTTTTTGGTCAAATTAATTGTGAATTTAAAAAATCCGCTTTGAACTCATGACCACAACCATATTGAACACAAAACATTTCGGCTTGCAAAATTGAATATCATAAAAATTAAATTCAGCGTTGAAAAGCTCAACTAAACACACAATATCCTAAGAATTGGACGGAGAATAGGGTACAGAGTGTCTTGACACTAGGTTCCCTCTGTCTATTCGGCTATAGGTTTCCACGAAACTAAAAAAAATATCTGTGAATGCAAAATCTTCACAGATAAGGTACATAAACACATACAAGATATAATATGTATTTTATATTACATTTTATCATCTTTCTAAGAAATGGTAAAAGGCTGTACTTAATAATATTTTTCAAATTCCTACGCTATCTTTAGTCTGTGGGTCATTTTATATACATTTTAAAGATGCCGTTTCAATGAGTCATCTGATAGATACTTTTTATCGTAAGTGAACGATTTACATAAGTGCATCGTCCGTATCCTGTCGGGTTACTTACTTACTCAGATTGTTAATTCGTAGGTCATGGGTTTAATTCAATCAATCAATTTGTTCTTTTTTGTAGGTTCATAATTTATCCCACATATAGCAGGATAGGCAGAGGGAACCTGGGAACCTAATGTTAGGAATTTCCGTTCCCATTAAGACTTCCCCACTTTCCGCCAAATTTTGGAGGCATTGCGTGTTGAGTGGCGGTTTGCCTTGTTGTCAGAAGGAGGAAATGAAACTATTAAATATTTCGTTGCCTAGAGTGGTAATCCAACCGTCGCCGTCGTGTTAAAGTCTCACGCTTGTGCCCCTGCCCCACCACGGTCTATATATATATAACTTACTCATAATAACAATAAAAATAGTAAAGATAGTTTCTTAGCAAATAGAAAAAGAAAATAATTGCTTGAGATAGAAGTGAGTGCAAATCTCGCAACGAGATCAAATAACACAAATCTCTTTTTTTTACATTCGTGATGTAGCCTGCATATAATAGAGCAGCCAGAGGGAACCTAAATTGAGACATTCCACCACCACGTTCCGTTAAATATTTGAGACATTGCGTGGCGGATCTCAACGCTGCGCCTTAATTCGTCACAGAAGCGATGAAATAAAAATAATTAATTCTTCCCAATGAGAATCGAACCTACAACTGTAGCGTTTACAGTTAAAATATACAGTTAATTAATTAATTAATTAAGTCCTCAATAATGTACAATTTATGATACGTTAATGATACAAAATATACGAATTTAGTTGAAATACCACTAAAATTATACTAACAATAAATTATGTTGAATATTTTAGCAACATATTAAAATTATGACCATTTAAATTAGAGTGGGGTCTTTAACGATTTATCGTTTAACTACAAAGCTATGTAAATAGTTAGTAATTACTATGGAAATGAGCTTCCGAATACACGATATATTTAATTGAATATATTAAATAACGGTAGGTATCTATAATAGTGTTTATGTGTTTATTTTGTCTATTTAAATATTATATTTGAGTTGGTGAGTTGATGGTGTTGAAGCTTGGCGTGCTGGGGCAGTGTCTGGTTTTAAACGCTATGGGGATCATTATTATCAAAGAAATCAAAATTCTTTTGGGAAAATTATTTTTAATTTTTTTGCGGAAAGCGGAGAACAAAATGTTTTAACACTAAGTTCTTTCTGCTGTGTAGGATGAAGCGTGAAACTGATAAAATAAAATAATAAACGTCAAAATCAGTCCCTTAAAACGAAGAGTAAGATAGAAACGATGAGAGAAGAGTCACGTCTTTACAAAAAACCGTATTTGGCAACATTCCTTATCTAAATAAATTATATATTTATATATGCCAAATTAAATAAAATTTAAGCTTTTTTGCATAATTGATTAATTGGTGGTCAGGCATACACACATTAGAGACATAAATTCATATAAAACAGATTAATTTATCTGGATCTGAACCCGCACTACCGGTTTTGTGTTATAATCATTGCCTATACACATTATATAGATTGATGATACTCGTGTAACATAATCAGTACTAATAAAGATGGTAAGGACATACTGGTTAGTGAACTGGCTTCACGTTCGTGGTCTGCTTACTTTGTGGTTAAAAATAACTGTTCAGTTATTTATAAGTTAACTTTTATTGGAGTCAGGTTAACTTTTATATTATTATAGTTGATTTTAATTTAAAGAAATTAATAGTTATTTGTTAATTTTCATCTTACAGAGGAGAAACAGAAAGCTTGATAATATTTTATTCTGCTTCCAATAATCCATATGATGTAGAGAGTATCGTATTTACACAACAATAAAAAGATCTGGCAGACTATATACAGTTAAAAATATTATATTTACAGAAGCTGACATGCGGGAAGGAACCTTCCTTGGTAATTATAGAGAAAATAATTTCCCAAGATTGGCACTGGATCAGAAAAACTGTATTTTACGTGTAAAAAACTCGAAACTATGGAAATTTAGAATTTAAATAGTGTAATAGTCTACTCAAAAGCACATGTGAGCATAACTAACAGGCGACAATAAATTCTCATATAGTACACGATTACTCGAAAATTATCAAAATATAGCACATATTCAGTATCCATAATTTAAAAAAAACACGCACCTATAACGTATTACGACACTAATTTAAAAAGGTGCTTAAGAATGTTGCTTCACCCCGGTAATAGGAAACCATCCCGATAGTATTAATGACACGTTTAAATTAAGCGGTTAGCTTATCAAGTTAAGCGACGTTTTAGATAACTAGATAGGATCATCAGTTTTACGATGCAGTTAAATATTTATTGATTACTGCCGAGTATAGGAATCTAATTGCAGGAATCAGGTGGTAGTGGGTTTGAATTTAAATAATGTAGTCGATTAGAGTTCATATAAGTAAGTAGTAGGTGTAAGGATTGTGGCTTTGGCCTAGGAGTAAGTTTCGCAATTACAAAGCTCTCAAAGAACGAAAAGATAGTAAAAGNAAGAGAGAGACGTTACACTGTACTTATTTGCTTAAGAACAAATAAAATAATCTGAGAGACAATATACAGCTGTGGTACATATATTGTGGTCATAGAAGCTGAAATGTGGGAAGTAGGTTCCTTGGTAATTATAGAGAAAAATGATTTCTCTAGTTTCCTACTGGAAGGAGAAAAACTAGATATTACGATTAACATTTGAAACTATGAAAAACAGAAATTTAAATAGTATAATAGTTCACTCAAAGGGATAAATAACTTATAGGACCAGCAGAGGGAACTTAGTGTTGAGTGACGGAAGTCGATGTCGTTAAGTTTTAAAATTCCCATCCTTAATACACAATTACTCTAAAATTATAAAAATATAGCACATGTTCAGTACATATAATAAAAAAAAAGATATCTTTAATGTATTACGACACTCATTTAAAAAGGTGCTTAAGAATGTTGCTTCACCCCAGTAATAGGAAACCATCCCGATAGTATTAATGACACGTTTAAATTAAGCGGTTAGCTTATCAAGTTAAGCGACGTTTTAGATAACTAGATAGGATCATCAGTTTTACGATGCAGTTAAATATTTATTGATTACTGCCGAGTATAGGAATCTAATTGCAGGAATCAGGTGGTAGTGGGTTTGAATTTAAATAATGTAGTCGATTAGAGTTCATATAAGTAAGTAGTAGGTGTAAGGATTGTGGCTTTGGCCTAGGAGTAAGTTTCGCAATTACAAAGCTCTCAAAGAACGAAAAGATAGTAAAAGTTTTAATTTGAAAACTTGATGTAACGGGATTTGAACGTAGAAACGTCTTATTCAAGAAGATATAGTTTTATCTACACACCACGTTTTGTCTTAAAAAAGAAATATTGGAAAATGAAATGGAGATCAGAGTGACTCTTTTACCTTGGCGCAGTGACACACAACAGACCTGATGAACGGAGTGTCTAAACACTAGATTTACTGTCTTCCCTGCTATATTCGGGATACACAAGACAAAAAAAAATAAAAGAAAAATATTATGAATTATTTTTCTTCTTATATCCCTCCAACTTCTATATAGGAATTTTGTTTCCTTTTTTAATTAAAAAAAAATCTTAATTAAATTCTACACCGCTCGCTCACGAATCAGCTAACATCATTAATACATTCACATCGTGTGCAATAAAACTGCAATTACGATACAGTTCGTGTCAGTAATTTGGCATTCAAAGCACTCAAGCAGCCATGGCTATTCGGAAAGTAGATTGAGTCACACGTATTTTTCTAATCAATTCCTTAGATTCCTTAATTGCTGTATTCGAATGCGTGAATCTAAAAAAAATATTTCTTAGTAATTAAATGGAATGTAAGAGGAAAATATCAAGTATTTTTCTTTATAAACAAATGTATACTACTTTCTCTCAATATAAAGTGAAGAATTTCTCACTTTTTTATATTAAAAACAACGTCCGCGCGTTCATTTGCATGCTGCACGATTCACGATCTGTAAAAGTAAAAGTATTACTGTAAAAGTAAAAATATGTACAAAAAACCTAAATAAAATAAACGTATTTACTTTTTTGTAGGAATTCTAATATTTTTTACGAATATTTTGTGATAAAATATTTCTGGTATTTATGTCAATAGTTAATAGTTATGTTTATACTCCATTCAAGAACTAATTTATTTTCGTTTGTCTTCGTGGTTGTGGGTGTATAATATACTTAATATTGCTAACCTTTTAATATTGTATAAATATGTATATTCTTAAGACAGTATAATTGGACCGGAGAAACAGTTACATTTATACTTCTATACTAATCTATACTTTTAGGTATACTGTGTAATAATATAAAGCTGAAGAGTTGGTTTGGTTGAACGCATTAATCTCAGGAACTATTGCTTGGAATAAACAAAATATATTTGTATTGGAGAGTCCATTAGTGGACGGAGGCTATGTTATATTATTATGATAATCGTTTCGTTGCATTTCTCTGTAATTGTGGTAGCATAATTATGACACATTTTTACACATATTTAAAACTTGTCATATCAAGCATCTTAGTTATTTCACGATTAGCAAAGCATTTAAATACTAGATAAATATATTGAGAATATAAGTGAGTGTTCTGCTCCCGGTTTTGCCCGACTCGGCTATATGTTTATGGCTACTTTAATATTTGCAACATTAATAATTGTTATTATATTACATTACATTGCAAATCTTTGATATTCTTGATCTTACTCTCATATAATATGCATTAATTGGACTTATAAACTTCTGAAATCTATTAAACGATATATGTAAAATTTGATTTAAAATTAAGATACGCTGAGAGAATTTGAAATTTGTATGAAAATTATTTAATCAAAAGTGGACTCACCTCACTATATCTGCCTGCCTGTCCGGTCAATGACCTGAATAATTAAAATACAATTAAACCTTTTCCACTGTTGAATCCAGTTACAAGATTTGTCAAAATCATACATGCCGTTACGCAAAGTGACGTTGAGTTAGAAGCATTCTATTGCAAGAGGTAGGCGAAGCATGAAGTTATAGTTAATATTTTTAACTAAAACAATAATATTTATTACATTTTCACGTTCTATCCCGCACATAGCAGGGTAGGCAGAGGGAACCCCGTGTTAGCTGTTAAGACACTCCGTTCCCCACTTTCCACCGAATTTAAGAGTCATTGCGTGTTAAGTGTCTGAATTTGTCACGCTTTGCCAAATTACGAGAGCGAAAAAATGAAAAAGAAATAAAATAATTCATTTTTCCGAGTGGGAATCGAACCCACAACTGGCGTTCACACGCTTGTCCCACTGCGCCATGACTGTCCTCAATTATATTATATAAAAATGTTTTTTTAAATATAACTTTAAAATGTTTACTCTTTGTCAACATCGTGAATTATTCGTGTATAAAATATAAATTGAATAACTGCAAAAATACTATTTCATTTCGTACAAAATCACGGTTTACAGCACATTTTCATTATCATAACGACCGCCGAGCGCCGCGCTCTGGTTTACGCTCAGAATATGACAGTCAAACAAAAAGTTTAGTGTTGGATAACACTGATAAGTTGAAATATTTTTTTTAATAAATAATAACTACTCCACAGTAAAAAAATGCGATAATTTGATTTTTCAAATCTCATGTGAAAGTTATATTACTTATATATTTTTTGTACTTTGTAACTATTTTGAATTTATTAAAAAAATTAGTACATTATTTCTATAGAATTTCAAATATATGCATAATAAATGCATCGAAAATTAGCTTTGCCTCTCTACGCACGCCTTGCTTCCCTTGTTGTAATGACAAAAACAATATCTTTTTCTAGAATAACGCTTAATTAGGTAGGTACAGTATTATACTAAAAAAAATTACACTACTATATGAAAAAGTCACTCACGCAAAAGGATAACTTTTGAAAGATTATTTGAGTAGCGTTGTTAATTGTCAAATATGTAAAAGTATTTAATTAATAAACTATATTGGATATAATTATTATAGCGTAATAAAAAGGAATAAAAACTCAATTAACACAATATAAATAATATATTTTGAAATAATTAGTCGAATGAGATTGTCTATAATTATACATTTCGTATACCTTTCTTATCTTTTATGCAGCAGAGAGAAGCAGTGTAGTCTGTTTAGTGGAAAAACCTAAAACCTTACGTCATGTTTTACGTTACAAGTAGTAAAATATTTTAATAATACACTTTGCCTTTGTACAATTAGAACCCATAACTATCGACTGTAAGGCGTCTGTATTTATGTCACTAAATTGTCAATTGTTTCAATATTGTCTAGATTAAATAGGCCGACGTGTTTATTTATTGTAAACTTTATATTTATAAAACATATTAATTAGAGAGCACTGACTTATTTTAATAAAAGGAATTTCACATTAAATAATAATAAAAATATTATTAATTTATGTTAATTAAGATTATTAGTCCGATCGTAAGGTATGTTAAATATTAATCAATTGACATAAGAATCATCAAAATAAGTCAATTGTTTGATGTCTACAACATCACATACATAAAGTAATAAACACATTACGCCTTCTTTTGTGTCACACAGTCGGTTGAAAATATTAAATATGAATTGCAGTGAAAAACTATCCAAGCCACCGTTACGCGAAAATAAGAGTAATTTGCACACCGCAAATCGGCCTTATTATGTTGAAGTGGCACCACGTATTGTCTTGAAGACGAGGAACTAGTTGTCTTTCACTTTTTTGCTTTGTAAGTTGAGAAGATTTTAAAGTAAGCTGAGACTCTTTATATTATAAACTAGTTGTTACTAGTCCGAATCTTATTAAATTCCGAATTATCTTTTTATTCTTCTTTCTTTTGATTAAATATTTTTTACATTATTTAAGTGTTATTCCAGACACGATAGGGAAGAAAAAGATAAAATTCGAATTTTTTTCTTAGTAACTAGCTACTAGCATAAATTGTGCCCTAAATGGAATGTGAACCCACAATAACCGCTTGCAGTAAGACAAACCATAACGATATGATATTTAAAAAATAATTGACTTGCATTAATAAAAAAACAAATTTCTTTACAAAACTAGTTTAAAATTAGTTTTAGATACATATATCAAATCAATTAATTAAATTACCCTCCGGCCGTGATATGTAGTTCAGTATAAATTCTAACCCACATACTAAGCACTTCCACAGATCCACTCTCTCCTACGTAATTAGTATCATATTTTAAAGTTCTCGTTAATTTAATAAGGTAGAAAATATTTATATCAGAGCGTGAAAGAAAATTTTTATGTGATATCACTAATTATGTTTAATATTTTTTTCCCGATTTATAGTTGGAAATTAATTAGTAATTTCATTTTTGAGACATATTTCATATATTTATTTTTTATTTTGACTAATATATGGTCGGCAAGTGATAGTAGTGGGTTTAAATTAAAATGAAGCATTTGTCGAAATGTTTATATTTAGTTACAAATAATTTTCATTAGCCTATCTATATAAACAAAGACGGCATTGGGTACTGCTGTACTCACCAGCACACAGTGTCAATAAAATAAGTATAAAATGTTACCAAATTTTTTTAGATTATTTTTTTCGTTTTCTTTACTACTAACAAAATAATGAAACGTAAAATTTATTGTACCATAGTAAATACAAGACTCAAACAAAAAAAGAACTATTTACATAATATTTTTACAACAATTTTATGTTAAAATGTTTTAACAATATTTTAATCTACATATTTTTTCATTTTATTAAAAGTGTAACAGATAACTAACGTATATATAATCTGTTAATTATTCATTTAATTTGAATACACAAGCGCTGTTGTTTCCGCATGGCAGAAAAGAGATCGTTTACATGCAATGAAAATAAAATATAAAAAAAATATTTCAATATGGCGCGAAATTTCTTAAGTATAATTAACATAAGTAGACATTGAAAAATGTATTTTGTTTATTATTTTATTTTAGCTATATAATTCAAGCGTGTGTAACATAAAAAGCGATAGCGGATTCAATTCCCACTCGACGGAATTATTATAAAGATACCATTTTTATTTCCCTAAATGGCCTGCCAATTACAGGTATGTTATAACTTATATGTATAAAATGGCCCAAACTAGAATGAAATGATATTAATTTTCCTTTTCTCATACGTCAACTGAATTATTTTGTCTTTCCTAAATGACGTTTAAAAATAGTAAAGATTAAAGAAAGACATTGTGATTCTTAAACTCTTTATTCTTTTTAATTTATCTTCACGAGACCTTATTTAGTCTCGGCAAAATTTTGTTTATAGCCTATGTCTATTTTATGACCTAAAGTAAGAAGTATGTGGGTGCTAAAACTTTACCGGCGTGCGCAATCAGAAATTATTGCTACTTTTATTTTTGGAAGTTTCTTTTATAGATATATATGTACGTGTGTAAAATTGCTTTTATTCCCTTGATATTTTTGTATTTTGGGTAATTTTTATGAATTCATTATATATAAAAAAAAATATTCCCGGCGTTGGCTCAACACTCAATGCGTCGAAAAAATCAGCGGAAAGTGGGGAACGGAGTTTCTTTATATTAGGTTCCCTCTGAAGTATATTATTAATTGAAAATATCTGTATGTTTGTCATACATCCAGAATTACGGCCAGAATATGTTACTAGGTAGTTAATAAGACTATTAATTTGAAACGAATATTTTGTAAATTTTATGAAAATAACAACTTTTAACATTATTTGTATTTATTAACTACTAATATTATTTATATTTAATTTGTCTTCTCGTCTCCAGGGCGCGTTGCAGACAGTGCAAAGTGCGGTGATGCGCCGCGAGCGCGCGCGAACGACACATGCATGCCGCCCGCGCATCCGGTTAGTACTTACGAGTAGATGTCTACTATATTCATATTTAGAGACCATCGTGACGTAAAGGTGGGACTATAAGAACGACGGTTTTGGGTTTGATTCCCATTCGGGGGAAAATATTTTGAATTTTTTGCTCTGGTAAGGAGGCAAAGCCTACTAGCTCTGCCTACCCTGATATGTGCAGGATATAGCGTGAAGCTAAAAAGAAAAAAATATATATTAATATATTAGATTATTAAGATTATTATTATATAATACTGCCAAAAACATACAATACTGATATAATTAGTACATATTTATTTTATATGAAATCAATCTACTAAAATGTAATAAATGTAAAAGATTTTTAAATACATACATTTCATTAACATAGTTGCTATTTACTTAAAACCATATTTATTATCGAGATATTTTTATAAAAATAACTTCAATAAGTAACTACACGAATAAAAGTCAATCAAGCTTTTATCTGACTCATTGCGGTGGAAAATCCAAAGTGGAGTGTACAGCAAACATATTTTATCATTCGTGGCTGATAAGAGTGGTTGGTTTAAAGCTTTACCAGAAAATAAAAAAGAGAAAAAAGTGTAGAATTTCTATTGACTAGTTGCTCGCTTCGCTTGCCTACTCTACTTGACTTTGCTCTTTGTAATGATGATTAAAAACTCATTTTTTTTGTGTTATATCACGTAGATGACACTTCCTTGGCAGCAGAGTAAACAGAGAAAACCTGGGAACCTAGTGCTTAAGACACTCCGTTCCCATTTCGGTACTTCCGATACGATAATTTGTAAATAAAAAAATAGAGAAATATATGAGAGATACAGTGTTTAACAAAAAAGTGCTTATATCTGCAAATCTATCATAATAAGATAAAAATAACATAAATTTATGACACTACCTCAATTTCATTCCGCCCAGTTTAAGAGAAGTAATTATATTTCAATTATAACGAGACCCGTCACTTTCATACACTAAACAAACACAAAATTCACTTAAATATCTCAAACCACAATACATTTTAGTGAAAGTATTTCTGTTTTAGCGTATTTTGTTCATTTTATATAACACATTAAATTTCTTTTAGACGCTCATTTTAAATGTGCTATTCAAATAATTACAGCTTTCAAAGGGAGAGTCAAGTATTTTATTTACAAGCATTTTACTTTAGGTTTTTGTATGAAATGTATATTTTATTATCTTTAGATACCTGGTATAAAATAAAGTGACTTCTCTATGGATATTTGAATTTTGATGCGGCTTTCAGCAATAGATAGAGTGGTTCTTTTGGAATATTTATATTTATAAAATATGTATACTATATTGAGGCCGTTGTGGCGCAGGGGCACAAAGTATGACTGTAAAATAGAAATTAAATATTTATTTAAATTTATATTTTCATTTCTTCACTCTGGTTTTAAGGTAAAGTGCGGTGTTGAGCTCCGCCACTCAATACGCCATGCCTCCAGAATTCGGAAAACTTAACACTAGGTTCCTTCTGGTCTACCCTGCTGTATGCGGGATACGGCGTGAAGCTGATTTAATTTAATTTAATAAAAGTCCCTGGTAACGAGACAAAGCGTGGCGTCGATTAAGGCCACTCAATAAGCAATGACTCTAAAATTCCACAGCAAGTGGGGAACCTTAATGAGAATGGAGTGAGCACTTGCTCCCCTTACTCAGGTTCCCTCTGCTTACCTCGATATGTGCCGTATACAGTGTGAAGCTAAAAAAAATTGTATATTAGAACTAGCTGATTAACTTGGTAAATGGGCTATCGGATACAAAATATATGTTTTCAGTCAGAACCAGTACTTTTTGAGATTAGGAAGCCGCGAGCGAATAACTTAATATTTTCTCGCGTTTTAATTAAGGGTGAAATTTATAATAATAATTTTGCTTACGGTTTATTCGTAACACCGCTAGTTCACTGAAGAATTTGAGCTAAATTCTTTACGTGGCTTCTTGAGTATTAGTTGCAAATTCTTCAAAGTCCTCCACTCGGTAAGATTACTTTAAGACGTTGTTGGTTATACGAGTTCATAGTAAATTGCTTGAATTGTTTGAAACTTCTCAAGGATATTATAATGAATTTATATAATATTTCTTCATTTATTTGAATAAGTGAATTAGTATCTAGTTTTTTAGTCTAGACAAAGAGAAATGCAGCGTGCTTTGCATAAACACCTTGCTCCTAAAGTATCTAAATTACTAAAGTATTTTAGTAGTTTAAGTATTTTAGTTAGTGTAGTTTAATATTTTTATTTCTTCGCTCTGGTGTCGAGGGAAATCGCCGCCACTCAACACGCAATGACTCCAGAATTCGGAAAAAAGTGGGGAGCAGAGTATATTAAACTCTTAACACTAGGCTTCATAGGGAATGTAATAAAAAAATCTAATTATCAAATTCTATATCCTAAATCAGACTATCTACAGTATATTTTATAATAGATATCCATTATAAAGCCAGTAGTACACAAGCACCTAATTATCGTTAGCGTTTAAATTATGAAATCGTTTATGTCCATTAGAGAATAACTCCTGTAATAACGGTTCGCACGATTTATAGCGTACTACTAATTATTGAGCTGGTTACTTCTACTACAGCTGCTACAGCTGCTACTACTAGAGGACGTGATCTTTGGAATTACTATGTTGTTTGGTAGTTCATATACAAAGAAATGAACTGGTAATTTTAATTTGTAATAAGCTGGTTAAAATTTCTCTTTTATTGCCAACTCTTTTAACGATTTTTATAAGTACACTAGATATAACTCAAGCCGGTCGTCGCCGCCGGCACAAGTGTGCAACTGTATCGCGACAGGTTCGATTCCCCCCCTCTAAGGAAATAATATATTTAATATTTTGATTTCCTCGTTGTGGTGGCGAGGTAAAGCGTAGTGTTAAGCTCCTCCACTAAACACGCAATGTCTCTAAAATTGGGCGGAACATAGATAACGGGAACGGAGAGAATAATGGAAACGGAGTGTCTTAACACTAGCTGTGGCCACATAATATGAGGATTGAATAATATGAGTAATTTATGTTATTTTTGGTTTAGTTATAAATAGTAATAGGATATTAATTACGTTTCACGCGTACCGACCGTCGTCGTCAGGATACGGTGATACACACCATTAAATTTGCTAAGCCTCATTGAGTGGATCTATTTTTGTATATTGAGGCTTTGTGCCAACTTCTTGGTAGAATGATTATAGAAAATTATTAATGTTAGTTATTTATATTATTGGTAAATAAGTATTAAATCAAATTGCAAGGATCATGATTTAGTAATTTATAAAGCGTTTTAAAAATAAATTTAATTTTCTAATTTCTACAAAGAAATACTAAAGTTTCTACATAGAAGTTAAAATAAGGAGAAAGTTTATGACTCGATTCTCTTCGCTCTCCTTTCAAAATTAAATAAATATTTTAAAATTAAAAATATATATAAAAAAATAAATACTATTATACCAATTGTTTTATGCTATAACTAAGCTAATAAATGCACTATCTTCAACGTCGTCAGTTATGTAGTTCCGGTCGACTTTACAGCTCATTAGGCTTGAAAAGACCTCGTTTGCAAGTTTCCTAGAAACCCATAGAGTGAAATACACATAAACATAAATCACTCATATTGTTCACATGTATCGATTATTTATTAGTTCAATTAACGTAACTTTTTTTAAATCTATTAAAATGCTTAAAAATGCATTTATACGTTTGAAACGTATTGTTTTTAGGTCTATCATATAGGAAGGAAGATTTTTTTTTAATTTCACGCTGTTTATGTCAACGGAAGAGGGGATTATATATTCAGACATTTCGTTTCCCCATTTTTTGAGATATTATCACCAAAGTAGGGAAATAAAAATAATTCATTCCCTCGAGTGGAAATCGAACCATCAACCGCCAGACGTCAAAGGTGTATCGTAGCACCACAACGGTCCTGAACAAATAAAAAAAAATACTACACCAAAATAAGCTAATTTGCCAATAATTATAATAAAACATAAAATACACAATCTCACGTTCTAAAAGTTAATTAACTCAATCAAACCAGTGAAAGTGAAAAGTGAAGATTTTTTTTCCCAAATCACTATTTACTTTTACTCGAGCTTTTACTATAATTTCTTTATGTAACGATCGCCCACGAATAGGCAATGAGCCGTTTAATTCTATAGAAGATCGTGACTGGTGGACTAGTGGAGTTTGCTTTACAATATTGACACGTGACTGGATCGAGTGAAATTAAGAGTTGATGTCCATTTGAATGTTAAGGGACATTATACGTGTTAGTTTTGCTAATTAAATGTTTGCAATAATTAGTGTTGTTTATTGTTTTAGTAATTGTTCTATGAAAATATATAGTGAGGCCAGTCGTCGGTACAAGTGTGTGACTGTAAACGTGATTGGTTGTGGGGCTCTGGGGCTCTGGAATTCGGCCTTAGGTGGGAATTAGAGAGTCTTATATAAGCGTGTATATTGTATAAAAAAAACGAATTATTGCGAAGCTGATGAAAAAATTATAGTGCTAGTGTATAATTTTTTTTTTGTTAAGATGTCGTGAAATCGGAAACCCTATGTGCACGTGCACTTAGTGCCACTATAAAAAAAATAGAATTGCACATGTTCCAAATGTATTTAGTAATTATTTTAATCTGATTATAAAATTTCGAATACTAAAGTTAAAATTTTCTGTAACCATTATCAAATTGTACTATGTTAACAAACAAATTACTTAAATAGAAAGTTATTTGTTTAAAACAAACTATTTCATATGTATTAACATATGAAAAATTCAATAAAATAACCATATTACTATTGCATACAATTAAATGAAAAAAGCTTTATATTTAATTTAACTGAGGCAATATTCACTCAATCAGTATTTTCGGTACCTACTTGATCCGCATGAAATGGACTTGAAGCGTTACAAATTGATTCCGATTTATTGATGGATTTTTAGCAAAGATACCTAAAATAAATATTGAATGTTCCGTTTTTAGGGCCGACAAGATGTCTTTGAACGTTTGTATAAAGTGCCATTATTAATTTTGACAACAGTTAGAAACAAAAAGAGACCACAGTGGTGTAGATATGTGTATGCGATTATTATGAGTTCGATTCCTTTTTCTAGCGGGTAATGCTTAGGCTGAACAGACTCGTTTTAAATAAGTTCGGAGCAGTACTTAAGGCCCTCTTTGTTTGCGGTAGAATCCAGGCTTTTATGCTATTTTGGGTAACTGAAACTATTGATCAGAGAACGTAGTGATTTAAACTCTTTTTTTTCACTTTCTGTTTGTTTAAAGAGTCGTTCAAATTTGTAAACATTTGAAGATAAAAGAACACAGTATTTATTCTTAAATTTCACAATGGAAAATTTTTACTCTAAGTCTCAATAATAATAAATCTAAAATAGTAGCATTTATAGCATTTTTATTGAAAATGTTTTCTATTGAAATCTAAAACCCCTAGCTCCGGCCTACGCTGCGATCTATAATGGCCTCTTTTATGAAGCAATCCATCTGGTCGACATTTAAAGTATATAAAATATACAATGTATTGAAGAAAAAAGAGAAAAACATAGTAAAATATAGGCTCTGAGTACAACAAATTCAGATTATCTGTGATCAAACAATTGCTTAAATTATATTTAGGTAATATATTTAATTGGAATTAGTTTGTAATATTCTCATAGTTGAACTCGACAACAAAAAATTAAGACAGTAACTTTATACATAAAAAAGAAATTGGTCGTTAATAAATTTTTTACACAGATTTGAACAGAACTCTTTAAAGGAACAAACATAATATTAGGTTCCTGCTTACCCTACTATGCCCAAAAAGTGTGAATCAACTAATAGTCATAAATATTACATAAGAAAAAAATTCTCCTCACGTGTAGATACCGTTGCAAACAACAAAATTGTATAATTTATTATATCCTTCTATTATAGCCTAAGCTTTAATTATATCTAGCGGCCATTTTGTTTTAATTTATCTTTCACTTATCTTAGTCAACTATGATATCCGGTTCATAAAATTGTTGAGAATAATTGGCATGTACTTTAATTTTATAGCTTTAAGGCTTTATTTTAATACTGTTTTTACAATAGCGAATTGATTGTGTGTCTCCTAGTGCTTTTTATGTTTCTTCCTCCAGTATCATCGTTACAGTACTCTCGAAGATAAGAGATGTCCTTCTGCTTTTCTTATCACTTATTCTTGCTTCATTAATATGTTTTAGCTTTCTTTTGTCACTCTCAACGTATATAGGATACGTACGTACGTACGTATCGTATATTTTTCATTCTAGATATTATATAAGTTTTATATATTTATAAATATTTTATATACTGTAAACCTGTCCAGGTGATGCTGTTATAACATTGTTAGCAACAGATGTAATAGTCTATACACTATTACATTTATTGCTATAGAAAATGACTATGATCTTTCTATAAATAATAGATGAAGTGTGAATAATGCTGCGTCGTATTCGTTCATTAGACAATGACTCTGTACTTCTTATAAGATAGTTTCTATAAAACGGACTTGCAAAGTCAAATATCTATCTATATATAAAACTATATACTTCAGTAAATTTTATACGGGAACGGAAAAAAGCTAAATTTTCTATTTCATGTCTTAAAGAAGTTATTTTGTAGTAAGGAAAAAATAAATATTTTAGAAAACTTATAAATTAATCAATGCAGCGATATTTGAACCCGCACCCGCCCAAACAAGTATATCTTCAAAAAATATGATATTCACCACTCTCTTAGTAAAATATAATGCGAGTTTTCCCTGTAAAACGCCGTTCATCTAGTTCATGACAGGGTTGCGGATCGATTGAAATTCCTCTCCTTATTGAAAATCTTTTCGCGTTTATTGAAAATATCTGTAACATTCCACCACTTTGAAGAGAGTTTTGAATTTCATGTATAATATGATTTTTATCTATGAACCTACATAATTATGTATGTAGAGGGGCGACGTTAAGTTACCCGGCGTTAAGTTACGTAGTTGGGACTCCAATATCCAATATTAGTTAAAAATAATACATAATAAAAATTTACAATTTTATCATTGCTTAAATTAATTATAACAATTTACACTAAACATATTTAAATATTTTTTCAACTTTTATAGTTAAGTGGCATAGTTATTCAGAACAGAACAATTACACTTATTATGGAAGAACTGAAGCGTGAATGAAGACAGAGTGGGTTTAAACTTATAGTTGCTTGTCTTTCCTTTCGTTAGAAATTAAATATGTAGGTTTGGTGAAGCCATCCCGGGCTGTTGGTTTCTAGCTGTATAGCCGATGGTGTGGAGTTTGATTCCCACTTAGAGGAAATGTTTGTATTTAAATTGTTTGTTATTCTTTGGTGTAGTTAGTAGTTTTGTTAAGTCGCGTTAGATTCCGCTACTTAGCTGGCGAGAAGTCGTTGCGCCTGTAAATTTGTGGGGCTCAGGCAATCCTTGATATAATGTGTATTGATACAATGGATCGAGATCTCTAGTTTCAAGGCAAAGCGAGTATTTTTTATTTTATATTTATTTTTTTATTTCGAAGAAAACATTATTTATTAAAATGGTTCGTCTTTATACGCGATCGAATCTAACTAAGGCACCGACGAAAGTGAAAACGACCTTAAAACATATATAAACAGTCTGCGGTGTTACAGAACGTAAAGTTATGAAAATAGTATAGAGTTTATTATGTTTCTTTAATCTTGTTATTTATTATGTATTTTTAAAGGAAGTCGTTTTGTTATTACAATATTATACAAATAAATGTTTTTTTTTGTTTTATTTTAATTTTTATCACAAAATTTTTCTATGAAGAAATATATTTGTAAATTACATGTATAGGTTAGTGGTCGTCATTTTACTTTTAGCCAATTTCGTACCAACTTTTAATATAGTTTTACAACGAAAAATCAGTACGAGATACCATATCCACTTCACTGTTCTAAGGCGCCATAGACGTCTGGTACAATTGACAAAAACAAATATTGGAAAAATAAAACAAGTACCATAGAAAGTTGAACGATTCATTTTTATTTCTTTTACTTGGTTGGAAAAATTGAATGATAATGACTGTTTGATGAGATATATTGAGGTCAGTGGACTGTGGAGTGGTGCTGGTTTTTTTCTATATTCACGCATCAATCTTGGTCTCGTGACTTTTTTGTATTTTTGCGGAATAGACAGAGAGAATTCGATTTTGATATTTTCTGTTTTCCATTTTTTATTCATTTTGTAGCACCATATAACTGGAAACTATCTTTTCTTTTACATTCACGCTGTATCTTGTTTTTATATAGTAAGGAAGTAAAACGGCACCTAGTGCTAAGACATTCCATTCCTCACTTTATGCTCTATCTTGGAGAAGGAACTCAACGCCGCGTTTTGTCTTGTTAAACGAGAAATAAAAAATGAAGAATTCTAAAATGCAATTTTCTCTCTTAAGTGTTGTATAAAGCATTCAAAATAGTATCTATGATTTAATTATAGCATGTTAATATAAATTTTCCTTCTATAATAATTACTTGCAAAACTTAATTAATAAATTTTCTCTTTTACAACTGATTATGTCACATTGTCATGTATAGTAAAACTTACAACACTCTTACCGAAAATATACGTGGAATGAATTTTAATGGTTATATTAACTTTGCTACCGTTCTAACAAATACGAAGAGTAAATGTTTCGAAGTTGGTTTACGTTATGAATTTTTATATGAAAACCTTTAGCTTTCACGTCACGTTGCTTTATTGGTGTATTAATTATAATTTGTTTTATATTAATTTATTATGTGTTCTATATCATCTATTTTGACAGCGTCTGGCTGTGAACGCGAAGGTTGTGGGTTCGAATTCTACAAGTTCGCTATTGTAACAAGACAAAGCGCGGTATTCCCGTTCAAACTTGTGGGGAATACCCCACTTTCCTTTTTCATATATTTAATTTTTTCGAAAATTAAATGTTTTTATTGCTTCCCTTTAGTTGAAAGACAAGACGCGGCGTTTGGTCGAAAAGTAGGAAACGGTTTCTCAACACTAGGTTCCTACTTTTTATCCATCTGTATGCAGAATACAGTGAAAATAAAAATTGCGAAAGCTATGTTAAAATTATATAAATTAATTCAAATTCGAAACTAAAATAAAATGTAATTAAAAATATAATACAAGCTTACTTCATTAAATTGTAAAGTTTGTACCTCATTAGGCCGAGTGTTCTCAATAGAATTTTAATAAACCCCCAGTTCTGGTTATGACGGAATATTATCTATCGAATCTAGATGATATCGTGTGAGAACGGCCACAATGTAACTGGACTTAAATTGGGTGCTTAAACTCTACTTTCATGTTATTTATGGTGGCATTGAATATTTTTGTGGGTTTAAATTTTGTGATTTTGCCTTTCAAAATATTTATTAATAGTAATTTAAAATTTTGCTAAATATATTAATTGTTATATTTTTAAAGCGTTATTCACTAAGTACGTATAGAATATTTTGTAAAAATATTTTTAGAAAACGTTTATAAAATTAAACGATATTTGAACCTCCGCTTCTTGGAAAACGTCCAAGTGCTCTGACCATTAAGCCAAACCATCTTATTAAGATACTAAGTTTTTATACGTTGGTTATATCTTATTTATATTATTAGCATCGGTTTAGGATATTTTAACAAATTTCAACTATCCAAAGATTTTATTGTTAAGATTACTTTTTTTTGGAAAACAGTATTACATATTTGAACATTTTTAAAGTATTAGCTTTATGACAAAGTCGGTCAATGAGTCAGTTTCATCTCTCTATATTATTAGTAAACTATAACATTAAATACTAAGATATTACAAATATATTTAACTACTCAAAACAAGCGTCAACAACATAACCACATAGAACGTGTTTCTGAAATTGAAGGAGGCAAGTAAACACAATAATATTATGTTATGGATGTATTGTTCACCCTTTTGGGGGTGCGGAAGTAAGGTAGGTAACGGTCGGGTTAAAATTTACTCAACTCTGATTTAGGTCAGCCTATGTCTATTTATGTATGTATGAGCTATAGGGAAATATGTTACCTCATTTTGAAATATTATGGCAATATTACGTGTACCTGTTGTTGTGAAGTTGAGAGCTGTCGTGTGGGCTTAATGAAGCGTTTGAAATATAAAGAGTGTAACGTAGTGTTATGACACTTTCTGTCCTCATTTCCTGAAGAATTCTGAAGATATGTAAGTATTGAGTGATGAAACTCAACAGAGCGGGAAAATGAAAATATGAAACATCATATCCTCCAGTGGGGATCGAACCAACGTCGTCGTGTTTACAGTCGCACGCTTGTGCACTTGCACCACGACTGGCGTCAATAATTTTGCAGGTACTAGAGGTATCTAAAAAATGTTATATAATACTATTTTTTGCTTACCTAAGCCTAATCAAAATAGTTTGTAAACGTAGTTACTCATGTATAAAAGTAGTTAATAATATTAACTTGAATATATAATAGATAATTGCTTAAAATAATTAAGTTACTACTGCTTTCTGTATTATGTTAGCGAGGTTTTAAGCTTACAGTAATAACATTTCATAACTCTAAAACTTTTAATTCATGCAACAATTTTAAGTATATTTTGTACTAAGTTTCATAAAAGAAACATTTTCAGTTTGATACATTTGTATATCGTTTGAGAAATGGCTTTTAGCGATATTTTTCATACAAAACATAAATATACGAATTTCTATTCAAAGTCGTGCTTCACAGAAATACGTTATCGAGTGCAGTNTATTAAGATACTAAGTTTTTAAACGTTGCTTGTATCTTATTTATATTATTAAAATATAATATATTTAAATAGAATAGAATATTTTTAAAGTATTAGCTATTACAAAGTCAGTCAGTCAGTCAGTTTCATCCCCCTATATTATTAGTAAACTATAATATTAAATACTAAGATATTACAAATACATTTAACTACTCAAATCATTTAACCACATAGGACGTGTGTCTCAAATTGAAGGAGGCAAGTAAACACAATAATGTTATGTTATGGATGTATTGTTCACCCTTTTGGGGGTGCGGAAGTAAGGTACGATAGGTAACGGTCGGGTTGAAATTTACTCAACTCTGATTTAGGTCAGCCTATGTCTATTTATGTATGTATGAGCTATAGGGAAATATGTTACCTCATTTTGAAATATTATGGCAATATTACGTGTACCTGTTGTTGTGAAGTTGAGAGCTGTTGTGTGTGCTTAATGAAGCGTTTGAAATATAAAGAGTGTAACGTAGTGTTAAGACACTTCCTTTTCTTATTTTCTGAAGAGTTCTGAAGATATGTAAGTATTGAGTGATGAAACTCAAAGCCGCGTTTTGTCTCTTATCAGAGAGGGAAAAAGAAAATATGAAATATATTATATTCTCCAGTAGGAATCGAACCGGCAACATGTCGTGTTTACAGTCGCATGAATATATAATAGATAATTGCTTAAAATAATTAAGTTACTACTGCTTTCTGTATTATGTTAGCGAGGTTTTAAGCTTACAGTAATAACATTTCATAACTCTAAAACTTTTAATTCATGCAACAATTTTAAGTATATTTTGTACTAAGTTTCATAAAAGAAACATTTTCAGTTTGATACATTTGTATATCGTTTGAGAAATGGCTTTTAGCGATATTTTTCATACAAAACATAAATATACGAATTTCTATTCAAAGTCGTGCTTCACAGAAATACGTTATCGAGTGCAGTGCTCCAAAATACTTTGCAAATATACGTTTAAATATAATTTTGTATTGTATGTTTTGGTTTAATATTTATTTTAAGTTCAACTTAAATTCAAGAAGTGGATATTAAGCAAAAAATACTTTTTTATTTTAGTGTTATTCCACACTTAGAATTTTATTGTTTTCTAAAAAGTAAATATTTTTATATTTTTTTCTTGTTTGGTTCTATCAATTAGAAATAGGTTCTATCACGCTATGCTACCAGAATACGGCGGAAAATGGGGAGCAGAGTGTCTTAACACTAGGCTCCTTCTGCCTACCCTGCTACACACAGCTTAAAGTTGAAACAAAAAATTAAGTACCTACTGTAAAAAAATATCGAACAAATACAAAACTTCTAAAAAGTAGCACATCCGTGATTACTCAGTTTTACGAATTAACTTATCATTTTCCTCATGTTTACGAAATAGTGGTTTTTAAGTGCATCCAAAGGTGACACATTGAATTCTTAAAACAACAATATTAGTGTTATGTTTTATTTTAAGCTAATATAACGTTCAATAACCTTATGACTAATTAGGTGTACATATATTTGCATTTCAAATTCATTATTTAAAGTAAAAATATTTCTCTTTAAAACGAAAAAATATATTTTGACGCCACATTCCCAGAGAGAATATATATTTTTTTATTTTAAAATAAAACTTTTATTTGACTTTTCCCAAAACACTTATCTTAATTTTCTGATTACCCGTTTTCAAAAAGGAGGAGGTTTTTTGTTTGTATAATATGTGTTGATTGCTCAGCCAATATTGAATGGATTTTAGTGATTCTAAAGCACATATATCAGAGGTGGTCCCTTATTCGTAGCTTTATGGCAATTTATACTTTTTTTTCGCCTCCAGTTAGTATATATGTATGTATGTTATGTTTCCAACTCCAACCATTGCGTATACAGCCAAAGACTTTAACAACTAAGCCATGACAGCTCCATCATATGCAATATTTATCAGTTATAATAATACAGGCTCGACCTACTTTTCGACGGATATCTACATACATATGTAATATTGCAGTAATATTATTTTATGTTTTGTTGTAATATGGAGGTGGTAAACAGAACTGCGCTATTTTAGTTATGTAAGAGGTAGGTATAACATTTATATATGTAATGGTACGACGAATCAATGATGACACGAGGATGTTTGTTTTTTTTAGACGGGATTCTTAAAAAAAATTCGAATAAACAGCTTAGCTGTTAGCTTTGTGCTCATATCAATGTCACTAAAAATAATAAAAAAATAAAAAAAAAATCTTAAATAAATTTTAACGATAGCTTTGGGGCTTAGTATATTCTGTTAATAGTTAGGGAGAACGGTGCAAAATTGATTCAAGGATTTCATTAAANTGCTATAAAATAATCTATGTTTGTACGTAGTTGTAAGAAAATTGGGAAATTTTGTTTATTTTATTTTAATTACACAAATAAGTACATAAACTTTGGGTTACCTAATATTTATTATCGTAGTTGTTATCAATATTAGAAAAACTTTAGCTCCATAGTTTCCACGAAAAACACGTTCTCAATTAAAATTACTATAACAATACGTGTTATCTTACACAACTCCATTAGTAAAGGTTAACCTTTCACCGTCTAAAGCAGCTGTATATAACCTTACACTGATAATATAATGCTAAGGAATTCCTTCATTTAAATGGTACCTAATTTTAGGAATATGCGTATTGAATGACGTAACCCAATGATGCTTTGTTTTACCCCTAATAAATATAATTCTTATATTATGATAATTTATATATATTCTTTATTGCATAAAACAAACATACAGTAATATAAAATGAAAAAATAGTTATTTTAATTTCCCTGAATTGGGATTGAACCTATATTCATCACGTATTTGGCCAGATACTGTCCCACTTAGCAACAATAGCGTCAACCTTTTCAGATTACAGATAAAATATTCAATAACTTTATAGCCAACTAGCTGGTAGCACAATGGACGGACGCTAAAATGAGAATGATATTATATGGCGACACTTTCCTATTTCGCACCTAATCCTAATTGATTCTATTGAAATTGAAGCAGAATTGGGTCGTATTTTCCTGCTTTTATTAATTGCTATCAGCTAGACTACGGAGATAGCTTATTTGCAATTATAATGAGTTTCCATTTACTTTCATTTGAAATTTGTTGTGTTTATAGGCTTAGTAGTTAGTGGAACTGACTGAAAATTGCTATATGGTCATGAGTTCGAAACTCATCCAATAAAAATAAGCATACGGATGTATATCTTTAGTAGCTTTTTACTTTCTGAGAATCTACCGTTGAGATACCCTGTGTAATCAGGGGTAGAATTTAATAATTTAAATACCAAATCAGAAAATAACATATTTAACTTAACTTCTTCTTAACTTATTTGTCACAATTTAATTATACTTTTTTGAAATTAAATGACCATATTACATACAGACAAGAAAACGTACAACCGAATTGATAACCTCCTTCCCACCCTATCTTCATTCTATCCTATTTATTATTTATATATTTATTTATTTTCTATTTTTTGAAGTCGGTAAAAAAATGTGTATATAGAAGATATAATAAAAAATACATTCTTAATTAACAATTTTTATCATCATTTGATTGATTATTTCGAATAAGGATTGAAATTTTAGTTTCTAAGCTTTTAAGCTCGATTGATACAAATATGTAAATATTTAATGACATCACAGAAGTGAGGTTAATCAGTCTTGTACAGATAGCGAGGCAGACAGCGTCGGCGATTCTATATAATATACATATATGATTAATATATAATTCTGAATGAATTATTAATAAGCTTTTATGATAATTAGCATGAAAAGTTGGTGTTAAGTACTTATCTGCATAATTTTCTTTGATGGTATAAAAAAGAAAGTCGATTTTAAGTGATAAATGTTGTTTTTTTATTTTCTTAGATCATTATTTATAATTTTTCTTGTTTATTAAATAAAATAGAAAGTTTAACATAATAGGAGCAAATAATTATGTTAATTTTATAGAATATTTAATTAAACTATTACTAAATTACATATTAATAACACATAATTATAATCGTTTAACCTTCTTCATAAAATTATGGATTGAAATTGCGTTTATTTAGTATTATATTCTTGAAATCTGACATTTCGAACACTTTGCTGTAGTCCCGTGGTCAATTGTATTTTTTATAGTTTAACGCTTTTTCTGTCATATAGCAGTTTAGGCGGAGAGAATCTAGTATCAAGTTACTCCATCCTCCGCTTAATGGATTTACCATGCCATATCTTGACAGAAAGAGCAATTAAAAGTAATGAATTCTCCAAAGTAGTAATCGAACCATCACTCGAGTGAGACGTATTTAGAGCCCCACTGAGCCACAATAAATTTAATAGTAATAAAATTTCTAGAATATTCTAAAAAATCCCCCCTAAAGCATTTGACATACCAATTCCACATCGTCTTAGATTGTCAGTTTGACATGGAATGGAAACGAAACGCATACATAAATATCTAATGCCAGTACTTAGAAACTGTGCTAAGTAAGATTTATTAAGCTGACAAGTGTAGAATGATTGCGTTCAATTAAATTAAGTGGACCATATATATTTGTAATTAGCGTTCCCCCCCTAGGCTTTGTGAAGTAATGTGTGTATTGGCTTAGTGGTAAATAAGTTTTAACGATCCATTGATGTTAGAGTGGGTTGGGTTATTGAAGGGTGGCATTTGGGACATATGTATAGTGAAATAGTATGTTAATGTTTCTACTATTTTCTTTATATAATTGCCGAGAAAAGGCTAAATAAGGGGATTTAATATTTTAAAAGCAACATTTTTGATTATAACTAGAACATATTAAATTTATTTGGCGTAGATTTTTTATAGGATTTCGTTTTTTGTTGTCTTTAAGCTAAGTATAAACCTTAAATTACTTATTTTTACCTCAATTACTTTAAAGTATAACATAATACATTTAAATATCTCCAAACCTAATTTTACAACTTACATTGTATCGTTACAATAATCAATACCCCCATACATTTCCTTTGTGTTGCGAAACATTACGCCGCCCATCTTACCTCCGCGTCCGCATCGGTTTTCTTAGACACTTGTCGATAGAAGTGTTTGTGAGTGCCAGTTGTTTATTTACCTCTCCAAGTCTTAGGTGGAGCTTAAAGTGCTCTATTCGTCTCTAGACAGAGTACTATTATGGATATATTTTATCTTGAAAGGTATAATATAAGATTTTTATTTTTCGTATTATTATATTCATAGTAAATATCGTATAGGGGATAAGTAAATTTGTGCGAATGTGTTAATTCAAATATCTTATAGCTTTTATTATCTAATCTTAGAGCTTTTACCATTATGTTAAATATTTAAATTATTAACTAATTGGTGGTATATTAATTGTACCTATCCAATAATTTGTATAAGATTAGAACTCACAAACATCGTATATTACATTTATACTCGCAATTAAATAAGTTTGAATAAACTGAACTATAAATTCTCATTTTTAATATAAAATTATACTATTGCATACCATAAATATGATTCGAAACAATATTATATAGAATTACTCGTATATTATTTGCACAAAGTAAATACAAATATAAGGTTTGTTTCCAACGTAGTCTAAGCTAGTATTCACGTTTATGAACTAACAATGAATTTCTACAAAGGGGTTGTTCACACGAAATTCTCAACATATCTCTGTTTTAGTTTGAAGGAATTTAGCATACAAAGGTTTAACAAAGCGTCGCCTTCATAGTATCATTCAAAAATATGAGGTAGATTATATAGAACATAAACTATTTCTTTAAATTTTGATCTTCAATTACATACAATTATTTTTATGCTAAAATTATTAAATATATTTTTTTAAATAAAATTATTAAATAAACATTATTAAATTATTTTCTTTTTAAATGAGACCTTTTTAAGGAAAGAAAATAGAAAATTACTCTTTGTATTTCTCGCATATAGCTAAATAGGCGAAAAAAACTTATTGTTAAATTTAGTTATTTCTTCATTTTCTTCTGTTTATATATATATACTTTAAAGAGAATAAATATGTTCAGTAATATTTAAAAGCACATGCTTCGTTAAGACAGGCACAATCCGCCAATTATATGTTATATAAATAAATATAATATTCATATAAATCAACCATTTCCACCATGTACGAGTATAAGATAAGCCGATATTAAATTACCTTAGAATTATATTCTGTTTTATCTTTCACGTAGTTCGTACAACACGTAGCTTGTAGTGTAGACAAAGCTGTCAGTAGGCGACAGGGGAAGTGAGCAAATGTGCCGACCAGCCCGACGCTCGAGATAGCGGGGCTTAAACACACGGTTGAATGCAATAGAAGATTGTGCATAGAAATATTTTTTTAATTAATAAGATATTTTATTTATAAATATATTTATGTTTTATAATATAAGTGCATATTTAAGTTGTAAGTATTGGAAAGAAGATAAACAGCGGCGTTATTTTTTGGTCCCTCTGTCTACCCAGCTAAAACGTGGTACAACAGAACAGCGTGTGTTAATGTCATTTATTTTATTATTACAATTAATATAATTATTTAATATTAAATTAAAATAATAGTAATTTTAATTTATAATAAAATGATCCGTATGTCACACGCATCGGCGTCATCTGACGAGTAGCGTATCTGATAAGGTGCGCGAGGTTACTGCGTGGTGGCCGATGGATATCTACATTTCTGGTCTTGAGTGCCAAATGACTTGTGTTTGCCGACTCGTCGTGCTATAAAATTACTTGCGTTGTAATAACTTGCAATTTTGTTAGGTTATTTCATTTAAATGTAATGTAAGTTAGTTAGTCAGCTATAAGATAATGTGCTATAATAATTTGTCATTTATATTTATAGAGATATTTATATTTATGAAGCTATTGTAGTGCAGCAGTGCAGTGTTTGCCTGTAAATGCAATGGTTGTGAGTTTGATTCCATCCTTGAGGAAAAATTCCAGATTTACAGACAATTTATATAATTATATAGCTATGTAATCTTCTTTTTGTTACTACATTACCATTTTATGTCTTTATATACTCATACGTATTTATTTTATTAAAGCATATATAAATATATTTGATCATTTAATATTTTTGAAAACAAATGTAACTTACAAGATTTCTGCTAGCAATAATATAAAGAATATTTACATTTTAGATGAACAGATGAAGATACAAAAAAATAATATAAAATAAAATAAAAATTCTACCTAAATGTAAAATTTTTCAAATATTCCTTTAAGTCAAAAGTTAACAACCCGATCAGAAACGTCCGTTCTGCCAATAAAGCACAGCGCCACCAATTTTCGAGAGTACTCGTAAAACCACATATAAAATAATATTTTAAAATCAGTTTCACGTTTTTCAGCACACAGCAGAGTAGGCAGAGGGAACCTAGTGTCAAGACACTCCGTCCCCCACTTTCTGCCGAATTCTAGAGGCATTGTATGTTGAGTCACGAAACCTCGACACCGGATCGAACAAATGGAAATATCATTTTGAATAAATATTTAATTTCCTCGAGTGGGGATCGAACCCACAACCAGCCGCATTTACAGTCACACTTTGTGCATTAACAACATAATGCTATATTCTATTACTATATTCGATTTAAGACCAGTACCAAAGCCACGGTGTATTCAATAAGCAAAGCACAATCTATTTTATGTTTAGTGCCTGCCTTTTATTTACGAAGCAAGCATATTTTATCATTAAATAAGTATAGTTTATTTTAATAGCAATGTTGATATGAATGGAAATATAACATTTTATTACCTTTTTTTATATCATGTGAAATAGATGGAGTAAATTTTGTTATAGTTACAATTATGTATTTTCTCATTTCCACCATAAGAAAAGCGTAGAGTAGCTTAGAGTAATAATAGATATAAAGACAGGATTTTCTGACGCTCGGGTATACGGATTTAGTACTTGGGCTACAAATCTGATACATGTACGTTTCTATATGTTACATTTAATTGAAAACGTATTAAGGAAAAGTGTGAGCATTAGTAAATTTTCATGAAATTGTAACCAATATTTATATTTTTTGAATCCTAACACTTTTACGAATATTCGTATATCCGAATGTGTAAGCGCAAGAATTATGTTGTAATATGTTTAATCAGGTGTCCCGGGTCTCGAGTGTCAATTAACATAAATCCTTTCTAAATATCTATCTAGAATAAGAAATAGATAATAGAGAAATAGCTACCTGCAGAACACAGCGTGCAGCTAAAAAAATAAATAATTAAATAAAATCGTTTAATATACCATATGTATGTACGAGTATATTGTACATAGCTAGAACGTTCTAATCAAACACAAATAAATTATTTTTAATGTTTTCGACTCTCAAGCTAACTAGAAATTAGATAAAAATATACTCAAGCATAACTTACTTATTCTATATAGATTCACCATTAAATAATCCTTTGAAGTATATTTTATGCTTAAGGCTAAATCTGCTTTCGCAATTTATAAACAAATCAAATTTTATTACCTTAGAGGCTTCGAAACGACGCCTATCTACTCTATATTCAAAGATGCACTGGAGCTTATATTTTATAGGGTTTAAGAGCTTATAATATAAAAGTAATATATTATAAAAAATGGATGATATGTAATAATTTTCAAGAAAAATTGTGAAAATTCTCTCTTGAAATGAAAAAATCTTGATCTTGATAATATAATATAATTGATAATATAATATAATTTTTTAGGTATCTTGTTCGTAAAGAAACATTAGGAAATTGTACAATGATGGCATTCCTTTATTGTTATTCACAGTTTATTGCGTGGACAGTAAAGAAAATTTTCATATTAATTATTTTCCCAGCGACAACTTCGCCCGCTTGAACTACACGCTTATTGTATATACACTGAATTGCGTTCTCGATCTAAGAATTTTAATATGATATTTTAAACATATTAGGATAACAATAATCGGGAATTTCATATGTTTTTTTTTTGGAAACATATACAACCTATGTTAATATAAACAATGTTATGGTACTAATCTTTTTTTTTCGTACTAATCTTTTTTTTTAATTTCCAATATCTTATATAATTCCGTGTTTTGTTCCTTTAAAGATCGATTTCAAGCGGAAGAGCCTGTAACAGCCTGATCTTCGTTAATATATAAAATTTAAAGTTTCGTTGCGCGTACACCGCATATACCATTGGCAGGTACAATCAGGGAATATGATGTCATTTTTTCATTTATGTGGGAATAATTTTAGAAAATTATCCAGTGCCAGACATGTAGACTGGGTTCAATTCCCCACCAGACGGAGTGTCTGGTAGGGAATAACCTAAGTTAGAAGTTCCTACGATAATTATAGGAGCATGGTTACAATAAGCAGAAAAATATTAATAACGTAATAAGCCATACAAATCAGTAAAAATCAGTGGAACTTATAAATGTATAGTAAAGTAAATTAATAACTCAATAGCTACCGTATAATGTAAATAGTGAGCCGAGAATGGGCTTTAATACCCGTTTGTCTAGTATCAGGTTCTTCAAAGACCTTACATTTATGTACCGAGTGTTTTCTCAGATAAGAGATTTGAAAGTAAATACGGGAATTCGATATGATGTGAGGCAGCAACTCGTATTTGAGGGTGCGGTGGTTTAATGAAATTGATGATGAAAATAGTAACATGGATAATATAAATGTTATAATAATTAATCTATTAGTATGTTTTTCTATTAAATATAATAACATAAGATGCATATAGACGTAAGAAAAAAGTAACTTAATTTGTTGTTAACAGTCTTTTTTCACTTACAAAACTAAATTATAATACTATATATATTTTTTATATAAAATTATGTTGTACAGTTATGATTACTCTACCAACAAATCACTGAGCCATGGCTATGTTAATATTTAAAATTTTTCATACAAAAATGACTATTTTTACCATTTATAATCGATTCACGACATTTTTTTATCAATTTCTCTTGCGCCCATTGCGATTTAGTAAATGAGACCTTTAAATCTGGAGCATTGAAAATCTTTTTTTTATAACGTAGAACGTTATGTATACATTTAAAGTCAAACAGTTATAAATCTTATTCCTTAGGTTTGAAAGATTAAATTTGTATGAGAAGATTACATTTTGTATAGAGCCTATCTCGTTATGTGCGATTAATTCGTTCGAAATCGATTTGCCATTCCGCGTAATACGCTTATCGAATATTATAATAACTTTTTGAACAGTGCTTTGTGGCTTTTTGCTTTTAAGTTTTAAATGAATTTTCTATTTTACGATTAGATTATATTGACATGATATTAAAAAGGTTCTTATTACATGACTATCAAAAAAATTAATTATTTAATATTATCGATTCCTCACTTTGGAAACAAGACAGCGAAGCGTTGAGTTCTGCCACTCAACTCGGCGGAATAAGAGGAACAGAGTTTCTTATCACTCTGCCCACCTTACTATATGCGGGATACAGGGTGAAAGTAAAAAAAATGTAATATTAACTAGGCAGAGAAAGTATAAACTTTATTCCAATACACAAGTGCAGCCGAGAGCGACAACTGGACAGATATGACTTCAAAATGTATCGAAGTGAAAGTGAATTATTAAATGCTCTAAGATTCATACACTTAAATAAGACATTCGTTATGTTTGATTAAAGTATGACAGGCTTAAAGGTGTTAAGCTGTAAGCGTAGAATTGTATTTAGATGTTATTTTATGTCGATATTTTTTCTAGGATTGGTGCTATTGCCAAGATTTTGTTTTGACTGATAATATTTTTCTTTCTTAGATATTTTAAAAAGATATAATATACATTTATTGTTACATTTTTCCCAAATATGCTAAAAATTTGGACATGCATGATGAAAATTTTAATAACTGCACTAAAAGTTATCATTTCAATGAAGGGAAATAATTTCTCAGGTTAAAATTAAGAACCTATTGGCATACACAGTCGTGAATAAAATATCTATTTGTCGTTGTCGTTGTTATTGTATAATTCATTGAATTTATTACATTGAGTGTTCAAGTGGTATAGCAAGAATAAGTGTTATAAACAGTATATTTAATTTGTTGCATATTCTTAATGCGTGTACCTTTCATAAATTAAAATAATGTTTTTCTTCATAACAGCGTAAGCACGAAAAACATAGTGTTTATTTACTCCTTATCTAGGTTTCTGCCCAATTTTTTTATATATTGTGTATTAAGTGGTGGAACTCAACACACGCTTTATCTACTAGGAATGAAATTATATAATTTAAATATTATATTATTCCCCCGAATGGAAATTGAACTAAACAATGCACCACGAAGGCGGTGAAGATCGTGTACATCGTTCAAATTAACATCTACATATGTATAAGAATCTATTGTAAAAGCCAATTTCACTTTTACGATAATATAGCAGCCAAGTAAAATCACCAAGGAACTATTTTCCAATATCCAACAACGGTCTAACGCTTCCATATCATCTGAACAACGAATAACGACAGAGTTAAGCTCTGGCATATAATAGTTATTGAAGTTATGATTAATCAAGCTCGAAGTGAAATTTAGAAATTCTCTTACAATGAATATTGGCGCAGTTAAACGATAGCCGCTATTGGAGATTCCGATTTACGACGGAAAGTTGCAATAGTAGTCTTCACGTGTTACACTGAAACTTTGAGGCTGGTGGCAAATCACTTTGTTTTATTAAATTTGACTAATCGAACCTTATGTGCCAGACATTATGTTAATTAGATAATTGAATATTTATATTTGTAGCACTAGTTTAATACAACTGAAGAAAAGGGGGAACGGAAAAGTCTTAATGGGAATAGATCATTTTAAGATTAGGTTCTTAGGTACCCTTTGTCTTTCCTGATATGTACGTGATACAACGTTAAGCTACAAAAAAGAACTAAACCCAAATCACACAATGCTTATCAAAAGGTCGTAATCATCATATATTCAGTAATTTCTATGATTACGACCATACCAATTTATTATATTACATTGCAATTATACATATAAATTGAATTATCCATAAAGCTTTCTAGAATATACTGCTGGGGCTTGCAAAAATCGCGAAAACATCATAAAATCGCTTTGGGAATGCTGACAATCCATAAAAATACGACCCCAACCGTTTTCGAATCAGGGCCGCTATAAATTCGAACGCGTCTTCTATATATGGCACTTAAATTTCATTCAATGAATGGATTAGACGTGACAGCTATGTTTTGCTTGAATTACGATATCTAATATGTAATACTAGTAAATAATACATGAGTATTATGTATGACTTACATATCAAGTTATTTTAGGGGTTTAACTCTTGGTTGTTCTCATTCTCTATATATTTTTATTTATATCTAGAGTAAAGAGTTAAATAAAATAGAAGATTGACACCGTTTCATTTTTTTAAGTAACTAAAGTAGTCATATTACAAATACATAATTGTTCAGAAATAATTTTTAAATTTTACTTTATTATCTTTGGATATATCCTATAAGTTTTTTTAAGCATCACGTTAAAGCGTGATGCGTGATACCATCTGCCGCGATTTATCTCGGGATTTATCTCAAGATCTGGGAGCCTAGTGTTAAGACACTCCGTTCCAATTCAAACACTACTGTTGCACACTTCCCCCTAAATTTTCGAGGCATCGCATGTAGAGTGGCGGAATTCAACGAAGCGCCTTTCCTTTTACCAGAGCAAAGAAATGAAAATATTTAATATTTCATTTTTTCTAGTAGGAATTGAATTCATAATCTGTCCCGTTAACAGTTAACACTTATGCCCCTACGCAACGACTGGCCTCAATCTTAACTCTATTATTTTGCATATATTTTTAATTTTTTTTAAAAGAAATATATAATACCATGTAGCAAATATTGATACAACTTCATTCGATAAACCGATAAATTTCCAATCTTTCCTAGAACCAATATATATCTAGGACGATCCGATATTGAAATTGAAATACATCATAATATCAATAGAGAGATGATTGGAAACCATAACTTGGATTCCATTTCTACAAGGTTTGCAAATTTAATACTATGTTTATTTGAATTAACATAAAGATAATTAATTCTTCAAGAATTTCTAAATAAGTAATTTTATGGGCGCAAATACTATATTAAATATAAATTCATTAAAATAATAATTTCTTATAGGTAGGTAGCTTATTTAATTTCGCATATAGCAGGATTTTCATTTTAACATCACCATACATATTTGTGTTGAGTTATACGAATTAAGGAATTCAAAGTTGACTACAAACCAAAAGAAAACACGAATTAATTTAGTTCTCAAAAAGAGAAAAACTATTCTTTACTTAAGGTCGCTGAGAAATGTGAAAAAAAAATCTAATATTTAAATATTCCTTTTAAGTTATTTCAAGTAAAACGACGAATAAACCGAGCTAGAGTAAATGAGATTCTTTTAAAACCTCGATTTAAACTTGGTCTGAATATCCGGTATAAAACTTTGGTTAAATCAAACGAGATCGCTCCAAGTTCTGAAATGTTCAATCATAAAATAATGGACAGCTATTTGCAGTTTTAAGAATAAGAGCTTCTTTGAGCTGAAATGGACTTGGAAGTAGGTACTACCTAGGTAGTGCTAAGTAAGAGTTTCCCATTTTCTGCCTCATTTTCGGTCCATTGAGATTTTTGTGGCGAAATTCAATCCTGTGATTTGTCTTCTTAGCAGAGCTAGAATTGAACCCACAACCCTCGTGTTGACAGTTACGTGATGTGCCGCTGCGTCACTGTGGAGCCACCCGAGCTTAAATGTTATACGATAATTGAAAAAGAGTGACTGACAAATTATGCAAACACGAAAATGTTGAATTTAGTTAGTTGAAATTTGTCATAGAGGTAAGGAAGTGTATGGGAGTAGAGAGGATTTCTCTTAATATCCATTTATACTTTCATTTTCGACACTCATACGGGATCGGTATAATACGAGCTTTTATATTGTAATGCGGACAAAGCTACGGACAACGACTAGTGTATCTTTTAAAATAATAAATAATATTAATGTTTGGTTAGGTTATCTATACAATTCTATATTATTGCAGAACCGTTCTCCTACAGTAACACTTGCAGATATTTTGTTTGCTCAGCGAGAATATATTATAATTTAATCTTTCTATGACCACGAGTACTTTTGCATAGTACAACGATGGTGCAAGCTTAACCCAAAGCAAATATTAAATTAGAATATGTGGTCACATTTATATCACATATATTTATTACCAGTCTTACTTTAATCTTATTTTCGTATAATTTTAATAAACAAATTAAAAGAAAAATTTGCCAATGCACGCACTGCTGGCAATTAAGGTATATTGTCTGTATAATATATTTGGATATTAATAATAATAATACTTAATATGTGTATATATATTTATGTAATAATTTTGCTGTTTTTGTATGTTAAACGAATATAAATATTTTCATTGTTTCTCTAAGCGTTAGAACCTGTCTAACTATTATAATGACTTATCCAGATGATCTAAATGTTGTATGAAACCATTCACACAACTACAGGTTCTGTATCTGATGGCACAGTAAATTAGGTGAGTTGAAGTTTTCAATGCACCATTTATAACTGGATACTACTTGACTTCAAAGGATATTTGAAGTTCTAGATCGATATCTACACTTTCCCTCTTTGTTAGGCGTATTTATATAGTTTAGTTTGTAAATTTTATTTATAAAGGAGAAATGGGGCCGTCGCGTTCTAGAGTGGCAGCGTAAGCTTATAAACGTGAAGGTTGTGGGTTTGATTTCCATTGATTTCATTTTCATCGTTTTGGTAACAAGAAGAATCGTGGTTTTGAGTTTCACCACTGAATCAGTGGGGAATCTCCTCCTCACGACGAACCTCCTCATTACCAGAGCGAGAAAATGAAAATAATTTATTCCCTCAAGTGGGAGTCGTATCTATAATCGCGTTGCATGCCTTCAAATGTTGCAGATCTGAGCAGCGACAGACGTACACTTTTGTAATAAATATAAATTTACCCTTAAAAATAATTTGAAGTCACAACCATCGAGTTAGACACACGCTAACTGTTCCACAATGAAGACGATCAAACATGCATAATAATAACAACATACTCTCTACATTTCAATTGTCTTAGATAATTTTGAAATTATATTTCGTAACAGAGCTAAGCCAGGCGGCACAATGAAACATCGTTTTCTAATGAAAGGAATCAGAGCGTAGTACTGCGTCAAAGTTACAACCGTATGTGTATATCTAAGAAAATTTCTAAACATATGTCCTGAGATATATCATATTAAGAATAGAGTGAGGTCGTCGTGGCTCGGTGGCCCAAGGGTGTGACTAAGTAAGTAAGCGGGACGGTCGTGGGTTAGAAGGGAGACAGGGAATTGAAATATTAATTATTTGTATTTTTTGCTCAGGTCGCTACCTGCATATAGGCAAAGAGTGGCGTTAACTTCCGCCTCCCCACAAAAGTGAAATTGGGGAACGAGTGACTTAACACTAGGTTCCCTATATCTACCCTGATGTGTGCGAGAAACAGCGTAACGCTAAAAAAGTTGATTCTCAAATAAAATAAAACGGAAACAAACGAAAGCTCCCCATATAAAATAATTAAACGGAAGTAATTTATCAAAACAGCGGTAGAAAGATAAAGTATGAATAGCCTCGTTTTAAAACTCGCTGGTACTTGAATGCGGGTGCATGAAAAAAATTGCTATGAATTCTAGTATATTTTTTTTAGTTCAGTTACTTTAAAAATTCTATTTTGAAAGGCTTTTTGACGTTTGAAACATTGTAGATGCTATTATGATTTGAAGCTTTATGAAATAAATTCTCAGTTAAAATTGGACCAAAAATTTCATATATATTTTTTGAGTTTGTGTTGCGCAGTAGAATTGCATCTGACTAACTGTGATTGTTGTATTCCTAACTATGATTATATTGACTTTCGTTTCCTCATTTTCCGCTCAATTTTCGAGACATTGTCCGCGCTTAAATAGAGTGAGTAAATGAAAATATTAAATATTTCATTCTCCTGAGTGTGAATGGAACCTACTAAGCCAAAAGGCAAAGTTTCGCCACTCAACATACAATGCTTCCAAAATCCGACGGAAAATGTGGGACGGAAGTATCCTAACCCTAGGTTCCTAGGTAACCTCTGCCTACCCTACTATATACAAGATACAACGTAAACCTAAAAACAAAAACTACAAAACCACTAGCCACAACACTAGAACAACACCGTAAATTATCAAATCGTAAAGTCGCTCTCCTCGCTTCGTACGTCATAAATCAGCTTTATAGCTATCTGATGGACTTTTAATAAATTTACCGCGACAACTTTCTACGGCACGTAATTGCCTTGTTAGTTGTATTAACCATATTTTACATTTAATTGCATCTAGTTTTTACTTTCCCATTGCATATGATTTAGTATGTATATCTCTGGGTATGTGGGTTGTGAGTGCAATGGAATTGGAAACAGAATTGTTGATTGAATAATTTTAAGGTTGGATTTGGACTAAATTGGTGATGGTTGCGAGTTCGATTCCCATTAGGATTTTTTTTATTTTTTTTATTATTTTAATTCCTGGGCTATGTTTAAAAATTTGGGCGAAAAGTTAAGAACGAGTATTTTATATTAGGTTACACCTACTTACCTGTCTCTGTCATCTATCCCTAATAATAATAATAATTAAGTGATAATAATTAAGTGATACATCACTCCATTTTTCGGTTATCGTCTTTTTAGAGACCTTGCAAATTAAGTTGTGGATTTTACTTTACAATTTGTCTATCAAACATAAATATTCTTTAGACAAGAATTGAACTCACAACCACCACGTATCGCGCACAGTTCCACCACCGTCTGTATAAAGAAGGAGTTTGTAATATAACCATTTAAAAAAAAAAAAAATACTAATTTATTAAATTAATATAATCATAAAATACACAGAGCACATAACAACTGGTGGTCTGATTAAATCTTGTGCAAGTAAAGAAAAGTATGTACTATAATGTACAACACTTAGTACCGAAGACTACGGACGCTGATATGCGTGAAAACTGATACCTTAGTGCAATTAGCTTATTTCGCTTTCTAGCAGATAAAAATCATACACGGCTCTTGCTTTACGAGTTTTTAAAGGTATGTCCATGTTATGAGAAGACGATCGTTGTAGCTTAGTGCTGGTAAGACTATTAACAGTGATAGGTGTGAATTCCATTATTTTCATATTATTTATATGAAATATTTAAAACAACATTATTTCTTTTGCTTTTTTTAGTTTCATGTTGTATCACGACCATTGCAGGGTAGGCAGAAGGAACCTGGGAACCTAGTGCTAAAGCACTCAACTCTCCATTAAGACAGTTCCATTATCCACTTTCCGCGGAATTCTGGCTTTTGCTTTGCCTGGATACCACAGCGAGGAAATAAAAGTATTAAATATTTAATTCCCCGAGTGGGAATTCCACTACAACGGCCTCAACCATTGATACTCGCCACATACTATTCAATATCGTTAAGAAGACAGAAAATAAAGGTGAAGTCACATTACGATTTTTTTTCTACCCACTATAATGTGAAAATACCCATTATAAAAAATTGTATAAAATTCAAATTCAAATTCAAAATATTCTTTATTCAAATAAACTATAAAAGCACTTTTGAATCGTCGAATGTACATGTCAACAAAAAGCTACCACCGGTTCGGAAGGCAGTTCTGCTGAGAAGAGCCGGCAAGAAACTCAACAGTTGCTCTTTTNGAATCCAAGATATTTCAAGGCGTTTTTACACCTAATTAATTCCAGTATACTCATGGCTTAGGCATCCACCAATCATCATCACGCCGTAAGAAAGATTTTTCACCAGATACAAAACACTTATCGCAAGTAAAGTTATAAGCAAAAGCTGTTTGGCCCTTTATCATATATGGATGGTGAATCCAGTGAGGTTTTCACACATCCGGTACTACAGTGCGTATAAGACGATGTTAAATCATTAGAAACTGACTCCAGGTTTCGTGACCATTTTTGTTATTCTAGTATTTCCACTTCATTATCATGCTTTTCGGAACTCATAAAATAACCTTTTATGAACTAAATTGCGCATTTGATTGATAGGTATTTGTGATTGGAACTACATTTTTGTCACTTCATTTAATTATTGGAATTCCTACTTTCTAGATAATTTTAATTAAAAAAAAGGTTTCGTAGAACTAAGCTTAATTAATTTTCTAATATACATATGCATGCATACATAAACCTGAATAAGCGATAAATTGGATCCTAATTTGGAATATATATTCAAGAGCTTTCTAACAGCTATGTTATATGAAGGTGGAATTAGAGTTCTAATTAGCAAAATGACTTGCTTGAAAATTAAGTCTAAGGTTTACGATATAAATTTAGGTCAATTATGAAAAAATATAGATTTCATCAACAACATTTGCTTTCAAATCTTTAGTCATTTATATGATTAAGATTCTGTTCTCCAGTCTACACTCAATTTTCTAGACATCGCTTGTTTAGTGGCGGAGCTGAACGTCATGCCAAGCTTTGTCTTGTTACTAGAAGAAAGAAAGAAGGGAGGGAAAATAATAATCAATTACCACATGATTCAGATTCTGTCAGCTAATTTGATATTTTTTATGAATTGCTGGGTATTGTTCATAACTATCCATGTCCAGAAAACATACAGCTTTTTAAAATATTCCCCTGAATGAAATTGAAGCCCATTCCAATATAAATAAAATAAATAAAATAAATACTGTAAGTATACTTATTATATATTTTCGGTGTTAATTAGCTTATTGTGTTTTTTTCGACATCAGAACAACTTGAAAAAAAATGATAAAATTTATCTTGTCTTTGCCATAATATGGGGACAGAAACTACTTTTTATATTCATTGATCAAATTGGACTTAAAAGCAATTATGTCTTAGTATCTCAAGTCAAGTCAAGATACCTTTAATTAAACTGTGTAAAAGTTTTATTGCACTTTTTACAATTAAAGATGCAATTATTACTATATGTAGTTAAATTATACTTAATAATTGCATCTTGTTTCCTAGTTTCTAAGTATTATGAAGGTGAGAAAATGTTTTAGTTTTCTCGTTAATTACCTATTTCACTATCTTCTTTTTTCTGCTGGTTATGGTTTGATTCCGATGAGAAGGAATTCTTTTATTTTATTTCTCGCTCAGACTAAGGAAAGTGCGGCGTTAAGTGCCACCACTCAATACGCATTGTCTCGGAAATTTGGTAGAAAATGGGGAACGGAGTGTCTTAACAACAGGTTCCCTTTGACTACCTTTCCTCCCGCATATGCAGGACACAATGATGGCATTCAATTCTACCTACATATAGGCTCTCATATCGGTTCGTCTAATGTATATGACACATATACGTTGACTTTCTTCCAATTCGTCACAATGTTTTGACAAGTAAATTTGTGGTCTCGCTTTCACGCGTGATTGACAGAGTCGGTACTTTCATGTGGACACAAGTGTAGAACTCGCCCTACCAGTACCTATTTGCACGACGACGTCTGTTATTTTAAATTATACTTATATCATTTTATTTCGATTTTCAATGCTAATATGATTTTATTCAATTTGATGTTTCTCCTTAATTCTGTATTTTTTATTTCTGCCAGGGAAATTCTAATTTATTTAATGCCAATCGTTTCCACGAGTGGAAATCGAACCCACAAACGCCGCAGCCTGTCGCCTATATAACTTACATGCCATTATACGAGTATGTTGTCGTGGCGTATGCAAATATTAAATACAATTTTTAAATACGAATGTATGAAGCGTAAAATTAATTATGTAGATACGTTATAAAGTACATATCTTCATGGTGACAGGTGACACACGCAGCGTTGTTATGCATGTTAATTTATGCAAAACAAGATTGTGTGAGATCTCTTATTGGAGCTTATCTCGCTGGCATTAATTTATTCTACTTATTATCTTACGTGAGTTGATATAGAGAGAGAAATTAGTGACTCTATTCTCTCTTTTTTATGTACATTATAAATAAAAAAGGTTGTGGCCTTTTTACCAAAATTCGAAAATAAAATTAAATTCTTAATAAAACGTCCATTTACAATCGTCCCGTTACGCATAGTCTGATTCAAATCTATAATTATTAAATAACATATTTGTGTCAAATTGTTGTTAAAATAATTTTAGGTTAACATGTTCGTACTATAATTTACTTTCGACTTAAAGTGTTTCCGCACACAAACGAAAATAGGCTTACTTTCGCTTTAACTGTTTGATCTTTCGGCCCTAAAATAACTACATTGGTTAGCTACAAGAGTACTTATGTTTCTACATGTTTTAGTAAGTTAATATATATTTTATTTATTTTATTAGTCTCATACTGTATCACTTATATTACCAAGGGATTTAGTGTTAAATCACTCTGTGCCCAATTTTCTGCCTTATTGATTAATTTCATTATAAAAATGCGATAGAATAATGAAACAAATAGATAATTGAGGCTATCTTGACGCAGTACAGTGTCCGAGTACTCCGCCACTCAACACAAGCTGAAAGAAATCATTTAGCAATCACTCCTTGTGAAGTAAAGTCCATTAATTTATGGGAATAGATAAAAGGGGAGAGATAATCTTGTTTTCCAGACATTAATCTAAAATTTAATAAAAAATAAGTATTACCTACGCAAAGGTACCGCTTGTATTTGGTTAAACCGACATCTACGTAATAAGCGGAACAAATAACAACACAAACACAACTGCGGGGCAATGAGTAATGACCGGTGTAAGCACACGCAATATCTGTACTCTGTATGTATGTACGAATGGTAAATAAAGTTTATATATGTTAGATATATATTTGTATATCAAATGAGATATTAGCTATAGGGTCCTTCGTGGCGAACGGTAAACTAATGGTAATTGGTTCGATTCTCAGTCGGAGAATGAATTAGTTTCATTTTTCATTTCCTCAATAGCAGATCAATTCGCAATGTCTTGTATGTTTGTTTGGGTGGACGTGGACTGTGGGAAACGGAGTGACTTAACACTATTTTCACCCTGGTTACTTTGATGTTTTTGAGATGTAACGTAAATCAAAAAGTGTTGGTTATATTTTCAGATTTTATGTTTGATGCTGTTAGCATCATGCATTATGGGATTCTATAGATGAAATAATTTGGTTAAAATATTTTCTAAATGTCAATGAATAACGTTAATATTTTCATAATGTCAAAGAATTAAAGATCTTATTAAAGTTTAAACATATAGAAAAATATTTTTTACCAGGAAACGAGACATTTTTTCATTAGCTATTACTGTGTAGACAACGTGATCAAATCTTTGAATGTTAAACTAGTATATAATAAAGTATTAAATCTCTAATAAACATTTAATACATATATTTTATATAGAAAGTAAAGTCTTTGAATTTATACCATTTACTTGACGGTCCATATTGGCCGGATATACCCGGGGGAGGCCCCTAGGAATAGTAAAGTACCATCGTTTGAAGCTACCCTTTGATATTTGAGTCGCTGTAAATACGTTTCTTGTGATTCCTTTATTATATTTCTTTTTATAAAGCTTCTAATAAAGGCTTGGAAGGTTTTTTTATATAATATTATCAAGTCATAGATTTTACTTGTTATATTTTTTTATTATGGTTGAAGCTATCGTTTTAATTTCAGATTTATTAGTGTAAGTTTAGTTTTTGGCCAGTTCATTTAATTTTAATTACGATATTTTCATATGTACAATACACTTGTTCTGTATTTATTTTATACTTCACCCTAGAAATAAGATAAAGTATAGCATTGAATTCCGCTATTCCGCAACGTTGTATCTCTTAACACTGTATGTCTTAAAAATAGGTTCCCTCTGCCTATCTAACTTTATGTGGCATACAGCTTGAAGCCAAAAATATATTTTCTTGTGTGAAGCTAAAACAATAAATATTATACAGAAGTGATCCTTCTACAATATAATTCAATATAAATAAAAGATTGAACGAAATCATTTTCCTGACAAAGGAAACTCTACACTCATCGAATAATAAGAACAACGAAACCAATACATGTCTATTAAATTGAATAATATTTTGAACGCTTTGTGCACTAAGTATATGAATCCTTTGAATTTCTTGGGAAAATGTTTCAGAAATTTTTTTTTATATATCTTTTATATACGTTACTACACATTATTTGCGGCTTCCTCCGCATTTATAATAATACCTTATTATTTTATTATTTTATTTGAAATATATTTCTCTATCTAAATAAGCTAAATATAAAAGGATATAAGAGTACGTACTTTTATTTTGCAAACTACCCTCTTTTTCCTATCCCTTATAATCACATAAGACTGTAATTCAATATAGCCGGAGTACGTCCAAACTTAATCTGACCTTTGTATAAAAATAAATCGAGTTTTTGTCGATTGTTCAAGAAAAAGTTATAAGCATATTATCTTGTTTACAGGGATTTATTAGATAGATCGAAATCGATCTATAGCGATTATATACCGTCAATGACAAATCTAATTATATTCAAATTTAAAATATTATTTATTCAAATATACTTTTGTAAGCACTCTTTGAAAGATGGAAGAGTTAGAAAGGATAAGAAAGGGTCGTGTGTTCAATGCCTATCCCTACTGAGTCATTATAATTATTTACTTATATTTTAGTTTGATCTAATAGAACAATGTTGCTAATCACAAAATAAAAATGATGCAAGCAGTGTCTTAATATAATATTCTCCGTAAGATTTCTACCTCAAATAGAATTTAAAAATAAAAATAATTAAACCCAACCAGAGGCTTATAAAACTTTTGCAAGTAAAAGCATGGAAATTCTGAAGTGTAGAAGTTGGTGGAACTGAAATAAACTAAAATTGGCGACTATTGTACGTTGAAGTTAGAAGCAGTAAAGTTTGGCTCGTTTCGTTCGTAGTACGTACCTACCTGCGGATAATGAGATCGGGTTGGCCTTTCGTGACATGCTGTAGATGACAATCTTTTTTAAATTATTTTTTCATATGTTGCATTTAAAAATGTATTACAATATTTTATTATTTATTTTTCTCTTTACTTTTGAAGGAAGTCGGCAGGATAGTTAGTATATAAAAATTTCGACGTAGCCAAACAAAAATGTATTGCTAGAACTCTTAAACGATGTCTCAGATGTCTGGAACGTAAAATTTAAAAACACACGTAAGATTTTACCCTCAAACAAATATGGATTAAAACAGAGATAATTATACTCTCGAAATATGGAATTTCAATTAATAAACATCGTAATCAACCAAAGAACTCCCCGGTGCGCCACAACGAAATCAGTCATCGGTAAAGTTTACACACTTCAAATAATATAAAAATATTTTACTTAATAATTTTAATAAGCGTCAAAAGCTTTGTGTGACGAAACAATTTTTTTTAAAAACAAAACAATTTCCCAACATTTTGCAGAAATGTCGTTTCCAATCATGGCGGCGGGAAAATAGAGTTTGAAAGCTCTTACACAAAGAAAAATGCGGTCTTATTTTTGCTCCAATTGAAAATTTCCACCGCGGATATAACGTGGATATTCTCTTCATACTTTCCCACGTACACTTTCAGAAGTGTCAGAGAGGAGCTTAACTAACTTCTATAGAACAATGTAGGCTTTAGATAAGCTTTGTTCGAAGTGTTATATACAAGTACATGTTACGAAAGTCCTAATTATCATCGTTTCCTTTTGTTAGTGATAGTTAAAATCGGTGGCACAGTGGTTTGACAACCGTAAACACAAATGTGTGTGAACTCGATTCTCGCTCAGGTAAATTATTTAGTTTCATTTTCATCGCTACAATAGTAAGACAAAGCGTGGCGTGGCGTTGAACTGCGCTGTTTAAAACTCAAAAACAAGACTTTGACATAAAAATAATTTCTGTTTTTTATTATTATCTACCCTGACAAGCCGGGTAAAGCGAGAAGCTATTTTTTTATTTTAAATTGTCCAGTAACCTTTTCCTTTGTCTTTGGTTTTCCAAGCTTACGAAGTTAAAGTACTGATTATTCCTAAAATGTTGCGACCATGCTGGAAACTTTATTATACTAATATAATTTGCAAATAAAGTTGATACTATTGCAAACTATAAATATAATGTTTCCAATAGAGCAATCGATAGGAACACATTCTTTCAACTTCTACACTAAATACACATACAGAATGAAGTAATAATTGAAATCACGACAACAGAAATAAAGAACTTAAGTAAGTCGACATCGTTAAAAATATTGCTAAAAATAAGTCATAAATATTATAATAATCAGTAAAATTTTCACCCAGTTTTCGCGGTCCACTTGTGTATAATAAATCCCTTATCAACAGCTCCGGCGCGACGTAAACAAGTGCTTTCTAGTCGGTCTTATCGAACTAATAGCATTGGAAGTAGGACAACAAATCTTAACACTCGAATAACGAATAAATCTCCAATTCGATTGGTTCGGAAAATAAATTTTGAATAAGACAAGTATTCAGATCTAAGATATTATAATCGTGATGTATAAATGACGGTGGATGCTGTATATTTCCAAGATTAGTAGTTTTATGGGAAAATCTCAAAGAATTATATAAATAACGAGCAACACGTTCGTTTATTTAACTTATGTTAAAATGTAATTTTTTTCCAGATATTTCAAGAAATTCTCTTTAACTTTCATTTTCATATTTAATCCGAGAACCTCAGGCCACATGTCAAATTTTAGCTGTTCATGCCCAGTAGTTTGTAAGCAAGGAATTTTGTATTTAAGATTCATAAGTTTTGAGGCTGTGTGCGGGATACAGCGTGAGGTCGATTTATTGGTAACGGTTAAAGATTCTAATAATGCATCATTCTTTTTTTCAGGAATAGTAGGTACCTTTATGTTGAATTCCAGCTGAAAACGTAAAAGTATTTTGACAGTAGAGTTTTTTTGCCTAACATTAACAGCCAAAAAATGCAAGATAAAAGATATAACTATAAAAAACAATAGATTGAAAAAAAAAGCGGTCTATGAAGTAAAGCTTTCATATATTTCAATTCTTCGCGGCGATAGATCCTGGATATGCGGTCTTAAATATCCTTTTACCATTAAGTCTTATCTGCATCTAAATAAATTTCTAGTGATTTGTAACGTTTTGTAATAACTTAGATAAGTTATCATGTAAGTAATTTGCATTGACTACCGCGTAACTTGTTTTAGCTTAGTGTACTTCCTCTAGTATACGTGTAATCTATATCTATACTTAGAAAATCGTGGCTGATCGGTTTCTGTTCATGGAAGATGTATAAAAAAAATTGTTATTGGAGACATTTAACAATGTAATAGAACCTAAAACAATGATTTTGTCTGTTTTTTGTCGTTATGTATTTGTAGCATTAGAAACGGCTTATCCGATTTAAGTGCAGTTTTTACTATTATAAACTATCATTTTAAAGACAATATATATATATTGCCAACTATTCAAGTTAAGATATTTCATTGAGTGCTAAAATAGTCATTTTCTCACGAGAACTACATGTTCGATCTGAATATTAAGTGTTGTTCTTGTTTTTGTAGGTCACTTACTAAACGTGTGCCAAACATTTTTTTTTTTGCTTCATGCCGTATCTCGCACACAGCAGGGTAGGGGGAGCAAACCTGAGATTTAAAACTATTATGCCTTGTGTTTTTTTTGTATGCATTTTCATACATCTCCCATGTGATATTATGTGTTATGTTTGTATAAATTTAACATTTTCAAGAAACATTTTTAATTTATTTCCTTCTTATCAATTTAGTTCTCTACTTTATTGACACCCAATATAAATATTACCACAGTAAAAAAATAGTTCCATTAGAAACAAAATGATACGTGAACCTTGAAAGCTTTCAAAGGATTAAGTTGATACATGTCAATAGATTAAATTTTTGTCACATTTCAATTACAAGGTAAAAGTAAATTAAGAAGGGAAATCATACCATTCAGAACTATTAAAAAATATAACGTATGTAATGAGATACCAAGACTGTTACATTTAATCCTACAAAAAATAATTTACGTATTTTTTTTTGCTTGGATTAATTTATCTTAAATTTAATATAAGAAGTCGTTCTTTAACATACTGTTCAATTATATTTGTAATACAATATCATATTTGTAATACAAATTGACAAAACTTTCCAAAAAACGAAAAGCTTCAAAAGATAACTCCGCTCCGTCTTTTAACAATTTTTTTTACCTATTACCCAAAATCATTTGAAATTATTGAAATTCTCACAAATTTTATAATACATATATCGTATATTATTTATTATTATACTATTTTCATTGTTTCGCAAGACGTCGAATCATGCACTGGCTTTAATAGCGGCTTGAAAGCGGAGAACAGAGTGCTTTAGCACTAGGTTCACTCTACCTTCATCACTACGCAACAATAACTAACTAATACTACATGAAACTAAAAAAAATATCGTAGACTAAACACAGATTTTGTTTCCAGGTGTGGTTGTGATGTCATGGTGGTGGGCAGTGGCGCTTCTAGCGCTGGCCGCTCGCGCCTCGCCCCGAGCCGGCCCCGGTGAGCTATTTTACAGTAAGCATTATTGCACTTTTCCATTTCATTTCAATTTCCTTAAATTCACATGTCGTGCAAGTAAAATCCTTAAGAAATCTCGGTTTGGGAATCTGTGAAGGAAACTATTGGTGTTACTTATATCACACTACAGAAGTGAGAAGATGAAACCTATTGAAACACTGGGATAAATTGGGACTCTATCTTTCACTTGGTCAAAACGATAGATACATATCTATCGTAGTAAATAAATAACTATAACAAGTTACTTTAAAACGAAAATTAACTTTAGTGCACAATTAATTTCAAATATTTTTTTAACCGTGTTCCTTTTTTAATATTAAATTTTATTTATTTCTTAAATCGGAGGAGGAAAATAAAATAACTCACTTTAAAAAAATAAATTTCCTCTTCCTTTTTTATAAAGAAAATCACGAAAAAAAGCCTGAACAGTATAAAAAAATCTCGATTTGCATTCTATAATACGCTCACGTCAGATATAATAAGGCGTCCCGATACAAGACGCCAGCGAAAGTGTACGAGCATGACAACCTATGGTTGGTTGAGCAAAGATCGACCAAATTATTCAAAACGAAAGTGAGATTCGTCTGACGCGCGTGTTCGATGCTTGCTTTTTGTAATATTGAAGAGACGTAACGAGGTGTTGTTTTCTCTTAGAAGTTATTTGAATATATTTTTTTATTTTTTATTAAAAAAAACACAAAATTTATAGTCTTGAGGGTAAAAAGTAATGTAATGTTTTTTGTTACGACCTTGACCAATGACGATTATTGATGAGCTATGACGCCAATGCATCATTCGATATTTGAACCCGTTATTAACTGCAATGAATAAGTAAATAGTTTTAGAATAGTATTGTTAGTAAAATAACCTACTATAATCATATTTTGGTAAATATTTTAATGAAAATATATTTGTTTATAAAAAAAATATATCTAAATGATTATAATTGAATTCTTAATGCTCATAATGTAATAATTTATCATATCAACATAAGAAGTGACTCTTAAAAATTACAATCTTCACAGCCTCTTTGTGTAACTAAAACCTATTGTTATACATTATTGTCTACTACGCAAGATTCAAACATTTGCCGCCTTAACTTGCTTATCACGTATTTCCCTCTTATCGTTGATTTCTTATCACGTATCAGTTTTGCTCAAGCTATTTAACCGATCTCACGTTGCAACATTGTAAAGATGCACTTTCTTTTAGGCTATATCCGATCTGCATTCCAGTTTGATGTAATGACGTTTTTATATAGATAATTATTGGATCTTAAGTATTTGACGGCTTAAGACATAAACAGGTAACAGACATAAAAGGTTTACTTTTTTTTATATTCATGCTATATCCTGCACATAGCAGGGTGGACAAGAACAACCTGGGAATCTGGAAACAAGGAACCTGGGAAGTTAGTGGTACTTTCGTTCCTCATTTTACGCCGAATTCTGAAGGTAAAGAGTGGCAATCAATCAAGTATTCACAGTTTTGAACAATCTCGAGTGGGCTTCTTTTAAAATAAATATAGAAATAATTTTAAAAAGTTTTAAATTAGAATGGGTGAAAAATGACAAAGCAAATACAAATAAATCACAAGTATGTTCCGCAAGAGAGGATTTTAGTTACTTGAGATACTGATCAAACGCTGCCTGTTAACGATCTTACACTTTGAGACAAATTTACTACATGTTCATCATGATCATGAATATAGCCATGGCGAATGCCCATAAGCATGTGGCTGTAAACGCGACAGGTTGTCGGTTCCATACCCACTTGAGGAAATGAAATATTTAATTTTTTATATATTTTTGCTCTGGTGTCTAGGCAAACCGAGTTTGAGTTCTGCGATCACGTGATGCCTCCAAAATTCAACAGAAAATGAGGAGCGAAGCGTGTTAACATGCTGGATGTCGTGATAGGACAGCGTGAAGCTGAAGTGAAGTCGTTACTCTGTATTTTAGGCAAACCTAAAAAAATATATGTCGCTTGTCACTTGACACATGATGACATTCCGTATCCATTTTAATCAGCAAATTGTCGCATATAGTTTATATATATACATGGAAAACTTAATCTTATTATCGTCGCTCGTAAACCTGAATCCTCTTTTGTTTACGACTGTCGGTGCTTTGCCAAGCATTAAAGAAGTTTACAGCATATTAACAATTTAGCACTAAGCTATTTATACAACTCTACGGTTATAAATATTTAATGTAAGCTTTGTTTCGTACATTTTCTTTGCCAGTGTCTTGCTTAAATTCTTATCCTAATATTGGTATACCTAATTCTAAAATTAGTTAATGATATCGGAAAATAGTTTGAAACTGAACTGTGGACTATAATTTCGTAGTAAGTTATCATATCTTACAACTTAGATCTTGTAACAGTCAAATAAGTCTACATTCCAAGGCGGCCGAAACATTGTCATTATTGTAATAATACTTAATTTTCTTGCTAAGAGCTAGCGTATTCCCACAAGGAAGATTAATTAAAGTCAATTTATCGCCCTGTCCTGTCTTTACATCCATCCAATATTCTCTCATGACGTGAGCCATCCTCGGAATTATCGTTATTTATATGGACCGATAATAACTTGATCGTAATTTATGACATTATACCATCAGGCTTGTTAAGTGGTTAAAAAAATTGATTGATATGTGAAGATATAGGTTCGATTTCCACCTACAGTATATATGTTGAACATATGGAAATAAATGTGGGCCATAAAGGTTTTTAATGATGTATGCATAGTAGGTTCTTACGTGGTAGTTGTAAAAAAAGTATTTTTCTTTTGTTATTTGATAACAAATGAAACATAAACAATAGACAGAAAATTAAACAAATTACGTAAAGCTAAAGCTAATACTTATATTCGAAAACAAATCTAGATTTATTGTTACTATGCTATGTTATGGAAGTTATAAAAATATTTTTATAGGCTAGCGCATTTCATTCACTATTTAAATATTTCAATATTGAAAGTCCTTAACAATTTTTACGAACCATCTTAATAATAAATAAAAATATTCAATTATAAGTACAACGAAGATTGTACGTTGTGAAAATTTAAATTTCCTGTTATTTTTTAATATGCTTGAACACTTTCTTTTAACTACTAATAATTATATACTCGTCCGTCCGCCCTATAAGAGGGCAGTAACGCTTTTACTTTTTTATAATGTTGACGAGCATGGTCAAAAGCGTTTTATTTGTCTTTTTAATTCTTTTACTTTCATTATAGTTACAAAGTTGAAAATTTTATACTTAAATAACTTTGACCTGCTACTTTGTTTGAGTGCTTTGAAATAGAATTTTATAACAAATTAAAAAAAGAAATCGATTAGGTTAGATAGGTTAAAATTAATTCAAATATATTGTTTTTTAGTTTCACGCCGTATATCATTATGACAGGGTAACAGGGTAAGTAGAGGGAAGTGTATTAAACACTACCACTACACTATCATTATCAGCGCACGTAAATGGTAATATTCAATATTTAATTTCCTCGAATGGGAATCCAACTTACAACCTGTAGCTTTACAATCATACGCTCATGCCTCTGCGCCATGGCTGGCCTCGAATGGTCCCAATTTCCTCTTCAGTCAAATTACGGAAAATGCAGTAAAAATGAAAACAATAGTTGTAAATTTGTCAAACATTGCTAGATTTTATATTTATGTTCACATAAAAACTGTTAAAGCGTCGCAAATTTCAGCAATTTACGACTCGATTTTTTATACTCAATCCACGCTCGTATACAATCTAAACAAATATAAAAGAAAAATTAATGACAATATAAAACCGGGTAGCGTTTGTTTTACGATGTGTTAAATTTTGCGCTTTAAGTGGATTGTTATTTTAGTGCTTATAAAACGCATTCGGCTTTTTTAACACCTTCCAGCCCTTAGTGTTTTGTTTTTTATTGTTTACATCTAACTGTGCAGTAAACAATTGTAAAATAATCAAATATAATTTAAAAACAATCTTCAAATATCTTTCAGTTATCTTAGTATAATAATATCCAGAAATGCGTGGGTACGTATGTCAATATCAAAAAGGATCACCTTAATACAACTTTTAGTTTTCGAGAAATTCGTGGAAATTTAATATTTATTTGTAGTAATTTATATTTATAATTTATATTTAATAAAAGTAATAAGATTTAAATAATAAAAAAATACACAATTTATCATTGTTGAACTAACTATTCTATGTTCTTCATATGAGTATAAGCAAAGAATAAACATCTTAGAGATCTTATGTTCCATTCTACACTTTCCAACAAATCAGATACAATTTAAATTTAACGTGATTTGAACCTGCAATCACCGCCTGCAGTCTGCAATATGACAGAGCGTTAAATAAATGCAGACTTCCTTTCACGAATCAAATTACAATCGATGGTGTAAAAGCAACAGAGGTCAAACGATAACGTTTACAGAGATTGCTCTAGATCGTGGGTGAAACCAGATCAGGGTGGCCAACTTTTAGAACAATAATATCGGGATAATTAGACAATATTTTTTTTATATTAAAAAAAAAGTTCTTTGTGTTGTTATCTATATTTTCGAAAATAATTTTGATCCCGTTGCTTATCCATTTTATTTTTCCCTAATTGTAGCTTTTCTTAACATAACATGCTATCAAATATTAAAATTCAAAAAAATCTTTGACACGTTAAGTATATCATTTCGAAAGTATTTTTGAAATCAGGACTGCTTCAGTAAAATTGAAAAGTGTGGAAAAGACTGTAACCAGATACTACCTAAGGGCGAATAAAATGGAAGTGGCATCTGTCTGTGGGAACTGGGTCACGACTGTCAGTTTGACTGTCAAAAACGTGCACTTGACAGCTTTCTTGGGTGTAGGTACTCGTGTAAAAATAAAATATATTTTAATTTTGTATGTTATAATAAAAGAAAGGGCTTGTGATTTTTTTATAGTGTTGATGAAAAATAAAATTGGCGAGTATTTAATGATATTTTTTTACTTTATATATTGTGTAAGCAATAACAATATTGAAGACTTGAAAATTGAGTTGTCATTTTAATATAGGTATAGGTGTGTTTATAAAAAAGTATTTTTTAATAAATAAACTCTATTAGAGGCCGTCTAGGTGCAGTGGCACAAGGGTTCGATTCCCACTTGAGGAAATTAAATATTAAATATTTTAATTTCTTCGCTCGCGTGATGAGTTCCGCCACTCGACTCGGAATGTCTCCAGAATCTCCAGAATCAGTCTCCCTCTGCCTACTCTGTGCGGAATACAGCGTGAAGCTGAAAAAAATCACTAATGAGTATAAGCAATAAGATCACACAACGATTGGGTTAAACAACAATGAATTTAATTAATAGCTATTAAAAGCAATAACGTCCTTTAAACCCTCAGTCCCATGTTGACTGTTGACTAATTATTCTTAATTATTGTCGATCTTAGAATAATCACTGTGATCTCTCGAAATGAAATCCCTATCATTCTGATAATTAATCTACGTAATTAAGTTACGAGTATCTAATCTAGATGGGTCTCACAGAGATGAGATGATGGTCAGATTGGGAACTTCCTTTTAATACAAATGGTTAAACAAATAAATGAAATTTAATTACAATACTAAATTTAATGTTGTTAACAAGCGGTTTTGATACGCCTATAGCCCAAATGAAATATAATTATTCCTCATTAAAACGAAACCCAAAACTACTCACACATAATGCCAGATATTTTTGACGTTAATTATAATGAAGCCAGTCGTGGTAGAGGGGCACAAGCGTAGGACTGTAAAAGCGACAGGTAGTGGGTTCCACTATCATTCGGGGAAATAAAATATCATACATTTTCATTTTCTCGCTCTGGTAACGAGGCTAAACGCGGCGTTAAGTTCCGCCACTTAACACGCAATGCCAGTATTTGGCGGAAAGTGGGAAGCGGGAGTGTCTTAATGGGATCGAATTAAGACTAAGTTCCCAGGTACCCTCTGCCCTGCTATATAAAAGTCATACATTTTATATTATTACCATTTCTATTTGTATATCAGCAATGGTCAGTTCTAGGGCAGCGCTAGGGCTCCCGTGCAAACAGTTTCACCGACACGAAAGTTGACGATTGACGATTGAGAACAAATGACTTGTCGTGACTAAGATGAGTTGAGTTTACTTTGCGTCTACTTATATATGAAACGAGTTCTGTGCTTGTGTGAAATTTACTGTTTCTAATTGCTGAATGGGGCTTAAATTATCTATATTTAGTACGTTTGAGTGTAATGTTTTTGTTTATTATTTAGAAAGAGCAGTGAAAGAGATTAGTGATTCATTATTTCATATTCTATTTTTCGTTAGTATGCCATTGTGGGGCCAAGTAAAGCCAAATAAGATTTATGTTAAGATAATTAATTTTATGATCAACGATTTTTGTTTCGCCTTTTTTTGGCTTTAAATGAAACTGAAAATTTTGACCTTTGTTCTTGAATATTTTTTTAGCATACATGGGGTCGATTATTTGATATTTTATTTATAGCGATATATTCTTTTTAACTAATATTAATATTTTACCCCTATTTTTATAGATAAAAGGAGTGTGTCATGAAATAAAAAGTATTTTAATATCTTCCGTAAATGTCAGTCGTACGCACCTATTATTAAATTTAAATTTATGACCACTCGAAACACAATTTCACGGGAAAGTTGGTTACCGATAAAACTGTGTAAACAAACGTAAAGTACGATGTGATTACCACTTTAAAATTATAGCCGTGACTTTTATGCTATATAATAAGGAGATAAATTTTGACACGTAAATGGAAAATGTGACTGACTGACCTATTTGATGTTTTAATATTATTATTTTTCTGATAAGATTAAATATTAGGCCTCAGTGTAAAGTAAATATGATGGTTATGAGTCTGATCTTATTAAAACCAAGTGCGGCGTTGGGTTCCGCCACTCGACACGTAATCCGGCTGTAAATGTACAACGAACTGACTTGTCTTAACTATGCGTTTATTCCCTATGCATCCCGGATAAGCGTGTAAGTGAAATGAAAAAAAATATAACTCACCTAATTTATTCTTTTTATCTAATGCAATAAAAGAAAACTAAAAAAGTCTGTAAACGAGAATTGAAAACCGGTAACGATAGATGGTTGTCAAGAAACCAAGAGACTTTCTTATTTAAAAATAAAAAAAATTAAATTCAGTTTGATAAATTAAAAATAATTGAGGCTCAGCTGTCTTACTATAAACCCTACAATTGTAGGTTCGATTCCTATTCGGGGGAATGTAATATTTCCGCGATTATTTGGTAACAAGACAAAGCTATGCGTTGAGTGCCGCTGCTCAATCAATACAAAATAGTTAAAAGGCCAGAAACACACCTGTAGCTCTTCCGGTGTTACATGGGATCGTGCGGGACGGTGATCACTTACCATCAGGTGACCCATACGCTAGTTTACCTTGGGCTGAGCACGGCGGACACTGTCTTAACATAAGGTTTTAATTTGCAATGTTATCAGCGAGATACATGCATGAAGCTCAAAAAAATTAAAAATATAACTGTTTAAACGTACTACAGAGGAAACTCGCAGTAAAGCTCTCATAAAACTATTTTACAACATACTAGTTGCTCATGACATTCAAAGTTACAAGTACTCGCCATTTTATTTTGCTTTAAAAATAATGATTTTTTAAACATTTTTGCTGTAATATTAAAATGTTTTATTATTTTCAATTTATCTCAATTTTTATTCATATATTTTATCTCACTATCATTTTTATATCTAATATTTTTATTTGTATTACATGTGTTATTGATAAAGTGGGTAGGTTTTAAATTGAATCAAAGCAAGACCTATAGAATATTTTCTTCTCTGTATTCTCTGTCAGTGGTTATTAACATATCTGCTAAACTTCTAAAAGTTGGAGTTAGGAGAGCACTAAAAGTGATTTCTTGAAATTCCTAAATACAGGATCTACAGCATCAATCTTTATTTAATGTCTTAAAATCCACACAAACAAATTTTATATCTAATTTTCATATTGAGAACCATAAAATATAACCTATCCCACAAGACTAACACGGAAAGCGTGTCAAAAATCGCTTTCATTTGCAAGCTAAGCAGAGAACACACTCCATTGTGCTTACGTACTTACGTCTATTACATACTTTCGCTGATTAAACCGTGTTAAGGGCGATGGGCGGTCTATTGTTGAGGGAACTTTTTTATATAAATTAACCTCATTCATTGTAATAGGTTGTTAGGAATAATTGGCTTGTTGGTTATTGGTAGTTTTTAGTAGTTATGATAAGTGAATACAGGTTTAAATCTCAAGACGATTTTGTTGAGGATCTTCTATCATACATTTTGTAATTAATGAAAAAAAGAAAGGTTGGCTGTAAATGCGACGATAGTGAGTTTGGATTGTCCAGATTTTGATTGGCCAGATAATTAAGCGGAAAGTGAGGAACAGTGTCTTAACACTAAGTTCCATTCACCTCTTCAGCTATGTGGAGTTGGCCTTAAAGCTTATTTTTTTATAAAGAAGTAATAAACGATAATGAGTACCTTATTTGTGATCATAAAATTAGTACTACTTGGATCTTGACTATTACTTGAGTTTTATTACTTTTTGATTATAATATCATATAAACTAAACATAATTAAACTATGTGATTTGAATTCACGGCTATCGTATATAGTATGGTTACGACTGCACCATAACGATGCAGAATAAATTAAGATTTATGATATAAATTACCATGAGAAATTATTACGTCTATAATTTTTATATAAAAATGAAAATCAAAAAAGTTTATAATATTTTAAGGATTCAAAGGGATTTCCTAATTAAGTAGCACAAGAAAGTTTTTCTATTACGAAATCTAATTAAAATGGAATCTCTTGATGGACGTGGATGGATTTTTGAAAACGTCACGTAAAATTTTACGTAAAAATAAAAATGTGTACGTACAATTTCGAAAACGTAATTTCTTTCGGAACATTATAATACTGTGATAGATCCCAAGAGTGTTAAAAGCTGACACTAGCTGAATACTTTATTAGAGAGAAATATATGGATTCTAATTACGTTCTTTTATTAATTTTTAAGATCGAGAATAAAATTAAAAATTCTGTCCATCATAGCGTAATGGGACAACAACGCACTATATACAGTGATTGTGGGTTGCTCTCGGGGGAGTTAATTGATTTTATTTCCTCTTTCTGTTGGTATAATAAGTTGAGGCATTGACTTTAACCTCTTAACATGCAATTTTTCGAATTTGGGTAGAAAATAGAGAATGAAGTTTCTAAACACTCATTATTCCTACTACGCTAAAACACGAAACTAAAAAAAAAGTCATAATTGAAAGTGTCTTAACACTACTCGCATCCCATTTCACAAAAAGCCATAGATTAATGACAATAATTAAAAAAACAGACTACGTGCCTATCACATCTCTACCTATACCATATTCTACCTATTTCTAAAGCTATAAGGCTTGTCCTGATTCTAGTATTTTGTAGTTAGTTGCTTTTATGAAAACTACAGTTTTCAAATTAGTGTCATTGTCTATATTTTGTATGGCGTTATCTCTTTATTCCTTATGCTATTATCTACACTACTGGGCCTTACTTTTGCCGCTCAATTGTTTTGTTCGTTAAGGTGAAACGGAGAAAATTCCCGGTAAGGCGTGGTCAAGTCTAATAACTATATATACGGGCTTCGTGTGTGGTAAATATAGCTATTTCATAGTATATCATAATTTTTTTTCTAATTGTAATTTTTTTATTGTAGTAAGTTGATAAGCTAACTTAGTAAGAGGCAAAAGTAAAATCGTTATAAAAAAAAGGAAAGATCCATGTGATCGTCGTGATACATCTGACTGTGAGCGCGAAAGTTGTGAAAGAGTAGATTTGATTCCCAATTGGGGAAATATTTTGTTTTTATTCCGTTCCGTTGTTGAGTTCCGCAACTCATTACCAAATGCCTCAAAAATTGGGCGGTACATGTGTAATAGAGTGTGATACTGGGTTTCCATTGAGTAATCTGCTATTAGCAGGGTAAAGTGCGAAACTAAGAAAAGAATACAATAGTTAATAAATATTTTAACGTAAAATCTAAGTATTACATAGGTGCATGGTATAAAAGACAAGAAGAATAAATATTTAAACAGACCAAAGGCGGCTCGTCAAGCTATATCTAAAGTAAATATTTGCACAGTGTATGTCCGTTTGTTTACAGAGGGGCCAATGAAATCAGCTCTCGTGCCAAATAAGATTAGATAAACTTGGCGCTGCTTTCGACAGTACGGCTTAAGATGTATAAAGCTGATAAAATCTGAGTGAATGTGAACCGAATTTGGTATTAAATAATTGCTAGTATATTTATTTGTTTTTATTTTGCATTTAAATTTCTTATTGAATCTTGATATATGTTTATATTTTTAGTAATAATAACTTTGTCTCTACATTTGTAAGGTTCCATACCAAAAATACCTATTACTAAGTCTTCGCTGTCTGTCCGTTTGTTGGATTTTCACACATTATATATTTTTGTTGCCGCTTCACAATAAATAATAAAAATAAATATTTAATTTAGCTTTCACACAAGAAATTTGATTTATTTGCTGTTTTTATAGATAAGGTACGGAACCCATCGCGCGTGTCCGCATCGCACGTACTTGGTCGATTTTGTCAATATTCGCACATTAAAAAAATAGTATACGGTACGTGTCGAAATTCAACGCTGTAGTGAGATAAAATACGGCGTTGAGTTGACGTTCGGGCTCTGGGAAAAAGTATTTTGTACGGTATTCAATGATTGCGTCTATTGCACCACTGTACCGTTGAACACAATAACCGACAAACAGTAACTTTTCTCCAGATATGACGTGCCAAAACGCAAAGTTACGGCTATAAATAAAACGATACCATCTCAGTTTATGGGCCATTTCGCTTTCATTTCGCCCGATGGACATCGTGTTAATCATAGAAAATAATGGAAGTGGTATAGGTTATGCTTTTCCTTAATTAATAATTATTTAAACTTTGTATTAGTTTTTAATCTTTATATAATGAATAACGATGTAAAGATATATACCTACTTTGTTTACTTAAAATTGTTAATTTAAATAAACAAAATATTTACTAAACTCTACGTCACGCCTTGCCATGTTACCAGAGCGAAGAAATGAAAATGATAAATATTTAAACAATCATTAAATAAAAGAGTTATAAAATATGGGAAGGGTATTTACGGCAAACACGATTCTTATTTCAGCAATCAGGGTATTGGTTTGTTCGGATTAATACGCCAATCAAAAAATAATGAGTATTTATAGACATATATTTGTGATTTCCTTTTTCTTATTTTTATATTGTATAGCGACAACGAATGTTTTCCATTATTTTGTTTTATTATACATTGTTGGTACTTACCACCACATATTGTCTTTTTATGAAAACAAACAGAAAAAAATATATTTTAACTTAACTTCTTTCTGTTTCCTTTCTTTTCAATACAATATGAATTGTTCATAAACCAAACTGATGGCATTTCTAAGACGTGTGGTTATATTCCATAAACCAGGTTAAGGCTTTAAAGCAATATTTTTTATTGTTCAGAAGCGACTAATATAATTGCCGAATCTTCCACAGCTATAACAAAAGTGAAAACGATCATTGCAATGATATGTTAATAGAACGTTTATTTTTTAAATTGCAAGATTATTAATTATTTCACCAAGTGAGCTAATAGAGTTACAATAATATAGAAGTTTAGTATAAAAACGTAACTCATCTCTCTATCTGCTCTTTTATTTATTTTTCTAGCTTTTCTTATTTTTTACCATATATCACAGGGCAGGTAGAGAGAACCTACTATCAAAACAATTCGTTTTCTGTGGAATTCAAAACAATGTGTTTTTGCTGAATTTGAAACATTACGTGTTCAGTGGCGCAATCTAACGACGCGTTATGTGTTTCTAAAACAATAAATGTAAACAATTAAATTTCCCGAGTGGGAATCGAACCCGCAGCCATCGCGAACAGACGCTTTACCACAGCGAAACGACGGCTTCCTATAAAAAAAACAAAATCTACAAAATTTCTTATTTCTTTCCAAAACAAAAGTATAAAGAAAGCCATTTGACGAATGTTCTATCAGATGTGGAACGTTGCGTGCGCTGCGATACATCGGTAGATCATCTCGTGAAAGCACGAAGATGGATAGATATAGTTTTATGGCACTTTTCACTAAATAATAATAGAAGGTTTGAGTAATTATATTATAAAGAAACAGTTTTAAGTTATTTTTTGTAGTTATTTTATTTGAAAGTGTTTAATGCAAAAAATAATAATTTCAAGGATAGACCGTCTTGGTGCAGTGACAGAAGTGTGTTTTGTTCTGTTCTATTCCCATTCGGGGAATGGAATATTTTATATTTTCATTTCTTCACTCTGGTACTAAGGCAAAAGCTCAAGAGGGAATTCGGCAGAAAGGGAACGGAAATGACTTCATATAAAATAATTGTCGTATCACTAGGTTCCTAGGTTCCTGCTGCTTAAAAAAATCAAGAGAATCTGGCGCTAGTAGAGAAGGCAGTGGTAATCCACTGAGATGAATATATACTATAACAAAACAAATTACCATTATTATTTTCTAATACATCGATCCTCGTTGCCAATATTTCTATTTCATAATACTTCGTCCTCTTATATTTCCGTAATAAGAGTATATTATTAATAGTAAGGCTTTACTTGGTAAGGTAATATTTCAAACGAGCTTAGAGCTCTAAGCTTTTCTGTGTCGTAATTAGTCACGGACGTCTGTACAATCTTTTGTTTATAATTATTTTATTTTTGTGTGTACATTCCAAACTGAATCTTTAATACAAAAATACCACTTGTATTATATTACATTTTAATACTAGTCTTTGGAAGCGAGAATGAATTACTTTTATTCTTCCGCCGTAGAAGAACCAATCATCTCACAATATCATGAATTCAGGAGGAGGCAGTGCCACTCACACAGAAAGGAGGCCTTCCTTTCTGGGTATAGATATGCACTAAGATATTACTATGCTGGGATACGGAGTGAAACTCAAAAGTAAACTTATTCATAAATTTTCTCTAGGTTCTTTAAAAAAAGAGTCAAGATCAGAGAGTGGTCTCAACCCACCCCATCGAATAAATACGTAATATAATCTAATAAATTACTCATATTTAAGATGAGCCCGCAGGCTAAGGCTTCTTGATATACAGTCAAACGTTGTCAAGCTTCTTTATATGGATAAATAATACCGATTAGCATTGCTGATAGCGCGGCGGACGGCCATTTGTTGCGATCTCGTTACTTGCAATAACTCATTGCGGTTCGCGCCTGCCTGTGTTGCAATACACTTGTGTGTTGATTGTGTAATAGTGGTACTTCTTTTTTTTGATGTTGGTTATTATGTTTGTATAGATATATATATATATTGTGTTGAAGTGTCTGTCTGTGTATTTTGAAGTATTGTGATTTTCTAAGTGCGTTGTTTATACGTTTAGAATATAAGCAAACAATTTTAATTTTTTTCTCTGTCTGTCCGCCTGTTTTTCTATTTGTCTAGGCTAGTCACAAAAACAGCTGAATCGATTTTTATGGGACTAACATTGAATGATACAGGGGATTGATTGATATAAAGTCAACTTTGTGAGCTGGATTTCTCGCGGGATTGGGACGCAGCAAAAATCTATATAGATATGATATACCTAAATAACAGCAGCAGTGCATAACAGCATAGATAGATTAAAATAAATAATTTTCGAGTATAAAGTTTAAATTAAAAGATGCCTAAGTTACAAAGTATCTAAATATCTATCTAAAGTAACGAAACATTTACATCGTTAATACATCTATTTGAGCAGGTTTTACGCAATTTATTTCTCGACAGCGATCAAAGTTCCGTAGTACGGATTAAGCCTTCCATTCGCTATTATGTTTCCTTATATAAAGTACACGTATTAGTGCGAGGATACGCTCAAGTCTAATAATAGTGCTGTGTTATGAAAGTTCAGTTTTCATTGCAAACTGTTGTTCCTCTCCAGATATTACTATCATTATTTATATTGATATTAGCTTTGCTTTATTAAGTTATTAAAAATATTTCTATAGTTTTATTTTATAGTAAACGTACCCCGCAACTTTGTTTGAAAATTTTATTATATTTTTTATAGTTTCACACTGTATCCCACACATAAGCAGGGTAAACAGAAGGAACCTGGGAACCTAGTGTTAAGATTCTCCGTTCGCATTAAGACATTTCTGTTACCCACTTTTCGCTCAGTTTTGGAGACATAAGCGATGGAACTCAACGCTGCACTTTGCCTCGTTACCAGAGCTAGGAAATTTAAATATTAAATATTTCATTTCCTCGATTGGGAATCAAACCCACGACCTGTCACGTTTACAGTTGCACGCTTATGCCTCAGCTCCACGGTTCGCGTCTTTGTTTATTTTTATGAAAAAACAAATATTCCCTTTCTTTTATTTCCTAATTGAAGTATTGTATTGTACATTCATAGTATATTAGAAATCTCCTAAATTGATATTTCCATTTATGGGCAAAACCCATTTCGCCAACTTATTGTGTATGAGGCATACCGTGGGAATGAATAAATTAGAAGCCGTATGGAATCAACGTTGTAATTCTATAGCAAATAATGTTTCATATGGGTTTTAAAATACAATATGCTATTGCTTTTTAACGTAATTTAGAATATTATTTATAATAATTTATTAAAGGTATTGTTAATTGTGGTAAGATCTGTTGTTGTTGTAATTAGGTATAAACACTTTAACTATAAAGTGTTTATACCTACTGACTCCTGAGTCAATTTGTAAATTTTGAGGAATTTATAATGTAAGAATATGGAAATTCAATTTTTTTGAATATTTTTTTTATATTTTTATTTAACCAGGAATCTGTACAAATTTATAAAGCTGAAGAATTTGTTTAGTAGAACGCATCTTAAGAAGTACTCTCAACGTCTTAAGAAGTACTGGTTAGAATTGAAAAACCTTTTTATGTTAGATAGTTTGTTTATCGTTGTTTCGGTGTAAACTACTTCAGCTACGAATCAAGGTTATCTTCCTAACTAGTAGGTGTCACACAAAAGGTAAAATCAGGAAAACTTAATACAAAAATATGTATTTTTTTAGACCTTTGAACCTATAACAATCCCCTAATATTAAACAGACATGCTTCATCCACGCAACCATAGGTAACAATAACTCATTCTAATTCATTTATAAGTACACTTCATTATTCACGCCTCTTCCGAGTTCGTTTGTCGCCGTGTAACTGTACTGCGAGCGAAAGTGAGATCACCTCCCATTCTTAACGACAAATAACGTTAAGTGTGGTGCTAATTTTTTATTATAATGCTAAGTTTTAATTAATGTGTGTGTAGTTAGATATTTTTGTATGTATATTTGTATATTATTCGTTTCTGTCTGGTTAATATCGTTTTCTGGTTAGCCGATTTTTTAAATTACTTTATATCCAAAATCACAAACCTACTTATGAATGAATGAACGTATATTATAAAGACAGTAACATATTTGTATACTGTTAGATAAATATAATGTTTGAACACTAATTCCTGTCTATCAATCAATGCGGGAGGCAATTGAAGGTGAAATATAAGCAGCAAATAAAATGCAATATCCTTTAATTAAAAAAAATATTAACATGTTACATATATACTAATAATCAATTATATTTCAAATAAATTCAATTGTTATAATTATTGTGCAGTCAGATTAAAATAGAGGCTAGCGTGGCACAAATCTAATTAGAAACAACGTTTGTGGGTTCGATTCCCTTTAGGGGGAACGATTGGTCATAAAATCGGTGTTCAATAAAAATATGTAGTTATAAAAATGTCACATAAAGTAAGAAGGCGAAAGTTCTACCCAAAGAGTCTTACATCATCACATGTCCAGGAAATATTCAACAAGTTACAAACGAAATAAACTATATTATTAGTACAAATATATTTTACAAGTAATGGTTGAGTAGCGTGAAATTAAATTGCTATTCCCGAGTTAACTGCACTGGAATTAATCTGCGTTTAAACAGGTGCGCACACGCATTTGTATAGATGGGATATTCGGCTGGAAATTAATAATTTAAAAAAAATAAGCTTGGTGTCAGATACTATTGTTAAGACACTCCGTTCTCTATTTTCTGAGACATTGGATGTTAAGTTGCGGAAAAATCCGCCTCGCTTTGACAAACCAATGTTTCGAAACTGGGCGGAAAATGCAGAACGGATTATCAAGGCACTAAGTTTACGTTTCAACTTAAATGTAGATGAATATTATAAAATAAATGACTTAGCTCTCGCGGTCGGTCTTTGCAAATTCATCGTTTTTAATTACATTTCTACCAGTTTCCCAACAGCTGCCTGTTAAATTTAACTTTTTATTTTTATTAACAGAATTGGATTTATATTGTTAAAATGTCCCATATAACTTTCTAGGGATAACCCTTAAACCTTACAAAAACTGAAATGTGAACTTTTTATTGAAACAAAATTTTGGGTCATAATAAATATATTAATTAATTCACGGCATTCAGTCGAGGCCGTCGTGGAGCAATAGCGTAGGATAGTAAACGCAACGGTGGGTTCGATTTTCACTCAGGCAATGAAACATTTAATTTTCATAACCTCGCTCTGCTAACTTGACAAAGCGAGTTGAGTTACGCCAATCAATTTTCAATGCCCTGAGAATTTGACGGAAAGTGGGCAACAGAAGTGTTTTTATGGGAACAGAATATCTTAACACTAGGTTCCCTTTGCCTACTACATGCGGGATAAAGCTAAAAAAACCAAGACTTTTGTAATATATTTACAAAATGTTATATATATTCTTTTCATGAAAACTAAATACCGTACCTACTACAAAAACAACGTTCTTATAATATGAAAGCAGGTATTCTATTCACGCGCATATAATTACTTATTCAACTCATTGTGTCCTAGGTCAAGAGTTAATGACTAAGGTCACCTCATAAAGCGTTCTTTTAAGAAACCTATTTAAATTTTAACTAGGCTAGGTATTTTTGTGTCGCTAGTAGTATTTTTTTTAAAGTTTATGTCAAATTTGTATTTTTATGTCATATTTATTTTGACAGATCAGACATTTACTTTTTCCACTTTCTGCCAAATTCTAGAGGTATTATTTTGAGTTGCGAAACTCAACGCCGCGCTTTGCCTCGTTACCAGAACGAGGAGATGAAAATATGAAACATTTAATTTCCGCGAGTGAGAATCGAACCCATAACTTGGCACGCTTGCGCCACAACTGCCCTCAACATAACTAGTATTATTTTTAATATAAACAATATTAACTCGAGTTTAAGAACACGTCTCTAAGATAATAATTCCAGCTCGAACTTTGAGCATAAAGCTCTGAACTTCGACAAAGTTTCTATGGGTCTTTGGACGTACCCTATATACTTAGTTAGGTTACCCAAATACATACCGTGGAATATAAATTATACTTTACTTATTGTTGTTATTGTGTAATTAAAACTTTGCAGATAATATACATAATATTTCATGACAGTTTTATGAGTAATGCTGCTTAAATTGGGTATAACGACTTTTGACTTTTGGCCTCCTAATTTTGGAAGCTTATATAGACATGGATTTTAACATATTTTTGCATTATATTTATCTTACAGAATTAAAATATTTTTTCTTGTAATTTAATTTTTATATTTAAACATGTATTCCACACAGTGGGAGAAGAAAAATATTTTTTTGAAAATTTGCCTTTATAAATTGTAAAATAACGGGATTTGAACTAGCGTATGCTTGTAATCGTGTACCTATTGGAAGAAATGTCAGAGAACTAATTAAAGTAAGATATTGTCTTTATTTAGATTTTCATATTAAAATCTTTTTACATGAAACAATATTATTCTAAACATCAAATTTTATTAGGCAATAGCACTTACGAGTACAAAAGTGAATTTAAAATGGAAATGTTATAAAGGTTGTACTTGTGAAGTTTTTATTATTCGAATGTATGCAGGATTCTGTAACTGGACTAAGGATTGATTTACATTTTTCTGACTAGATATGTCATATTATATATTCTGTATAAAATATAAATATTTTAACAAACTAAACAGTTTTTTTAATAGCATAAAACTAGTCAGTTCCATTTTGGAGACATTGTGAGTTGAGTAGAGGAACTTAACGCCGCGTTGTATAGTTTCGAGGAATTGCAAATAATTCATGCCCCAAACTGGGAAACAAACCCATTACCCATAAGGGTGGCTATAATTTTATATATTAATATATTATCTATCGGAATTCTGAATTTAATGTTTGAATTTTCTATTGAACGAAGGAATAAAGATAAATCGTCTAGTGAAAACGTCGTGTCGATAAAAGATTATCTTAAAAAATAACACCGAAGCTATTTATTTAAGCTCTTGGATTCATTTTATATTTGGTTCTATGTGATTTTTCTATTTCATTTCTATATCTTTTATGATTTCTTTTACTTATTGAGTTTCTTTAACACTGTTAGTCCCTTTTCTTAATATTATACTATTTCAATATTCTTATAAAAATATTTCTTAATTTCTTTTATTTCGATGCCGTCGTCGCTCAGCGTCTGACTGTAAATACGACGGTTGTAGCTTCGATTCCCACTCAGGGAAAGGAATTGTTTTCATTTACTCGTTCTGGTGACAGGGCAAAGCGCATCAAGCATCTTAATATTTGTGTGAAAAGTGGAGAACGGAGTGTTAGAACACTAGTATCGTAAAGCTATATTTAGTCAATCAATCTGAACGTGTTATATTTATTTCTTAATTATATGAATCAATGGGATTTCAAAGCTATTGACCTATGGGAAGTGAAGTCAGCTGACAAAAAACGCATGATGTCAACAGCCACCGATTATATTCGGAGATAGTTACGCTAACGGTTTATCTAACTACGGGACTTAGCACATACGTTGGGTTAAATTATATAAATTATATCTATTAAACGAAATTTTGTATTTAGTTCAGTCTAACACGTAATATTCTTAAAAAATGAGGTAATTGGAGAGAGAATATAGGATGTTCTTAATATATAAATATCTAATTATTTTAATAACTTCAGAAGTAAAGCTAATATTATGTTTGGTAAAAGTATAGAGTATAGAGTTATGGTATACCTATGAACGCTACATATAAAAAAATTAAATCCAATATATGTGAGAATACCCCCCCATAACAATCAAATATATCCAAGTAAAGCACGTCAGCACGTCACACATGTCATTGTACTACTAACAACGTTCATTTTCTGTTTTTCCGCATATATGCGGTCGCAAGTCATCAATTCTAATTTAAAAGAAAAGCTTAGCCAAATACAATCTAAAATATACCTTATATCTTCTAACAGAAACTTGAAAATTGTCAAAATAATGTTAAAATTCACTTCTGATTAAACACAATGCCTTAATATCTATCGCTGAATCTGTAAAAAGTGGTACAAAAAACCTTATTAAGTCCTAATCAATTGCGCAAGTTCCGTTAATGCCGTAGCGAATATTTATTAATGATTATAATGTAGATAGTAAAAAAGAAATAATTTATTTTTCTTTATAATACAATGATGTAATGGGTTTGATGCTCGTCTTATATGCTGCCGTTATGGCACGGCGGTTGACTGTAAAAGTGACGGTTGTTGGGTTCGATTTCGAGAAAAACATAATAATATTAAAATCTAAGGAGTGTTTAAAGAATTCCAGGTCTACGCATAGTGATAGTGGCGTAGTGGTATACCATCCATACCTATATTATAAATACGAAAGTAACTCTGTCTGTCTGTCTGTCTTTTACGCAATCAGGGCCAAACCGCTAATTTAATTGTGATAAAATATTCATATAGAGATACTTGAGGGTCTCGGGATGAACATAGGATACTTTTTTTTCTCATATTTGTAATATTTTCGATATATACCAATATATTAAAATACTTATTAATTTGACATGCAATTTATTCCGCCATGTTAATAACAACCGTCGCTATGCGACCGTTGCTAAGCAACGATTTGCAAAGTTTGTTTAATTTTGTTTGTTAGAATACGTCACCTAAAATGAGCTTCCTTAACGCATCTCTCTATTGAAAACTGAAAATAATTTCATAAATATATTTAATAAGTATTCATATAGTTCAAGGGGGCGAAGCCGCGTTCGGGTCCACTTGTCTGAGTATAAATTATTGTTATGTTATTTACTCAGATAACCATCCAGCGGGAGCACTAGGTTCCCTTTACCCTGCTATGTGCGGGATACAGCGTGAAGCGAAAAAAAAAAGAATTTACAGCCACCGTAACTACCTACATATTATTTAGAAGCCTCTGTTACTAAATAGTAACGACAATATGTTTATTTGGTCCCTTTTGTGTTGAATATTGAAGCTATTTGTTAAAATCCTACATTCATAATTAAGTATAACGCCGGTGCCGGTGTACTGTGCGGGGTTGGAAGGTCGTCTGCTAGCGGCTTTCACGCTCATTACTTTGTTCATAACTGTTTGATGTCAGCTTGTGTTGTAGGGAAAAAGAACTTTGTGAATATTCGCTCTTTTTAAATGCTTTTTTAAGAAAACGTACAAATATTTGAAAGTAATTTTGAAAAGTACGAACGTTCCTATAAAAATATTTTTGTTTTATTTTTGTAAAATGACGTATTATTTTTTATACTAAAATTAAAACTGTTGCAAGATTTCTCTATTAGTGAGTAATGAGCTCCAATTTCACCAGATGAAGGTTCTTTTTAACATATTCATGTTTATTTGTTTAATTTTCCCAAACATATACTCGTATATCTATGAATGTCATACTAATATCTACATATTTGAAGCAGAAATAAAAAATGAACAGAATACAAGATTAGTGTAAATGAAAAGATATAAGAAAAAGTTAATTAACCTAAGTCCATCTCTGTGCCAACAGAGCGGTTACCACAATGGCACTAGATAGAACATTAAATAAATTCCGCGACAGGGTTACGGTTGCGGTTGCGATTATGATGATGATGTCATCTCTTGTTCTATGCCACTTTTAATATGTTATATCATCTATATAAATTATAAAACTCTTCTGTTGCTGAGTAACTGACAGACAACGAACAGAAAAAAACGTGAAAAAGAAAAATAACAATGATCTAGTGTATAAACGCTTTTAACGTCAAAAGGGTGCAGGATATATAAAGGGAACCTGGGAACCTAGTGTTAAGACATCTTCGTTTCCCTCTTTCCGCTGGATTTTGGAGGCATTGCTTGTTGGTAGTCAACGCTGCAGTTTTCCTGGTTACCAGAGCGAAGAAAGGAAAATGTTAAATATTTTATTTCCGATTATCGACCAATGCGCTACGACTACCTGATATATTTATAAGTTAAAACAGTAGCTTAATATCAGACATATTATGGTAGGTATAATAATATATAAGAACTGTAAAACATTCTTGCTTGACGGATTTTGAGCCCTTGTCTACTCGCCACGGTGAAACTTTGATACGGTTGTTATAACTTTTGTTGTTAACATTTCTGAAGGAGGATTTTTTTACAAAAGAGATTACTGCAAGAAAGGATCTTGTGACGAGAAATAATGCTATTAACTTTTTTTAATACTATACTTGTATAAGAGAAAATTATATTCATTTTTAAAGACACACGTACGCTGCTTACATTTTTTAAATTGTTTGTTAATTCATAAAATGCTCCTTTTTATTTTAAGAAAATGGAAAATATTATATAAATATTAATATTTCTACAGGTAAAAACCGAATTCACACCTATTTTTATCTTGAGCAAGAAATGAAAAATATATTTATGAATAGGTATAGACATTTAAAGTAAAAATCGAACTAAGAACCATTGCACCACAACCACTACACCAATTGCGTCATTATAATTAATATATACTGAAAAGAATTCAAAATATTTAATGCATTCAATCACACATATCATTTACAGAAAACAAACTACATTAAGAACACTAGTAATTAACAAATTAATTGGCGATTCTGCGTACTGTAAATTGTAATTAACGCGGACACGCCACGAACAAATGATGCTATTCAGAGAAAATAACGTTACCGTTATTGTACGAATGAATTTATTTCACCTCACTACTTGTTGTCCAGTGGTGTATGCTATACGAAAGCGGATATTGACGAAAATAGTGATGTTCTAGGAGAGGAAGCTCGGCAGAGAGAAAGTAAGGTTAAGCGACTTCGTACTTTACTTTCTGTCTTTTTGAAGGTCGGTCTCCAATGGGTAATATGAGATTAAGATTAGGACTCCGCTGTCTGTTTGTCCGTCCGTCATCAGGCTGTATCTCATGAACCGTGATAGTTAGACATTTAAAATTTTCACAGGTGATATATTTCTGCTGCCGCTAAAAAACCGACTAAAATACGAGTAAATATTTTAGAGGACCCCCATACAACGTACGTGATTTTTTGCCCTTTTTATAGATAATGGAACGGAACATTATTCGTGAGCGAATCTAACCCGCACTTGGTTGGTGGCTCAGTGACGCAGTTTTTAGACACATTGTGTATTAAGTGAAACTTAACACCGCGCCTTTTCGTACTATATGAAGAGTATAGTTATTATGCAAATTAATATATAGATTATAATCATACAATGGAAATTTATGTATATTAAAAAAAAAAGAAAACATGTACAAAAATATCTAAATATATGTAGATAATATTTACTGGAATATATACTTATTTCAGGACGGCTTTCATCCGTCATACTTTCGAGTAGCACTGAGATATTTTATTTTGTACGAGGGTAATGTCAACGTGACGGGATTTAAATATAAATGTATTAATCTTTTCTTAAATATTAATAATGGTTGGTTTTTTGACAGATTTTATTAAAATATACATTTGTATGATTAATTATGGGCTATAGCATAATTGCGCAATTTAGACTATAAACTTGATAGTTGTGAGTTCAATTCTATTAGGGATTATTTAAAATATTTTATCGTAAGCTTAGAAAAGGCAGTGTTAAACTCCGCATCACAGGCAGATACAGACGTTAACTAATTTATTTATGTTTTCGCAGTGTACGGACTTATATAGTACGTAATTTTTTTTCCCGACAGCGGTCAACCCCAAACGGAGGATTATATTTTTAGCACATATGTATATATGTCCGTTTCTTTGTTTTGTTTTCATATATAACCCTTTTTTGGTCTTCACTATAGTCGGATAACAAGCTAAGCTAATTACTTTAAAATCAAGATAATTAAATTACACATTTATGGTCTATATAAATAACGCCTCGCTGAATCACAGCTCTGCCATGTTACATTCTGTAGCTGGTTGCGGTGCGGATTCCTTACGGTCACCACCAGGCATACCAGGCTTGTTAAAGATTTAACTCGAGATGAATAAGTGAGATGCTGATTTAAGTTTAATCTTATCTTTTGATTATCTTTTCGCTTTATCTTGTGTTTTAACAGATATATTATTCTGTTCTGAGAATGTTATGTATCACTCGAGGTATGTGTTAAAATAATACTAATTTTCCTAATTAAAATATTTTTTGAATAGGTTTTTTTTTGTACTTAATTAGGCCTAGTACTTAATTATTT